>OZ020191.1:15996673-16377673 GCA_963971165.1 Philopedon plagiatum
GTTCTGGGGACTGGAGCAACTCATTTCAGTGTTTCAAGGTATGTAAGTAAAACAAATCTAAAAAGCTATATAAGTAATTTGATTAAATAAGATGTATATTCTTTCAAATAAACGTTTACTGAAACCAATGATATATCTTGTATTGAATTTAGAATAGGGAATTACTGCATCAAATAATTGTTATATTTAAAACCAATGAAACCTTATATTTTAAGCAATCTTATAACCTATTGGTTGACAGTGATAAACTAGTCATTGAAAGAAACCAAATTTGTATTGTGCAATACGAAACAGACTGTGTCATTGAGTGAATTGATATCTAATTCAATACACGATAGTGTTTTTTCTTTGTAATCTTCGGGAAATAATCAAGAAAATAAATTAGCACTCGAATTTACAGTACACCAGTCATAATAGCACTTTCATTTACATGTAATGCGACGTTGCAGCCAGTTTTACAAGTTTCGAAATTTGTACGAAAATGTGTGATGTAAAATCTTTTTTTTTTTGTTAATAAAAACCAAAATAAATGGATTAAAACCATTACCCTAAATATTCAATTTATGTAGAGAATACAAAAAATATATTTCATGTTTATTTGGATTATACTCATATTCCTCCTATTAAAGAATGATTCAAAAAAGCTTTTTTTAAGCAGAAATTCAACCGAGACAACGTCGAGCTAATTTTATTCTCATGTAGAAAAGAAAATTGCAAAGGTAACACTTTTATTTTTTTAAATTTACCACATTGTTTTGGTTTAGGTCGGCGCAGGTTTATGAATAATTCATACCTGAAAAAAGGCGATATTTCGCGTACAATTTTCCGTAAAAAAACCCACTATACCTGACATTTAGACAGTTTGATAAGTGAGAAAGGTAAAGACACAATTCCTCATTTCTGTTTGTGCCAAAAATTCACTTCTTTCGGGTCGTCCCACGAGCCTTTAGGGGTTGGTAACGTAGAATTTAAAATTGAAAAGGGTCGAGTGGCACTTACTTTTAAGCTTTTAACCCATATCAAAAACTAAGCGGTGTAACAAATGAAATTATTTAACACATTTTGACCTATAACTGCGGTTTGAATGACGTATCTTTTGAGAATTATTTTAATTTTGGATCTGGCGGTCTTTGTTTATTGAAAAGGCCTTTTCGGGGCTTGTCAGTTGGAACATCTAAATCAGCTGTATATTTTGACTCTAAAATGTTTTTTTGATAGCCACTCCTTAAACATAATTTTATTATTATTTTGTCATATTTATAATAGACATTTTTTTCATTCCATTTATGTATTTTACTCGGATCAAACAGTACATTCACATAGCAGTTTTTCGTTTATTTAATTTAAAAATTTATATATATATATATATATATATATATATATATATATATATATATATATATATGTATATATATATATATATATATATATATATATATATTATATTATATATATATTTATAGAAATATTTTCTTGGGATTTATAGATCCGGAATAATTACTATTTTTTATATTTTTTGTCTTTTTATTTACGTTTCGGTCATTCTTGTGACCTTCTTCAGAATAAAGTGCTGAAAAACTGCTTTAATTAGTAATATTAGTCATATGAACATAAAATTGACATACCTGTGAAAGAAAGATTTTCGAAATGATAGGAATCCAAAAAAATCCAAAAAACATAAACTCAATATCTAATACAAAACACCTCAGCAAAATTTATCACAATTTGATAAAGTAATTAAAAAGAAATATATCCATGTAACTATTAATAATTAATAAAAAAAGGCATCCAAAGAAATCCAGTTGCCCCTCTATCTTAATAATAAAAACATTATTTTTCAAACAACTTTTAAACAAAAAACAACGGAATTCCATTCATCACCATTTTTATATCTATAAGGATCTCAGTGTTGCAGTAGACACGCAGACTACTTGTCTGCATATTGTTTTTAAAATTGTCTTCGTTGTTTTAAACTGTTCGTCCAGAGTGTTAGTGTCTATTATATCTTCATTTTAAATCATAACTAGGAGGGTGAATTCCCTAAAATATTTTCTTTCACAGGTATGTTAATTTTATGTTCATATGACTAATATTACTAATCAGAGCGGTTTTTCAGCACTTTTTTCTGAAGAAGATCTATAAATCCCAAGAAAATATTTCTATAAATATATAAATATAAATATATATATATATATATATATATATATATATATATATATATATATATATATAATTTCAAAACTTAAGATTTGTAGCTTAAGAATAACCAATATAATAAGAAAATTGCCCCCCCGGAGGTCATTAAAGAAGTGGCAAAAGTGCAACCACAACTGCTACTACAGGCAATGAATATGCTTCTGGAATGCCAAGACTTTCCTACCTCTTGGAAGGAGGCCAAACTTGTGCTGATACCGAAGAAGGATAAACCACCAGATAAACCCTCGTCTTACAGACCACTGTGTCTACTAAACGTAATTAGCAAGCTATACGAAGCTATGATAAGAGAGCGACTGAACGCAGAAATTGAAGAAAAAGGAGGCTGGGCGCAAAACCAATTCGGTTTCAGAAAAGGGCACTCCACAATCCAAGCGGTGCATAAGGTCCAGGAAGGAAGCAGAAGTCAAGAAAGCAAGTGGCTGGCACTAATTACAATAGATGTCAAAAATGCCTTCAACACAGCATCTTGGGACTTAATAATGGAAAAACTAGAAAGTAGAGGAATATCCACTTACCTAAGGAACATAATCGAAAGATACTTCCAGAACAGGAAAATAAGAGTCGACAAAAACGAACAGCATAATATGGAGAAGGGCGTTCCGCAGGGATCGGTTCTTGGGCCGACACTATGGAATGTACTGTATGACGGCGTACTGAGGATTGACCTAGGCCATAAAGTTGAAAGCATCGCTTATGCAGATGACCTGGCTATCTTGGTGCACGCGAACACGCAAGGAGAACTAATATACCGAGGCAATAAGGCACTTAAGGAAGTTACAGAGTGGATGGAAGAAAACTGTCTAGAAATAGCTCCAGAAAAAAGCGAAGCAGTAGTTCTGCGAGGTCACGGTTGGCGCAGGATAAGAGAAAAAACAAAGTTTAAGTTAAAAGGAAAAACTATCAAAGCCTCAAGATCTCTCACATACCTAGGAATTGTAATGGACGATACAAATAGTTTCCGCCAACATATTGAAAGGGCCGCGGCCAAGGCAGAGAACAGGGTAGGAAAGCTGCAGCAAATCCTACCAAATGTAAGGGGACCGAACAGTAGAAAGAGAGAAGTGATGTGCGGAGTCATAAACTCAATACTGCTGTATGGGGCATCTGTATGGGCACATGCTATGGAAGTAAAGAAATACAGACAAATGTATGAGAGGGTGCAAAGAAAAGCTGCAATCAGGATAACAAGTGCCTATAAAACCATCTCACTTCAGGCAGCTAGGGTGATAGGCGGAATAATACCCATCCACCTACTGGTTAATGAGAGGAAAAGAATATATGAAGAGGATGGAACGACTGAGACCAAAAAGAGGGCGAGAGAAGACACAATTAGACAATGGCAAGCGGAGTGGCAGGAGCACGAAGACACAGCACAATGGACAAAAAAACTAATACCAAACGTACAAAGATGGACAAACTGCAAACATAGAAGAACTGATTATTACCTAACACAAATATTATCCGGACATGGTGCATATAAGGCCCACGCATTTAGAATAGGAAAATCGATCGACGAAAACTGTATATATTGTGGAGGAAGAGACGACGCTGAACACGCAGTTTTCTCTTGTCCAAGATGGGAAGATGAGAGACGTGTATGCAACATAAAACTTAATTGTGTGATCAACCCAAACAACATTACAGAGAAAATGATGGAAAAGGGATGCTACTGGAATGAGGTCATGAAGCTTGCCCGAGATATCATGAAGAAAAAGGAAGAGGACCACAGACTAGAACAAACACAGAGAGAGAGACGATAACAGACCAGCACATTACCTGAAGAATACTAGCAATAGTGGTACCTGGTAATGTGAAGAAAGACAGAGGTGTTTAGTGGGTAGGCTAAGACTTGCACTACTTATCTTAGAGTCCCACACTGGCAGGGCAACGAAAGACAGACTGTCCTGTGCGAGCATGAGCGTCACCTCTTGGGAAAAAAAAAAAAAAATAAGAAAATTGTGAAACATTACGGCTGGATTTGTGAGAATAAAACGATTATGAATATTTTCAAAAACTTTTAAGAAAAGTGCAAGTCGGGTATGTATATTCTGCAATAATAGGTCTAAATTTGGAAGGCAAGCAAATTACAGAATTAAAATAATAACTCATAAGTTTCCAATGAAGATTTATTAACAACATGACAAAAACTTGTCAAAACCAAACTGGAAGATCTAAATTTAAACCAGTGGATACTGCTAAGTCTTAAATATTGTTACTGAATCCCGGAGCTAAAATATAGCAACAAATTAACCGTCTATATTTTTATCGTCAAGCCCTTGGCAAGGCAGAGAGCTTGACGAATATCAAGGCCGTGGTAAGTGTAAAATAAGGACAACATGATAAAGTTATTGTCTCTCGAGTCATGTTTTTCATTATTGTTGCTCACTGAACTAAACCGTATTCAATTTATTTATGAGAATGATGACAGAACCCCATTTTACAACGGAGAGATCAATTATGTCTCTCTCTTATGCTCTTTCTCTATCATTTTTTCCCTCTCCTCTTCTTTCTCTCTCGTACTCATAAAATTTTTACAGCTAGTAGAAAGTTAGGTTATGAGAAAGATAAACATGACATATTTGATTTGAAGCCTGTCCCATAATATAGGTTGTTTTTGCAATGTAAAAATATAGGTACTTAAAAAGTTTATATAAAGTATTAGCAGCTTAAATTCCTGTGTTCTATGAATCTGGGTCTGACTAACAACTATTGAAACATTACGCAAGGTACATATTTGTTCTCCTTTACATTACTTGGACCGGGCGTTATGGGAATGAGTAACAGGAACGCCGCGCCGACCCGATATAAAGTTGAGAATAGTGGGCATTACAGAAAATTTCTGTAGTTATTGAGAAAGTAGTGAAAATTGCGCCCTAGAAACGTTTGGTTTCACTTTGAAGCTGAAGTCACAGTGCCATTACAAAGTGTATCTATCCTTCTGGAACTAAGACTCAACATTTACAGTTAAAAATTGTGAAACTACTTTGTATATTCGATTAATCAATTTTTATCGCGTTTTTAACTTACACAAACATCACTGTTCGCAGGTAGGCTATATTATAGATCCATTTTCATTAAATATCGGAGAATAGGGAATATTTTTTAACCTTATTATAAATTGTTTATCCTAATAAAAATATTTACTCATTTTTTAAATCTTTCCTTTATTTATTTAAATACTTTTCCTTTGATCCTTTTAGTGCAAATTGTTGGTTAGAAGTAGTATTGATATTTGGGTAGGAAACAATTTTAAATGCTATAAAATAATAAGGGTAATGTGGCTATGCTGACACTGTTTTTGTTTAATAAAAACGAGATTTTTGCAAATGCTGTTTGTGTTCAGTAAAAACAAAGATCTTTTGCTATAAAATCATAAAACTTACGTAAGTATTTTGTCAGGTTAGAAATTTATTTTTTATGACAACTCCGATTAAAATTTCACTACTTATAGGCAATCAGAAATACTTGCGCACAAATAATGCCGCCTATGATGAAATGTTTGATTATTCTTTTTTATTGGCAACAACATCGTTTTTATTTGTCTTTTACTAATGCACCTTTTGCTAACAAGGATAGAAAGAAACCGGATTCCGCTGGGATGTTATCAGGAAAGAAAAGAATTTTGCGATGACTAATCTTTCGAAGTATATAACCAGCAATACTTCCACAAGCAAAGAATGTACGATAAAAATTTGAACAAATCCTTTTTTATTTGTCTTTGTCTAATGCACTTTCGCCAACACGGATAGAAAGAAATCTGATTCCTCCGTGATTATCAGGAAAGAAAAGATGAATATTGTGATCACTAAAATATGTTCTGGTGTAAACGGTCCATGGAACTGACCAATAGTAACCCTATTCTTGTTCAATTGTTTTTTTCTGTCATCATTCTCAAAACCAAATGGATACCGTATAGTCATTGGTTTTACACGGGGCTTGCGAAAGACAAACATTTTGTTGACAAACTATGGAAAATTTGCCTAATATTTAATAATTAGGTCACCATTTGCAAAATTGCTTATTTCGTTTTTTAACTCTGACTCTATTTTGCCAGATTTTAATGAATTTTAAGAACGTGCTGTTTCCAAAACAAAAATTGTTATAACAATTTAGCCACACAAACAAGCTCATTTATTTATCTTTTCAACTAACAAAATACCTACATATTTTAAAAGTAAACGAATTTTAAAAGCAAATTTCCGTCTTTTTATTTTCACTTTTATCCCTTACAAGCCAATTTTACAGCATTACAAAACAATAGGACGGTGCTCTTCAAACTAAAAGCCCTTAAGTGGTTCGTTTCGGAACTGTTCAGCGGCATCATAAATATGTATTTTAAAATTTATTCCGGAGGTTGTTACCTCCGGAGAAAAAGTTGTTGAGCAATACATAGTTGTCAAATTACTGTTCGATATGGTTTTGCTAACACGAACGAAAATGATATTTTTGTAAGTCACTTTAGTACTTGTTAAAATATCTATTTATAAAAATGTTATACCACGTCTCATTTTGAAGTTCCCGTTTACACAATAATTGAAACAATGACAATTGTTTCAACGAAATTTCTACATATTTGGCTTGTTACATAAAAAAAACTTTGTGAAAGCTATGGACAAAAATGGTGATGGTTCCAAGTAACTAAAAGAAGTTTTTCCACAATTAAGTGATGCAAAACTGAAAGAAGGCGTCTTTATTGAACTTCAAATACGGAAACTTATGATCCTCTTTTTAAGGAAAAATTAAATGAAAAAGAACTAGTGGCTTGGAATTATTTGTAAATGTAGTAAAAGGATTTTTGGCAACAAGAAACATAAAAACTAGAAGCTCTCGTAAAAGAACTTTTAAAAGCCTGCTAGTCACTAGGATGTCTCTAAAAATTCATTTTTGTACTCATATATATTTGTACCTTTTTCCTACAAATCTGGGCACAGTCAGAGATGACCCAGGGGAAAGATTGATGGGCGACTACTGACAAGAGAAATAAATTAATCATTTTGCCACTTTTTGCTAAAGTTTTTGGATTTTTGTATAAAACATCCTAAAGTACATTTAAAACTTTCGACAAACATATAAATGTGTTTACTTTGTTTCAATAAATATTACAGTACCAAAATATTATGGTATCAGCTGTATTGAATGAAATCTTTCCCCCTCCACCCTGTAACAAAAAATCAAAAATCATCTGCTTCGTTAATTATTTGACCATAAAGCCCTAGAAGGTTAATATCCGAACTGCGCGAAGGCCATGGTAATACCTGGATATTTCTTTTGGGTCATCCAATCTTTTACTCTTCCAGCCGTGTGGATAGGGCAGTTGTCATGGTGGTAAATAAAATGATTGGGAAATTCGGCAACTACGGATGGCAGCATAACGTTTTTAAATATATTTATATATTATTATGCATCTGTGTTAAACCTTTCAATATTTTTGCACACTCCAAACCCTCTATTATCCATCCTCAAACGGTAACCGAAAAAAGTCCACTTTCGCTTATATTTTGTGTATATTTTTCTTAAAAACACACACAAACATTTTGCCAAAAGTCCATTCCTTCTTTGTGGAATTGCAGTGCAAACCCAACTCCCTACTATCCTGGCTTAAAAAAGTCTTTTTTGCTGCAGGATGATAACGCAAGTTAGATATTTCCTTTCTACGATTTCGAGCAGTTCTTACGGAACCTGGAAAATTGGAGTTGGTCTTTGGCTACCGCAGTTTGGATGATTTTGAAGAAAGTGTACCAATCGGTTATCTTCCTGTTCAGAAGAAATCCTATGTCCGCCACTTCTTAATATTCTGTCTAGTAAACTTCTTTCATCATATTTCTTTTTTATGTCGTGAGCAGTCATGGATTTATTATAATAAGGATTCGATATCCGTATACTGTGAGCGTATCGAACGTGAAGCCTTATCTTTTGTTGTTTGTTTTTGTTTTTGTTCTCTTGGGGGAGCAGTTTACGAACTACGAACATAGACAAGACTACGAATTACCACGTAATTGAATCAAGAATGGTAGTAGAAAGAGATAAAATAGCATTGGAGTGTTGGAGCTCAGGTTGAAAAATCACACCGGTGTGTCACCCGGCGATGATATCGAACGCAGCTCAGAAGTGTTGCTGTCTGTTATGGATATTTAGGAACACGGCTGGACCTCGGTCTGAACACTCCGTTACACGTACGTCTTTGTCTAATGAACTAGAAAAGAAAAAGTGCGACGTATAGATTTATAAAGATTTATAAATGACTCGGAGCGACTTTAAATAATCACCTTTAGAAATAACATAACCTATAAATAATAAAACCTTTTTAACTTACATTTATTATTATTTAGCAGAAAAATAAAATATTTTAGGGCTTTTATTACTTTTAGTAAATCTTGTGATGCTTCTAACGTATTTTTTGGACAAAAATACAAGGTAAAATAAGATGTGGCCAATGTTTACAAATTGTGTTTACAGTGTCGTTTAGAATGGTTTGTTTTGGCTTCAAAGAATGTGAACTCATCCCGTATCCAGTCCTAATAAATCCATGTACTGTTTTATACACCGAGCCTTTCGGCTACAGTTATTCTTGACCAACCTTCGTCTATTAGTGTGACTGTCTAGGCTTTCTCTTCTTTGCTTAAATTCGGCATGGTCAGGCAAAGATGTGGCTATTTATTAAAGTGGAAAAATATGCCACTTTTTGACACTAACAGTACCATTTTTAAATTCGGTAGATTTAAGATAATTATAGGTGTTAAAAGCTAAATACAATAGTAAGTAAAATTTACAACATAACAAAGTGCCGTCCGGATTTCAGTTGCCATAACTGTAATCTAAACCCTGGAGCTGACTGCACGCTGTATATTATGTCATCATCAAAATGTCATTGTTGGTTTCCCAAAAAGGTACCTAACTAGCCAAAAGGAAATTAAGAATTTTTTTATGTACGTAAAAGAACAAAACGAAGGAACAAACTACCTCCAAATGAACTCAAATTAATTGTTTTAAAAGTAATCGGGGAGTAATTAAAAATGAGTTCCACAATGAAAAGCTAATTTTATTTAATTTACCCCCTTTTAAAACAGAATTGTAACTAAACTGGCAACCCTGTCCTGTCTAATTTAAACGCCGCCGCGTGAAATTACAAAGAGGAAACCCGCAATGTCGCTTTAATCGCGCCGATTTCTCCTCTCGAAAAAATCGTTGAAAATCACATGGCAAAAATGGAACAGATTCTGGATTTGTTTGGCCCTTTGTAGTAATGGAAAACAGGGTCAGGGCGCCAAGGACGAATGAGCGAAGGATAACTAAGGATAATTCAAATATTTGTTGGAATTTGAATACGGAAGAAGAAACAAATTTTTTGGGGATAAAATGTGTCTTTGATTACAAAATTCTCTTTTGTTGTTTCAACAGATAAGAGATTTTTATTGAAATTTCAGAGGAACGCTTTAACGGATTATACGGTTGTTTGCCGAAAATAAGCTTAATGAAGTTATGATAATTTTTACTTTATCTCAAAGATAAGTATATAAAAAGCATCGTTATATCCATGGATTTATTAAGAAAGGATTCGATGTCCGTATACTTGGAGCGTATCGAACGTGAAGCCTTATATTTGTTATTTGTTATGAAATCTGACCGTGAAAGTACAGTTTACGAACATAAGGAAATACGTAACTGAATCAAGAATGGTAGTAGAAAGAGATAAAATAGCATTGGAGTGTTTGAGCTCAGAAGTGTTGTAGTCTCTGCTGGTTGTTTAGGAAAACGGCTGAACCTCGGTCTGAACACGAGGTTACACGTACGTCTTTGTCTAATGAACTAGAAATGAAAAAGTGCGACTTATAGATTTATAAATGACTCGGAGCGACTTTAAATAAACACATTTAGAAATAACATAACCTATAAATAATAAAACCTTTTTAACTTAAATTTACTATTATTTAGCACAAAAATAAAATATTTTAGGGCTTTTATTACTTTTAGTAAATCTTGTGATGCTCTAACGTATTTTTTGTAGAAAAATACAAGGTAAAATAAGATGTGGCCAATGTTTACAAATTGTGTTTACAGTGTCGTTTAGAATGGTTTGTTTTGGCTTCAAAGAATGTTAAATCATCCCGTATCCATTCTTAATAAATCCATGGTTATATCAGACGTTTTTGGCCCTTTTATGTTAATTTCCCTATAATATTTTTCGATGATATATATATATATATATATATATATATATATATATATATATATATATATATATAATATTTTAAATGGGAGTTTATCTGAATATGAGTAGACCACACCTTTAGACAGTGACCGTATAAAGTCCCCCATCGATATTAATTAAAGGAAAAAAAATGGAAAAATATGCTGAGACCCGTCAATTTTTATTTTAAATTGCGCATTTTTTGACATAATACAATAGTATACAGGATATTTCATGAAGCAGTTATGGCGTCATTGATATTTGTTTAAATAAAACGTCACACTTTTTACTAAGTTTTTAAATTCTATAAGAAATCTAGCATTTTCTTCGAATTTTTCTCTTCAATTAATATCGAATTTATGCGGTACTTGATGCGGTCACTGTATAACTCAAAATGTGACCGAACTAAAACTAAGTATATAAAATTTTACGTACAGATTAATAGTCTATTTTATGTTCATATAATTAGTGTTTATAACATAATTCAAAATACAATAATTAAAAATATATAAAATAATTATTTTAATACTATAAAAATTAGTGGCTGTAGTAAAGCTTTCAACTCGCTAGAATCAAATCTATATTATAGCTTTAATTATGATTTTAATGATGTGAGTGATTTTAAAACTGACAGATGTAGGTTACTAATTAATTATATTTAACATCAAAAATTTACAACAATTTCAAGCACTGCTCCAAACATTGGTTTGCCGATTTGGCAATATATATAGTGTTAATTAAAATTTCAGACCTGTCAGTCATGGGCGCCCATTGAGTAAATTTCAAGGGGGGGGGGGACAACCAGCCAAAAAACCGTAAGTATGTTTCAAAATCACGAAGTTGCGCAGCACCGTGGAACCCGACCCAAGGTGGGGGACAACTGCCCCTTGCCTCTCCCTATGGGCGCCATGCTATCAGTGTCTCTAGTGCAGCAATTTTTACTACAATAATTAAATACTAGTTTTTTTAGCCTAATAGAAACTTGCTTCTTGTTTCTCTTTTGTGTTGTTATTAAATACATCGTAGGATATAATAGAGTTCATACCTTCGTCGACAGATAGCGTACGAGTATTAGGAATAGTAACAGTTTACAAAATTTTTATATATTAGTCACACACAGGGTGTGTCACGGCTATATGTTGTACGATGGATACTAAAAATCATTGACGAATTTGAATTTTCTTGGCCCAATTATAGACCTAAAGTATAAAAAGTTGAATTTTGATTCATATTTGATACACTATTTCCCGACCCCATAAACCAGAGTTGTTTGAAATTATTTATCTTAACCTCACTTTTACTTGATTGTTTATGGTGTTTTGGGACAACAAAGAATGCTTCGCAAAACAAATATGCAAATCCCAGTAAGTCAATATATTTTTTATAAAAGTTTTGCCAGAAATTATCGGACCATGATGTATGAATTAAATTACTATATATATATATATATATATATATATATATATATATATATATATATATATATATATATATATATATATATATATATATAATTATTTGTAGATTGATGTTCAGGGGTCACTGACCTAGAGTATCATATATGATACTTTGGAAACAAGCCCAAATTTTTGTTTTCTTAGTTTGGTTTGAGTTGTGGATTGTGTTTGTCATCTACCTACCTACTTTAAGTAGTGTCCGATGGTTGGGATGATCTGCATCTGTTCCTCGGACACTTGTATTATATTTATTACATAATGATGTATCCCTTGTGACTTGTAAATATATGTATGATTAAATGTCTTTAAAAGTAAAAGGTTTGTTAATTCGGTAGTACCTTCGGGGAGCGGGTTTGGCATGGTTTTGGGGTTTAGTAATGCACATATTTCTTTGATGGAGTTTCTGTTTTTTATATGGGTTGTCGCGAGTCTATGATAGGGTACGCGTTTCATGACAAGCCTTTACATATGAATGACGTTCAAAAAAACGAGGTCTAAATGCTGTTATCCTGGCTGTAAAATGTCAACATTTGTCAAGTGCAAAACCTGTGAGGTTTTTGTGTATTTTTCTGCAGATAGAAACTGCTTTTTGTGTTTCCATGAGTAAAATTTATTTTGAAATCAGTACCGATTTTTTTATTTTGTACTTTCCAGTTTTTTTTTTAGCTTGATTTGTATAATTGAAAATGTTTGCAAGGTTTTGTAACGCATAAAATATTTTTGCTTAATTTTCAGAAAAGTTTGCTTTGTATGACCTAATTTTTCTTTAATTTTTTGTAGCTGTTGAAACCCAAAGTACCATAATATGATACGTGTGTATAAAGAAAAACAACAAAACCAAAAATTGTTTTAACAGTTTTTCCTGTCGTAGTTAGACCAAAATTAGTCAAAAATAACAAAAATTAAGTTCCCGAAATGACCTATTGGGTCATGGTCCTGAGGAGGATAGGGTGTCAAATAAAAGCTGATTGCAGCACGAATTCAACAACATATAAGTAAGATGTAAACATTTTTCGGGAAAAACGTTTAAAAATTGCTGTCTCCCACCCTTATCACTAAAATGTGAAAAAAATCATGACCATTAAAAAATTCTAGCGCGATCAATTGTTACAAAAAATGTCATTGTTTATTTCCTTGAACCTGAAACTGTTGAACCATAGGTTTTAGAGAAAAAGTTTTTCGACGCAAAATATTTCTCTAGATATAAGGAACAACTTTGGCCCTTACGCGTTTTTCTACATTTTTAATTTCGAAACGCTCCCCACCCAGCTCCGCGCATACATGAAGTGATACGGCGTTGATATCGTCGGCGGCGGGTAGCGCGGCAGATGGGTGGAGATCGGGCGGCCGAGGTTTGCTTAGGTTAAGTGGGGGCCTGAAAGCACGGAACACTAATTGTGCAAGTATGACTTGCACTTGATTGCATTTTTTTTATGATAAGATACGAGGTACGAGACGAATGCCAGTGTTTAACAGTACATAAAAAATATAACTTGCAAGCAAAGCCGCGGCTAAATGATAGTTGTAAATAAAAGAAAAATATGACAACAGACGGTCAGTGTCAATGTCATGCTGATAAGGCTACAGTAGAAGAGAATCGGTTGTAGTCGACTATGTCAACGAGATAAAAATAGCCATCTAAAAAGATGTAAGTAGTTCAGGTTGGCCAGTTAAATTTTGATAAGTTTTAATTTAATTACCATTTTTACACAAGAAAATCTTTTTTTTTTAAGTGAAAAATCCATCTTTAAATCGTTTTAGGCCTAAAAACATCTCCGCAGTTTTTATAACTGATAAAAACTTTTTTCCAAGTCGATCTTAAACCAATGACCCTCTGTTGGCGTCAGCCGATCAATTCAATCACTTTGCCAAAATGGCGTCTCCAAATTTTGCTGGCACGGGGATTATATCTTATCATCGGATTTACGAGAAAAAATACTAAGATAATTTTATTGAAAAAGTTTTTTTCGTCATAGCTATTATCTGTAAATAATGTCTATATGATTGTGATGGATTCATACTGAAAAGATCTATTAGTTGGGTAGTATGCCACTTTGCTGTTAGGGAAATATTAATAGTTTAAAAATAATAATAAAAGCCAATGCGCATGAAAGACAAAAATAAAATAAATCTTGAAAAGAACATTTTCAGTGACTTTTAATTTCATAGTTATATTTTGCTTCAAACATAATATGATCAAAACAGGTTTTTTCTGATGTTTCGAGACTTTATCTCTAGTCTCGTTTTCAAAGAATCTAATAAATTCGAACTAACTATATTAAAAGAATTAACTAATTATTGAATTAACTAAAAAAGAATATATTCAATTTCTACCAGACATTTTTTTCAAAAAATTTTCTTTTAATAACAGTTTTTGCCGTTTTCACCGGAAGGTTGACATTAGCTAAAATGACAAGTCTTGAGTTAATCCGGGAACATGACTATATCGGCGACTCAAATTAAGGAGGTCAGCTGCAATCAGCTGATTTCTAACGGGAGAAAGGGCTCACTAGACGACAAAATTGACAAAGATTCCAAATAACACGACAATGAATACAGAGACGAAACGAAAACATGCCCCGTTATAGTGGTTAGCAAATCGCCACTATCGCGGAACAAGAACATTATATATCTGTGGCTTGGTGCAAGAAAGGCCAAAGTCAGAATTGACTGTTTCAAAATAAAGAGGTTTTAAGTTGTTTATATGATCTCAACTATAAGTTGTAGAGCATCTTAAAAGTTGCAAAAACCAAAATTTACAAAAAAAAAACCTTTGGCCTTCGAAAATTGACTAAGCCTTGACTTTGGCCCGTTAAAGGAAACAAAAAAGCATTATAAAGGCGGTTTTCCACCGAACCGACTCAGTTTTGTTTTCAAAAGCAGCATCTTTTCTTAGTTGATGATTTTGGAAATCACACAGTAACTATGATTCCACCAAACCGACAAAAAAATACACAGTTTTGATTGAGTTTTCTGCATCATTTCTACTAAAGCGATAGTTTTTAAAAATGGCTTTCACCGACGACGACATGTTTGTTGTTACTTGTGGATTTTTTATTATCAAGTCATATCAAAAAAAATTGATGCCAAGAAGAAAGAAACGGCATTGGGTGAGACCATATTTAGGGCGAAGAGGAAATTACACTAGTGACTTTTAACAAACCTAATAGGACCGAAAATTTGCAAGCAAAATACTACATTTCGTGCCCGAGATCCTACACAACTGAACCAAAAGATAAAATAAAACACCCACGAGACTCTTCACTGTTTCCACCAAAGCAAATCGTTTTTACAGAAACAGCAACGTAACAGGGAAACCCTTTGATCATTCCGCAACGAGACAGGACTTTGTTGAGTTGCCAAAAATAATTGCAGCTACTCAAAGTTGACAAAATATTCGTTAGTTTAGCAATTCAAGTTTCTCGCAACTGAAGTTGCTGTTTTGCCGGTACGGTGGAAAAGCGCCTTTAGAAATATTTTATCTTCAAACAAAAAACAGATTTTTAACATGAAAACACATTTTATGTAGAAGTGCCAGACAAACTTAAATTGGTAAACAGTCCTGGTTCTCATGCTTAGAAAGAACCAACGTCTATACATATCTCGCGCTCGACCAATGTTCGACATTGGCCGTTCTTCGTATTGGGCAAAAATGTAATGCTAAGGTCCAGGGTGTACACTTAGACCATTTTAACCAAAATAACCAATAAAATATCAATTGAGATTGGCCCTATTATTTCTGTTAAACGTTAAATTTGACATTGGCCAGTTTACCATTTGTTAGGACAATAAATGAACTACAATGTGACATAGAACTGGATATTAGAAAACATGACCTTGGCCCTTCTTGCACCAAGCCACAGTTATATACCTATTTATTAAATAATAAAATTATTTTTAAAACTTCCTGTCTAAGTTATTTCTGTAACAACGATTATGATGTCTGTTTTATTACGTATGTGTATTGTAGGTACACTACAATGATGCAACTGCATACGATATCGTCGTTTGTTAACTAAAAATGCTTTTTTTACGTACAAGCACTTCTGCTTTCTGAGTATTTATATCTACAGTTATTTCATAAAACTGACATCGTGTAATGAGATACAAATACCCATTAATAACGAGTAGGGAGCAACTAATATTTACTTAGTACAAATTGAATGAAAATATAATCAGAATTATCTGTTAATTGAATTAGTTTTGAATACGAAAATTTAATCCCGGATCCCTTAATTTAATCGATAACCAGTGTAAATTTCTTAAATCAAGGAAGGTGGTAGAGGAATTCTTTTACGGTCGCGGTAAGTGGTCCTCTTAAAGGGCTGGTAAAATCCCTACGGATGTTTCAAGCCCTAAATATGTAAGCTGGACTTCCCCAGTACACCCACGGTACTTAGACTTCGGTATTCATGTGCTGTAAGAAGATAAAAAAATCAATCGGGCATGGACCTAGATTTAATCGGAATTGTGTAGATTTTGATTTAAAATTTAGTCATTATTTTAAGAGTGTAGCCGCTTTTTAACTATTCAAATAAAAAGAAAATTATTATGATTTTACTTTGTTACATTTCCTAATATAATTGTATATTTCGATAATCATTGACTCATTTGACTGAAACAAAAATGAAGTATTCAAGGACTGAAGCTTCGGTAAAATTTATTTTGATAAGTGTAAAACCCTTTGTTCTAACTCTTAGTATTTCCAGTAACTCTATCTATTATTACCCTTGATACACAGTTACAGCCACTGTTAATTATTCAAAGCATTTTTCCTACTCACGTTACGGTATTGCCAATGTGTCAGAGAGGCATCGATTCGGAACAACAATTTAATTATCTAAATTATCTAATTTAAATACGATTAGATGAACTGGAAAATAGGCACGTTAATTTGGTTAGCAGGTTTTGTGTAAATATCAGTGAATGTTGTATTTCCAATATTATTATTAGTAAGGGTTGTCACTCGTTTATCAATTCCCCATCGCCTCGGCACGAGCGGTTTCGATTGTTTTTATAGAGTTTCTCATAAGTGCGCTCACCTATAAGCAAGTCAATGTCGTAGATCATCAGCTGTACAGGGTTATTTTTTTTTTGTCAGACTGCCCACCTAGACTTCAGTCATCAGTACTAACATACCGTGGGCGTTTGAAGGGAAGGGAAATGTAATCTATTGACAAGAGATTTAAAACACTGGAGGTTAGGAGGGGAAGGGAAAATATCTGCAGGTAGTCCGTTCCAAAACCTGGAGACGCTAGGTATAAATGAGCGAGAGAAGTGCGATATTCTAGGCTTTTGTAGCGGGACAGTAAAGAGATGCATACGTAACGCGTCTCTTGTTGTTCTGTTAAGAACAGTCAAGGCAGGAATTATAGCGACTAGTTCCTTAGAGTAAAATAATTCGTAGAAGAATCGGTAAAAAAGGGATAAAGTCCCAACAGCGCGGCGATGAGCAAGAGAAGGAAGTTTTTTGTGAGGACTGGGTAATTGATGAGTCGAGTGGCTCTCTTCTGGATAGAATCAAGGATGCTGATCGAAGGTGATGCCGCTCCCCAGATATAGGAACAATACTCTAGGTTAGGTCTTATTTGGGAAACATAGAGAGTGTGTAAGTTGGATGGGGAGAAGTATTTTAGTAATTAAATATCTCTTAAGGTTAATCAGTTGAATTTTTTACTGTGTACAAAACTTAGTCTTCTTCTTCTCACACTCGTTAATTTAAACATTGATTGTCAAATTAGACTGGTCACAGCAATAGTGAATTTGGTACTAAATATAGGAAAAAGCGAACCTTAGCCGACTGTATGAAAAAAGAGAAAAGCACGAGAAAAAGGCAGCTGTAAAAAGTGCCTCAAAATGATCTGATGACTTAGGTTTAAGCAAAACAGACAGTTATGGAAGGGCTAATTTTTATTCAGTAGTCCTCAATCTTAAGACGTCTTTTTACTATTTTCAAATACACAAGAACGATCATTTAAATTATTCAATAAATCTATAATCATATGGCAAAATATTTATCACTGCTAAAGTTACATATTCTAAAGATTTAAAATAAACTATGTGTGGGGTAATGGCCCAAACCTATCAAATTCTTCCAAAACATTTGAAAACAAAAAGTTCCATTCAGATTCGAGTAAAGAGAAGTGTTATATCATTCCCCTACCTTCTATTCCATTTTGTAAATACGTGTAGATATCTTTTGCCAGTTATCGATAAAGAAAAATGGATAGCTTTAGATTTATCAATGTGATTCATTGAACAGTTCACTTTGTAGTGCCTTTCATAACAGTTTATGGCCGAGATAAACGAATGCCATCTTAACGATACTGAATTTATAGATTCCATCGTGAGTTGCTCCTTTTTTCGGGGAGATTCATTAGTTTTTCGGGGGATTATTTACCGTTAAATACAAGAAATAACAGAAAACTACTGCTCCCTTTTACAAAATTTTGAGAACTATTGAAAAAAGTCTAGAAAGGGCATCGGTATTTTCATAGAAGTGGTTAAACATTGCTGCGGCCGCGAGTGTTGAACCTAATGAGGTCATTTCACTCCATCGAGAACAACTATTGTTTATTTTAGAGACGGAGGTAAACCTCAAGTAATTTTAAAAAGTTAGGTCAGTTTTTCTTGAAAACTATTATGTTAGTTGGGTAAATTGTTCAAGAAGTTAAAAAAATCGCCATATTTTACACCAGACAGATATGAAATAGGTCACTATTAAATTACAAAGAGCTAGCGATCCGCACATCAAGTCACTGTTTCACACGATTTTCTTTCAGAGACTTTCTAAATAGTTTTTCGTAGATTTTTGATTGCCGATTACGAATCAGGCCGTAAAATTTCTCTAACATGAAGCTTTTGGGAAGAATAAGGAATAACGTATAGGCGAAAAATAGCGTTTACGGCCCATTTTAAAACTTCTGAGCGGAATGTGCTAGAGAGGTCTACGGTCTCAGATTAAAGTACAATACCTCTAGTTTTCAAAACGAATTACTGTCTTTGCAAGTCTAATCTAGTACGCCTCTATGATGATAAGTTTCATGTCAAGCAAGCTTAAACATATTTTTGGAAGTAAAAAGATTGGTTCGGTCAGCTTAGCTTGTGCGTTCATACATATTATCCCGGCCGAGGCTACAGTAATCAAAGGACGGTCTCTGGTTTGGACATGAAAACTTAAAAAAAATAGGATCAGCAGCGTTGCCACGTTTCTGTATTTTAATTGGTAATTATTTTCGAAAATAATGGTAATTAACACATACCTACTTTACGAAAATAAAGACAAATATTTAAAAGTAAATTTGAGCAAAGCATTACTATTTTTTTTTTCATTTTTGATATAATCAGGAAGTAGGCCTCAAAATCGCTTCTTTTGGACTTTTAGGTTAGAATATCACGGAAATCTAATTACAGCTAAATTACGCCCTTTTAAGCCGCAGCCTTGGATCTCCTGGGAGTTCTAGGGAGAAATTAATACCAGAAATGGAAAAAGCAACCATTTGTACTCTTAAAAACTACATATCAAGTACGCAGCTTGCGGAACTTGGTAACGGCTAGTGAATGCCCGTTGATAGTCGATCCAGCAGGAATGGGATACACATGTATATCAGTATACAATGTTACGCCCGGCCCCGCATTTTGTTGACAACTTCTACTGAAAAATTTTTGCATTTGTATTGGAAGCTAGCAGTCTTGTCCATCAATTTGAGGCCCGTAAATCTCCCTATCACGTACGATTCGGAAGTTATGAGGGATCAAAAAGTGCCAAAAGCGATTTTCTATTCCTCTTTTTCTTCATTGTGCTCGAAAATTTAATGTGATACGAATAATTTACAGCCAGATTCGTAATCAGCGGCCAAAAAAATGTACGTGCATTGGAAGTGGAATTGGAGGTGCGTATATACCTTGGACGAACTAGAAAGGATTCGGTGTTCCGTATACTCTGAGCGTATCGAACATGTAGCCTGTTTATTTGTTGTTTGTTATGAAAACATCTTACCCTAGAGGTCCAGTTTACGAACTTTAGGAAATACGTAATTGAATCAAGAATGGTAGTAGAAAGAGATAAAATAGCTTTGGAGTATTGGAGCTCAGAAGTGTTGCTGTCTCTGTTGGTTGCTTAGGAAATACTTCTGAACGCTCGGTTACACGTATGTCTTTGTCTAATGAACTAGAAAAACAAAGTGCGACTTATAGATTTATAAATGACTCGGAGCGACTTTAAATAGGCCTTTAGAAATAAGAGCTTTCTAACCTAAATTTATTATTATTTAGCTGAAAACAAAAATATTTTAGGACTTTTGTTACTTTTAGTAAATCTTGTGATGCTTCTAAATTTTTTGTACAAAAATATAAGGTAAAATAAGATGTGGCCAATGTTTACAAATTGTGTTTACCGTGTCGCTTAGATTGGTTTGTTTCGGCTTCAAAGAATGTTAAATCATCCCGTATCCACTCTTAATTCATCCAAGGGATATACATTTCAGGCAGTGCTCTTAATATATTGAATATTAGTGAATATGAATAACGCTTTTAATGAGTACGAGTAGATATTGCAGGTTCTACTAACCATTCAATTAAAATATTTGGTTTAATTTGTTCTTCGGCGATTTGGCAGCAAAATTGACTATATTCTCCAATTAACAAAATATAATTTTAATTAGGTAATTTGGTTCGTTGTGTCATTCCGATTCAATACCTTTTAATGGTTTAAATTATTAAATTTTGATTTGAGGTTAAAATAAAGTTCCAGCTTTTAGGACTGGGACCTATAAATTAATTTTAGAATCAAATTATTAAACGGAATAATCTAAATATAATAATACATAAAAACGGAAAACTAAATTACTGTTGACTGTGAAGGGTATTTTTTTATAAATTTACAAAAAAAAAATCATAGGAGAAAACTTAGTTAGGTATGTTATTCTTAGAATTAATTATCAGTTGAAAATCTTGGTTAGTAAATTATACCAGTCTAGCGATAGTAAATCTGGTCATTGATCCTAAATTCTCCACAAGAGTCTTTAGAAAAAAGCCGTTCACAGAACAAACATTCTGAATCCGAAGTTTCGCGTATTGTTTATTGCTTACAAATCCGAGGTGTTTATAGACATTTTTGACTCTAACGGCTAAAACGCTTAAAACACTATAGGAATGTTGTTTACCGGTGGTTTTATAATTCACAATTGACACGATATCCTTTTCTAACTAACGTAAAATGACAAAAAAAGGAACAAAACGAAACGAGACTAGAAACCCGATCGAAATATCTCAGTATTCTTTGCTGCGCTCATTACTTAAAGCCCGACAGAAAGGGAAGTGACGCTGATCAGCTGATATAGCACTAAAGAGACAAAGATGTTGCCAGCGAACGAGGATGCTTTCTGTGGCATGATTTATAAGATTCCTGGCATGGTGATCTTTAGATCACCAAGTGCTAATATCAAAAGAAACTGTACTTTTTTAATTTTCTTTAATTAATAACCAAAAACAATTGTCTGCCTCTTTTCACTAGGCGCCGCCAAGCAATACATTCCGAAACTACGGACAAAATCAAATATCGCCTGATCGGAAGAATATTTCGGGATGAACCAATCGGCGTTTTGCAGTTTAAGTGATTATCTATCTGGAAAAAATAGACACAAAGTGCCTTTCCTATCGGAAATGCCCTAAAAATACGTACAATTTGCCATTTTTTGCTTTTGTTTTTCGTTATCTTAATTGTTGCTGGTCCTGCCTGTTCGAATTTCATGACCGTGGATTTTTAAAACTACACTAAAAAAGCTTTTGTTTGCATTTTTTAGAAATTTTTTAGAACCATTTTTCATAGAGTTACGAGTTTTTTAAAGTTACAAGTTTGTAACTGTGTTAGTGAGTGATAAATTGTGCCTCTTATGGTTATTTTAAAATTTATTTTCTAGTTACTGGTAAGTATTATATTAGCATTATAAACTACAGCATTTTTTATAATTAGTTTTGTAAGTCAGCTTTTTGACAAGCTTGGGAAAACAAGCAGCATCTTGCGTCAGTCTGGTATTTGTTTTAAAACTACATATGTCCATTTTAACATGTCAAAGTTTAATTGTCACCCTGAGTCAACTTGCTTTAGAATTTTGTAATTTGCAAATAAGTGTAATAGTTGTTTTCATCTATAAGCGTACCCTGCATGGTCAATAATACTGACAATATGTTATTATATTGACAAAAATATTGACCGTGTAAGGTCCTTTTAAAGCGGTCCTTACACGGTCAATAATATTGATATCAGTCAATCCTGACAATATTTCAGCAATCCACTTCAATCTCTGTATCAATATTCTTCAACCTTACACGATAAGTATTATTGTCAATATTCACTTCAGTACATAACCTGCTACTATCCCTGCCTGTTGAAAATGGATCCTCGACAGAGAGCATGTATTACGATAATTATTTTAAGTTTAGGCATAAAACGTACAGTAAAGCGTAAGCGCTGGATGAAAGATTGTTTAAAAAAGCGTGCTTGCTGCTTCCATTGTTGGGAGCAGCTGACGTGTCACTAAGGATTGATCCAATTTTGACAGTGCACCCTAGACGATCAGTAATACTGACAGTATCCCCTACTTGCTGATATTGATGCCTGATATTCGGAAATTCGTATTCGCGTCAGTTCAATCCATCAAAACCTCAATATATCCACCATACATCACGGTCAATATTTTTGTCAATATAATATTGTCAGTATTATTGACCGTATACAGTTAAGTGACGGTGGCGGGCAGGAGGATAAATTATTTCTAACACTAAACTCTGTTACTTATTTATTTGTTAGTTTAGTGTTAATTATTAAATTTAAGCAAGAAACGGCATTGAAAATTTCTCAATACTAACATATAAATTTTTATTATTATGATTTTTATCAGAAACCGAAATATTAAGCAGATTGTTTTTTACTATTTTTTTAGCATTTATTACCTTGCTTAAAAACACTTGCAATAGAAAAAAATTGTCTTGGTAAAAACGTCTTTGGTACCACTATGCGCCGTAATTTCGTTTCCCATCAATAAGTCGTAATGAGGCAAACATTTAAGTAGGTACAGGCGCGGCCCGTCCATAAGGTCATTTGGTCGATGACCCACCTAAAATTTTCAGTGATCTACCTAATAATTTATTTGTTAATTTTTTAAAACCAAAAAAGAATCTTTTGTTTCAAAGTTCCATGCGAAAACTCCCCAAGAAAGAATCAAGCCAAGCCATCGTCAAAGGATGTCCAAGCTTGCTCCGGGCTGGGTCATATTTTAAATTGATCTTATAGGTTTATACCGACGATATAGATTCATTAAAACTAAGAGAGAAACAGACATACGCGCTTTAGGAAGTTAAAAAGAGACACAATTGGTCGACGGCCCACCAATAATATCGGGCCACTCCCACTATCGAAATACTCTCAAACCGCCCCATAAAATATACTATTTCTAAACATTTGGTTCGGAAAAAGAAAAACTAATTAGGTAGCTAATATGCGCACTGTATTTTCATTGTATTAATAATATTAATTAGAGCTTAAACATAAAAAATTATAAATACAATTTCTGTCAGGCCAGCGCTAGGCATCAAATTTAACGGTATCGGACCGATTTTCTTACATTACCAGCGTAGTCTAGAGGTATAATCTCAGCGAGTTAATCTGGAGGTCGAGGGTTCGAATCAGTGTTTGGCAAGAACATTTTTTAAATTTTTTGCTATTCAAAAACTTAGATCGGCTCTAAAAAGTGTAGTGGCAACTAGTTGTTCCTCGATAAAATATTTTTAAAATTGTTGGCCATCTCATATTTACTACAGCTTACAGCCTGCACGTGCGTAGACAAATATCGTATTACCTACTATGTCTAGTCGTCAGTATTGTATTTATTAAAGAAAACGGAGTTTCGGAAGCGTTCCTAATTTTATTTTACGAATAATCATACTTTTAGCTCAGAATTTTGTTCTGTTTATATTCTGGACTTTTAGTACAAGGCGCGACATCTATTGTGGAGAGGCTAAACTTATCAAAACGGAAGCAGCTAAAATCTACTAATCTAGAGTATTAAAACACATAGAAAAAATCCATAAATATCTAGAGTAGCAATGTTCAATATTCTGCAGTACCTATTTTATGATTTTTGCAGTGTTTATTTGTAGGTAAATAATTTATTGCCACATTATTAAAAATTCTTTCTTAATTAAAAAAGTGTATTTTGCTTGATGCGTTGATATCACTAGTTGCCCACAAAATTTTGACCCACTTGTAAAAAAACTCACGGGCCGCGCCTGGTAGGTATTCAAGATAATTAATATAACCAGATTTCATTTCATTTGAGTAGTTAAAAAACATTTAAAAGGACTTCGTATGTTTTAGATAAAATAAATGTACCGGGACTTTTGCGGTCTTGGGTATATTAATTTTCCAACAATTCTTCATTTCGATAAAACCTTCCGTTCTTATCTTAACGACCCTGAGCTGGCATCAGAGCTAATCGGTCCAATCACTTTACGAAAATGGCGCCTTCGAAATTTGGCTGGTGTAGGATTATTATCTTTATTTTTTATCACCAGCTTGCTTAATTTTATTGGTTTCGAAGATTTAGGACGAACATTTATATAATTTGATTAATAAAGTTTCTAAAGGATTTGTGGATTAGTAAAAATATGTTTAGATAAACGATTTATTAGTTTAAATAAAATAAACGATAATCATCATTATAAATACCTAAATGGTTACCTATATTTTACTTATTATAAACTCCGAGATTCACTAAAAAGTTAAATTAACTTAAATTTAAATCTTCTAGTTGATCAGTGAGGTTTTGAAAAGCTTTTGTCCTGTTGGGTAAAATCGGGTGAGATGGTCAAGCGGGAGAGATAGCCAACAGCCAAAAATTATGTGTATTATTATGTGAGTGTTAAATTTCGATTTTTTTACTTTTTTGCCCTCGACATCGGTACATTTGAATCATTCTGTATTTTTTCCTATCTATTTTTTCCCAATTTTTCAACACTCTCTTATAAAGGGATAATCACACTGTAAAATGAATACCTAATGGGCGATCCAGGAGCGCATTTCAGGGGTAAAAATCGGATTTCCTTGATTTTTTCCAACAAATCCTATTTTTAACCGACATTATTCCGCATTATTTACCTTATTTAGAGATTCTTTTTGGATTTATTTTATCCGTTAATTATCTAAGAATACCTCCCACTAATTTATATCGCTTATTTTTTCGTTAAAGTTATAAATATCTAGGTTTATTTGCATCGGGGACATGCAAAATTTGAAAATTTTTGAATTTTCTAAGATTGCCATGAAAATAAAAAATTGCGGTTTATTTACTCGAAATTATTGAGATGATAAAATATGTCAAAATTTCGCAGAAATGCCAATTTTTTTGCAAAATTGAAAGGTACAGGGTCTTCCAACGAGGACTGAACAGGGGCTCATTTTTGAGCTTCCTTGTATTTAAAGAAAAATCTAAAATATCCAATCGATGTACTTTTTCCTGCAGAATTCAAAAATGAAACCAAAAATTTATTTGAACCAGAAACAAAAGAGTTACGCTATGGATAAGGTGTTTTTTAAATGGAACATAGCTTTTTTTATACGATTTTCGGAACGAGTGATTTTTTTTATGTCCGTTCTGATTAAAATATTTAATATTGTGACAACTATTTTTATTAAATTTTAATGTTTTATCCTGTATAATTTAACTTCAACGTGTTTGAAACATACACTAGGTAATAAAGGTAAAATCACCTTGAAATCCTTCAAATCAAAAAATTTGACAAACTTACTATAATATTGCCGAAATGAAATATTCATTAGATGAGAGATTGCAACAAATCTTCTCCTTGCTTCTCTTGCATTTTCTTGGCATTTGTAGAACAAGATAACAATCTGCAATCTCTCATCTAATGAATATTTCATTTCGGCAATATTATAATAAATTTGTCAAATTTTTTGATTTTGAAGGATTTCAAGGTGATTTTACCTTTATTACCTAGTGTATGTTTCAAACAGGTTGAAGTTAAATTATACTGGATAAAACATTAAAATTTAATAAAAATAGCTGTCACGATATTAAATATTTTAATCAGAACGGACATAAAAAAAATCACTCGTTCCGAAAATCGTATAAAAAAAGCTATGTTCCATTTAAAAAACACCTTATCCATAGCGTAACTCTTTTGTTTCTGGTTCAAATAAATTTTTGGTTTCATTTTTGAATTCTGCAGGAAAAAGTACATCGATTGGCTATTTTAGATTTTTCTTTAAATACAAGGAAGCTCAAAAATGAGCCCCTGTTCAGTCCTCGTTGGAAGACCCTGTACCTGGACCGATTTCGGCTTGAAATATACATGAATAAGATTTTAGGAACCTTCTACTTTAAGTGCAGGGATATTTCATTGGACGAGTTACACATTAAATGGCATTCTTATTGAGTTTTAGATGACTCTACAACAATAGAATTCGTCATCTACTCATGATGAGTCATAAGTTCAGTTTTGACGACACAGCCAATTGGATCACGTCTTACAAGTTTCGAAATTCGCGCGCCAATTAGCAGTTTTAAATCCTTTTTTTTTGTTAATAAAGACCAAAATAAATGAATAACAGCAACCGCCATAAACATTTAATTTATGTAGAGAATATAAAAAAATATATTTCAGATTTATTTGGGATACCTATATGCATATTCTCTATTATGATCCTTAAAATTCCTTAAAGCCACTTTTTCTAAGACAACTAATCCCGCTTACTTATGCAGCACAAAAAGTTCTATTGAAGTTTGTGACTAGCGCACTTAAAATGCCATCTTAATTGTTCTTGCGAGAACTCAGGTGTGCTTCTTATTAATAGACGAACAATGTGAAGCTGCTTTCTTTGTTTATACGTGCCGACCAGACTTGCCTTATGGCTGAATAGCTGCTACTCCAGCAGCGTAACGTCATAATATAGGAAGAATAACGCTTAATCCATAATAAATAATATGCCGGTGTTAGAAACTTTACTTTATAAATCTATCATTGCTATAAATTACCTACTTTTTATAAATAGAAGAAACTTGTACTTCAAGTAAATATCTACATGGGCTTCCGTTTCAGCTTTATTTTGCTGTGATATGGCCTTTTTAACGGCCTTATTTTTCACACCGAAATGAAATAAACCCTAACTATCGACTGACTGATTTGTATACTAAGCAAACCTAAGGAAGCCTGATCAACGCAAGACAAACCACACTTTCTATATGTACTTAATTTCAGATTTTTTTTATTGTTTACTCTGCACTGAATGGATGTGTCCACCGTAAAAATCCAATATTATATATATATATATATATATATATATATATATATATATATATATATATATATATATATATATATATATATATATATATATATATATATTGGTATTTTTCTAAAACAATTTATAATATTTTTTTTATTGTTTGTTTATTGGGATTAGGTTCAGAGTAAAAGTCTATTGACGTTTCGACCCTTTCGCAGTCCTCCCAAAAACCTTAAGTTTTCAAGGTCTTTTTACCAAACAGTATAAAAAAAATATATATTTTTTGAAAATGACCCGAAAAAGGGGCGAAATGTCACTAGACTTTTAATAATAAAAAATGTTTTTACTATGAACCTAATCCCAAGAAACAAACAATAATATATACAGGGTGATTCAAAAGTACTTTGACAAACTTCAGGAGGTGATTCATGGCATTATTTTAAGGCGAAAAGTTCGTATAAACAATGGTCCTTGGCGGCTTCGTTACGGAGATACAGGGTGTTGAAAAATTAGATGCCGCCATCTTGTCTGTGGGTGGACATTTCCAACAATTTATTTAAGGCAATTTTATAACTGTTACTTATTTATTTAAATAAATAGTTGTTATTTTAATAATGTCTGAATGTTTGATCAAATCAAAATAAATGTTTTTGATCAATTTAAAATAATTTTTTTAATATATTTGTATAGCCGAATAAAATAATGATTTACCTTTAAACAGTTCCCCGTATGACAAAAACGCAAGAGACTTTTTTTGTTGCAAATAAAGCAAGGACTCACAAAATGACACTCACAATAGTTAAAATAGAATAAGTCAGTGGCGTAGCATAGTTTTCACAAAAAATGTTATATGAAAGTTTCGTGCCGACGCCACTGGATAAATTAAAGTACGCAATATACTTTTAAAATGAGTGTCCTTAGGTGCTTATCTCATCCACCGAATTTGATAACACAAGCTCAAAACGTTTAGAAGCTACTTAAAAATCCTAATTTTTTTTTAATTTTTCAACACCCTGTATCTCCGTAACGAAGCCGCCAAGAACCATAGTTTATATGAACTTTTCACCTTAAAATAATGCCAGCAATCACCTCCTGAACTTTGTTAAAGTACTTTTCAATCACCCTGTAGGGTAGACCGGGGTCGGTTGTAACATTCTGATTTTAGTATTTAATTATGAAAAAACTATTCGAATTGGAAATAATATTTGTATGGCTATAGTTAAGGTAATTAGTTACCTTTATTATGTAAGTGATATTTTAGGGCTGAACAAAGTAAAAACCTCACAGGTAACTAAAAATTAAAGTGATGTAATTTGTTACAACCGCCCCCGACCCAGTGTCGGTTGTAACACTAAGGGGGGTCGGTTGTAACACCACATTTATGATAGGACTATGCTTAAAATTGGGGATATAATAAAATATTTATATAGGACAATTATGGGCACTGGTAAATTTTCATTGGTGGCTTCCAGTTTCTTCTTGTATCTTGTCAATGACACGTGGCATAATTCATATTGTCTTGCTGATGATACTAATGGGAATCTCTCTATTAGATCATCAGCAAGACAATATGAATTATGCCACGTGTCATTGACAAGATACAAGAAGAAACTGGAAGCCACCAATGAAAATTTACCAGTGCCCATAATTGTCCTATATAAATATTTTATTATATCCCCAATTTTAAGCATAGTCCTATCATAAATGTGGTGTTACAACCGACCCCCCTTAGTGTTACAACCGACACTGGGTCGGGGGCGGTTGTAACAAATTACATCACTTTAATTTTTAGTTACCTGTGAGGTTTTTACTTTGTTCAGCCCTAAAATATCACTTACATAATAAAGGTAACTAATTACCTTAACTATAGCCATACAAATATTATTTCCAATTCGAATAGTTTTTTCATAATTAAATACTAAAATCAGAATGTTACAACCGACCCCGGTCTACCCTACAGGGTGATTGAAAAGTACTTTAACAAAGTTCACTACTAATGGGAATCTCTCTATTAGAACTTCTTTATATGCTGGTTCGTAAAACGATATATCTTTCGTACACGGTCTGTCTTCCTTTTCTTCATACGGGGCATTCTTAAAAAAATCAATAAAAAACTATATTATCTGTACTACAACGGGGTCGGTTGTAACGTTACAACCGTCCCCGAGTTGCCTTATTACAACCGTCCCCGACTGTACTTGCAAATTTGAATTACAATTTTTAAGCAAAAAACAACACCACGGTACAAAATTATGCCTATACAATAACAAAATACCTAAAAAAAACTGTCTAGCACGATAAATTGTACTTACATGGCTTTTTATGCACTTTATCACAATAAAAACGAACTCGAATAAAGTTACTTTTTGATATAAAAAAATCCAAATGGCTCTATACGCACAACTGTGTTTCATGGAGCCGGTAATGGTACTAATGGGAGTTTAGCAACTGAATAGGCGGAATCTTTGACAAATCAGAGCATGCATATCTATTACGTTTATGAAGATATTTGAGATGTTACTTTTGACCCCTGTTACTTTCGACCCCGGTCTACCCTATATATATATATATATATATATATATATATATATATATATATATATATATATATATATATATATATATATATATATATATATATATATATATATATATATATTTACAAAAGAATTGTAAAAAATATTACCAACTTTATGCTAAATTTACATAACACAATGTTTGCAAAATTTACCTAATTTGTTCCCCCAACCCACAATCAAGGTTTGTACTGTAATTGCACACAACATTGTTTTCAGTGTATGACAGTGTTCACGTTTAACAGGTGATCCTGATTTAATGTACATTAATACCTGATCAAAAATTGGTAACCCGAGAAGCAATAATTGAATACTCTTTTCCGCATAATCACTGCGGCTCAAAAAATTTACAAGTTAAATCGGAGCGAAATTATCGTGTAGATCGTGTTCTGCACCATCACTTCCTTCGGGCAAATGGCGGCGCGTTTTAACGTGACTACAGAGGCACCTAATAATTTTCGATAATTGAGGGCTGCGAGAATTCAAACAAGCCTCGTATATCATTCGAGGTGCTCGTCATGCGGAGCATCCAATTTTCTTGTTAACAATTTCGGAGAAGTCCGTCTGATGTGGAAACACATAATTTTAATTCGGTTATTAAAGAGCTATGGTAAGTTGGTGGTAAAAAGGTAGGTTTTAGGGCATTTTTAGATCACATTTTGTGGATAGCGATTCACGTTTGTCTTAAATGGAAGACGTTAAAGTTCGTCAGATATTTTGATTCATGTTAGATAATAACTTTTTCTGTGACTTTTCATATTATTCAGAGAAATGTTGCTTAGTGATAATTATTTTGCTCTGTGTCAAAAATGCCAAGACTGTTTGTGGTATAGGCTATGTTTATATAATCTGTGGCTGAAAGAAAATTTTATTATATAGCAATATTAAGGTACGATTTGCGATTTTCTCGAATTTTCATAAAAATCTCTATCAGTTGAAATTCGAAAGAAGCAGAAATAGTACACAGAGGATGAGTTTTTTTAAAGTGTTCCAAGGCGATATCTTGAAAACGGTTTAAAATATTTTTATGAAATTTGGTGAGTTAATAGGGTGATGGGGGACATATTTAAACATAAACTGCAAATTTATATGTTCTAGACAAGAGCAGCGAAATATTTTGAGCGAATGAAATATTTCTATCCACCTGCTAAAACAGTGATGATACAGATGATTGAGTCATCACTGTCACATCAGTTACTAATAGTTTCTTAAGTGAATAGGACAGTGGAGTGTGTGGATTAAACGACTTGCTCTAATTTACGTATTTAACTTTGTTTTATAACTGTGTGGTTTTAGACAGGTACGTTTTTACTTGGTATATTTTATTATTAGCATGGCTTTTTGGCGACCATTTGAAACAGCAGATCAAGGTGAATTATCGCAGGAATTTATTGAATCGGTGCCAGAGTACCCGGTGGAGTCGGCTATCGAAAGCGAAACAAGCCGGAATTGAGAAACAAAGATTTCCATATTGAATGTCAACGCATTATTTTAAATATGTACGCGTGTTTAAAGAAGGAAACTTCCGAAAAAACTGATAATGCGCTTACAAGAATTAATGAATTAACGAAACTTGGGTTTACGAAAATTTATAACGTAATTAAATTGGGGACTGTAACCGATCATTCTATAAAGCGAAAACGAGTAAATCAAAAATTCAAGACGGTTGACAATGCTGCTAAGGAATGTATTCGGAGAACTATTTACAATTTTTAGAAGGATAATATAGTGCCAACTTTAGAACAGGTTCGTGATAAATTGCGAAGTTACCCAGATTATAATTACCAATCTTTAGAAACACTGAGTGGTGTTTTGTTGAGTTGTGGCTTTACACATAAAAAATTTAATGGCATGATGTTGCTTATAAAATTCTAATATACGTAAAAAACTAAGTAAGTGTACAATTTTTTTTTTGATTTGCTCTTTCAGTTACGGAATTCTGGTTAACTAAATTTTGATTGAATTTAAAAAATAAATTTTACTAGTAAATCAAGTTCACTTATTTCAAAACTATTCGTTTCAGTTGAGAATTTTAACGATTGTCAGTTTATTATTATTTTTTTTTAAAATTCAATTAAAATTACTTAACCATAATATCCCGTAACCGAAAGAGCAAAACAAATAAATTTGGTATACATGAGTAACTTTTCCGTAGATTTGAATTTTATGAACAAGAGTACACCATCCCGTTTAAAATTCCAAAGTTACCATACACCCCTCGAAATAGAGAGAGGGGTAAATATCACAATACATTTAAACATGTCCCCCCATCTCCCTATTAACTCATCAAAATTTTATGAAAATATTTTAAACCGTTTTCGAGATGTCGCCTTGTAACATTTTAAAAACCTCACCCTGTATATATTTTTTACAATACAGTTGGAATGTAAAGAGTAGCACGTTGGCAATTCTTTTTAACCTTAATAGGAGGCTGGAGATGAAGTAGTAATTGTATTTAATTATTTAATGTATTTTAAATCATTAAAACTATTATTAAAATTGTTTATTTTACGTTTTATACTTCTACTTATCAATTGTTTTAATTATAAATATTCGCAGAATTACGTTAAACGGTGTTTTTTATAATCAATTTTATCTTTATAATGTACATACCATCTTGCTATCAGCAAGACGAAATGTAAAACCTAGCCGCTAATGGTCATTTCATGCATATTAATTTTCAAAATTCCTTAATCAATTTTCAATAATTCATTCTTTATTTGATTAACACACTCGTGTGAAAAAAAATTCCAAACACTGATGTTGTTTAGGTTGTTTTTCGTCAGTCTAAAGTAAATATTTTACTGCTACCTGACCATATGTTCACAATTTCAAGAATACTGGCTGAATATGAAGACAAACCACTTTTCTTCATTAAAAGCATATCCTAATTTCATTACAATAGGTCGGATTTCTCTATAGGACGTAATTGTTTAAATTTTCCATTTTAAATTATATCTAGTTAGTTCTAGCCTACGCGAGAGTTGGGGGTAATATACGGTCCAGAAACTTATTAGATCTCGTAAATATTAAACAAAACGTGTGAAGAATGTATTATATTCCACAAATTGCACGAACAATACAAATTGTTGTACTAAATTAAAAACATTTCTGAACCACATAATCCTTATTCGCTTCTCATCTATTAAACATTTAATAATTTCTGAAAGCTAACAAGAAGACTGCAGTAATACAATACTGGCTCTACATCCATTTAAACCTTCCTTTGTACGTTGTATATAACAATTAATGTCACACTTCTCTCTAGAAATACCATTATCGTGAGATATAGCAAGGCCCTATCGGATCCGTCGACAACAATTAGCTCTAAAATGATAACAGCGCCACCTTCCGAGGAATTTTAAGTAGTGCTTAAGTCGTCGCGCTTTTTATCAATATAAAAACTATAATATACTTAATTAATAGTCAAATAATGGCTCCTGTAGGTACACTGTAATATAAAAATATATGAAGCAATGTTTGGGATATAGGATATATACAGGGTGTTTCAAGAAATATGTGCCACCGGTTAAAGGGAGATCCTTCGAAAGAAACTAAAGCAAGAAGTATAATATGGACAGGGGTCCGCAGATGCGTTGTTTAAAAGATACAGGGTGTTTCCCAGTTTTTTGAAAATATTTTCAAAATGGATTTAGCAGTTTTGATGAAATTTACGTTGTGTAAGTAATTAAATTAAGCATAATTTTAACCATGAGAGGACTTTGATAGGTCCTCTAGAGGCGTCCATATGAGAAAACGGCAACATATTTTTTTAATAAAAATATGAATGTACAGTTAACGAACTTGAAGTCCGGACACCAAAATGACATTACGTGACTTTTTTGTGATTATTGGTAAGTTTTACACTCACTTTCTGTTTGTCAGTACCCTTAAACTTTAATGAAGGTTTTTTTTTCACTACCTGATATAATTTATTAAAAATATGTACAGGGTCTTCCAACGAGGACTGAACAGGGGCTCATTTTTGAGCTTCCTTTTATTTAAAGAAAAATCTAAAATAGCCAATCGATGTACTTTTTCCTGCAGAATTCAAAAATGAAACCAAAAATTTATTTGAACCAGAAACAAAAGAGTTACGCTATGGATAAGGTGTTTTTTAAATGGAACATAGCTTTTTTTATGCGATTTTCGGAACGAGTGATTTTTTTTATGTCCGTTCTGATTAAAATATTTAATATTGTGACAGCTATTTTTATTAAATTTTAATGTTTTATCCAGTATAATTTAACTTCAACCTGTTTGAAACATACACTAGGTAATAAAGGTAAAATCACCTTGAAATCCTTCAAAGTCAAAAAATTTGACAAATTTACTATAATATTGCCGAAATGAAATATTCATTAGATGAGAGATTGCAGATTGTTATCTTGTTCTACAAATGCCAAGAAAATGCAAGAGAAGCAATATTATATATATATATATATATATATATATATATATATATATATATATATATATATATATATATATATATATATATTATATATTATAGTAAATTTGTCAAATTTTTTGACTTTGAAGGATTTCAAGGTGATTTTACCTTTATTACCTAGTGTATGTTTCAAACACGTTGAAGTTAAATTATACAGGATAAAACATTAAAATTTAATAAAAATAGCTGTCACAATATTAAATATTTTAATCAGAACGGACATAAAAAAAATCACTCGTTCCGAAAATCGTATAAAAAAAGCTATGTTCCATTTAAAAAACACCTTATCCATAGCGTAACTCTTTTGTTTCTGGTTCAAATAAATTTTTGGTTTCATTTTTGAATTCTGCAGGAAAAAGTACATCGATTGGCTATTTTAGATTTTTCTTTAAATACAAGGAAGCTCAAAAATGAGCCCCTGTTCAGTCCTCGTTGGAAGACCCTGTACTTAATTGTCTAATAGTTAATTTATTTTTACGTTCCATTTTTGTGAGAAATAAAATACACAGTCGAATAATGATTTACGTTATGTTAACAGAAATTAAATAGAAAGAACAAGAACTTAATCAAATAGAAGTAAATAAACAAATTGACAAATATTAAATAAAACTAAAAAACCTAATATTTTGTCATTATTCTCAATGACCGAAGTTAATCTTCTGCACATTGAGGCCACCCAATCGAGAGCAAGCTCTGGAGATATTTCATGCCATGCTTCTGATATTCTCCGCTATAACTCGTCCGCATTTTAAGAACGAAAAAATCATTGAATTTGCAAATTTAACATATAACACCATATATTTTCCATTGGATTTAGGTCTCGACTCCTTGAGGACCAAGGAAGAGTTTGAATATTCCGCTGCTGCAATCAATCAGTAACTACTTGGGCAGTATGGACGGGACAGTTGTCGCAGGTATCGGTAAATATAGTTATCATTAAATACAGCATTCACAGATGGTAACATCATGGTTCCTAAAACATTTACGTAGGTATGCCTATGCATTGAACCTTTCCAAAATTCGGGTGTAAATTCCAATTCCATGAAAACTCATTAAATTCCAATTCCATGAAAACTCATCCATCCCCACACGTTGACCGCTTTTAGCGACATTTTGGGTGTAACGTCATGAAATCTTGTATTTGGCGGCCTATATACCCTGACTCTATCATTGTAACTCGACTGAAACATCTAAGTATTCGTCTGTAAAAACATTTTGCTAGAAATTTGGAATCACGCCGCAAAGCCAACCCTATTTTCCTTATGAACTGCAATGAGATAAGTTCTTTTTTGCAGCTGGACGGTTTTCAATGTGTGAACATTGTTTTATGCGATTTTGTGCTATTCTAGCACACCTCGGAAAACCTGTCACTTCATTTGCCGGTATAGGCCAATCATTAGAGCAAAAAAAAGTCAAGACTAGTAGAAAACCATTTAAAAGATAGTCCGTAGATGTATTCTGATGTGTTTTCGACTAGCAACTCTCATTAATTAATTTGTTATTAACAATTTAGTGCAAAAAACGCCTTTTTTTTTGGTTTTTTGCTTATATAACGAAAACTATTCGAAGAATTTCAATTCCGTAAATGGAAAAGTTGTAGAGAATTAAATTACGAAGAAAATGAGGGGTGGAGCGATCCGATCGGTTGATTAGAACCGAAGATGTTAAAATAACAAAATATATAATAGGATACCAAGCTGTTTTAATCTATTATGATACGTCAGCATTCTGCACATGTAGCCTATATTGCTTACTGCTGTGAAACCAATAATCTAAAGAATGATTATTTTACAGTTTAGTTTTAAGACTCGTGTCGTTGTATTAACAACTGGGTTCTCTTTTCTTTTATAAGAAAATATAAGTTTGTTTATTCACTCCCCTAGTAGTGACTTTTATTTAGATAATCCCAACAGAAGAAAATCCGGAAAAAGCGGAAAATTCAGCTTTATGTTCAAAAATTCATCTTTTCAATTTATGAAGATTAAGAGCTGAAATTTGGCACAGAAGTAGATAATTATATCAGCTTTAAGTGTGCGCAAGGCAGGTGCTGTCGGACTATTAGTTTTTGCGCAAGTGCAATTTCAATTTTTTTATGCATTTTTTTGCCGGGAGCCTGCTTGCGTTAGAAATGGTCCTATTTTAATTCTAATACCGGTTTTCAAAACTAGAAGTAAAATACTATAAATCGTATATCCCAAGTTTTCATTAAAATACAGCGAAATGGATGAAACATGCACTTGAACATCGGTGTAAATGGCCTTGGGCGCGCGAGCGAGCGAGTAGTCGGGGAAGGAGGGGAAGCGTACATATTATATAGACATACAGGCGCGCCGTGCGAAGCGTCGCATCTTTTCACTGGATTTTCTCAGCGACTACTGCACCGTTTTGGAAGATTCTTTGTTTGATTTAGGGGTTATTGAATAGGAGGAATCTGCATAGGCGTTTCTAGGTGGGGGTTTGGGGGGGCTAAGCCCCTCCAAATCTCGGATTAGCTCCCCCAAATGCAACTGAGTGGCCTAGTATATGTATAGCCAAATATGTAAACCGGGGCCTTAAGCCCCCCCAGAAATAGAGGTCTAGAACCGCCAATGGGAATCTGATCCTCTATTCAGATTCCACGAATAATTCAAGATAAAGCTGCTATTCCACCTTCTTGAGTAACATTCTTATATTTCTATTCTATAAATAAACGGGCAGGAAGGTTGATAATTTAAACACAAATATATATTTTTTTTCCGTGACGGGAAAAACGTTTGACATTTTATCTCTGTCGACAGGTAACAAAATGTCACTTTTTATGAAATTACCTTTTTTCCCGGATATATATATATATATATATATATATATATATATATATATATATATATATATATATATATATATATATATATATATATATATATATATATATATAATATATATATATATATATATATATATATATATATATATATATATATATATATATATATATATATATATATATATACATAAGTAGAGGTAGATATTTAAATTTATAATATTTTATTATACAAAAGTTACAATTCCTTTCAGACATTTTTTAACTATATATTATTCAAAATAACTACTAAACAACCACTAAGTTTGCAATTTTTAAATCAAATCATAGAATTAAAATGACAGATGTTTGATTACTTTATAGGATTCCTTAGCAACGCAGGTCTAATTGTCGCTATAAGTACAACAGCCTACCAGTTTAAACATTCAAATTTCGCATCGATAATTTTCTGACTTTAATATATTGTAGTAATAGGTTTTTTCCTCGGTTTTTTTCAATATTAAATCGTCGTTTTCCCGTCGCAGAAAAACATAGTGTATTATACACGGGAAAAATATTAGATTTTAGCTCTCGGTTTTTTGTCTCCCTCCGCTTCGCGTCGAGAGACAACACAACCTCGACCTAAAATTTAATCCTTTTTTCCCTTGTATAATAAATAGGTATTTTTTTTTTCACAAAAGTGTTTGATTAATATGATTAAAAATGGATGATAAACAACATGAACATATTATTGCGCCGAATACATTAGTTATAAAATTCGCCTTTTTTTCGGAAGGTCCGCATAGTTTATTTCATTTTCTTCGATCTGCTCGCTATCTATTAAACTATCAACGTCAGAATCATCGTCGGATGCAGATTGATCAATCAGATCGAAAAGTACAACTCACAGCTCCGAACGCTCTGTAGCATCTAACCGTGCGTCGGCGTCACTTTCTCTTCTATTCGTTTCAATCCCAAGGCAACAGCTGTATCCATACCACCGAACAATAGAAGAGAGAGGGAGGGGGCGCATTAGACGGTTACACAGCTATTCAAAATTTAAGCGTGCTATAGCTTCCCCTCCTTCCCCCACCACTCGCTCGCTCGCACTAGCGTCTACGGATCCCACACTAAAAATTTTGCTTTCAGGCATTTAGCTTTACTATCGCGCAGGTGCATCTATGGTTGCATACTTTTCTGTTTTGGTTTGGTTAGCCAATTTGGCGCTAAATAAAAAATTACATAACCTAAGGATAAACTGTATTTTATAAGTTTGTGTGGTGCCTTTTTTAGTTCTGTGTTTTATAGTGTTTCTGTGTTTCTAATCAAAGTTAGGAATTTTTTTAACTTTGGAAAAATAGTTTATTATGCAATGAGCACTTAATGTTAGCTATTAATATTGAATTGAAATATCCACCCAACATTATTACGTCAATTTTATTGTTGTCAGCTTCTTATTTTTCTTAATGCCAATGTCATAATCAGAGCTTTAAAAAAGTAGTGGAGTACTCCTAGTAACTACTTTATCAAAGAAGTAGTTTAACTACTTGGTAGGTAAACTACTTCAAAAAAGTAGTTAAAATACTAACTACTAAGTAGTTAGACTACTAACTAGGTACTATATAAGTAGTTAGAAGTTAAATATTTAACTTCTTTTTTAACTACAAACCAAACCAGACATGTGCCGTTGTGGCTCAAAAAACCAGTGCCGTAGCTGTACTTACAAAAATGATTTAAAAAAGGACTTGAACCTATAACAAATAAAAAAATTTAAAATAAAATAATTTTTTTATTATTTAAACTTTATTGTAAAGTTAACTGTCCACTGACTTAAATTTGAACATAAATGATTGACTCAGTTCCTTTTTGGTACAAAAATACAAAACTAAATCATAGGTAAATCGAGGTAGGTATTTAAAAATAATAAATTTTGATTTTTTGAAAACTTTTAAAACCTACAAATTCTATATTAGGTTTGCTTATCGCTTACTGGACTGGAAACGCCAGACGAGAAATTTCCGAGAACTTGTTCTAACGAGATTTTTGGCACGCGTCAACGTACACGTCATGTAATGACGTAATATAGGGATGTAGTTAAATATTTTTAAAAGTAGTTAAATTACACCAAAATAGTTAAAATACCTTAAGTAGTTAGCACTGATTAGTTAACTACTTTTTGCGAATATTTTATGCATACTTAACAGAATCGAGTATAACTACTAGGAGAAAAAAGTAGTAAGAATACGACTACTTTTACAGAAAAAGTAGTTAACTACTGCCTAGCTCTGGTCATAATAAGGAGATTTAGACATTTTATTATTTTTTAATTCTTTTAAGTCCAAAATTCGGTCTACTATAGTATTAATAGTTCATATATCTAGGTCGTAATGGAGGCATTTAGGGTAGTAAACTAAAGATTTTTTAAAATAGAACATTGGAAAAATTTATATACTAGTTTTATTTCTTTTTTTTTCTTATTATAAAACACCAATACTAAATGGTCAAACAGTTTGTGCCTTCAAATGTCCAGACTGCGATGTAAAGCACAAAATATTACATTATCTACTTTTTTAAATGCCCTTGTATTATAAAACTAGTAATTTTCAACGCTCCCCCATATAATGTGACAACGAAAACGCCAAAACAGAAGCGTATGCAACCACAGACGCACAAAGCAAAATTTTTAGTGTGGGATCTGTAGACGCTTGTCTCGCTCGCGCGCCCAAGGTCATTTACACCGATGTTCAAGTGCATGTTTCATCCATTTCGCTGTATTTTAATAAAAACTTGGGATATACGATTTATAGTATTTTACTTCTAGTTTTGAAAACCGGTATTAGAATTAAAATAGGACCATGTTTAACGCAAGCAGGCTCCCGGCAAAAAAATGCATACAAAAATTGAAATTGCACTTGCGCAAAAACTAATAGTCCAACAGCACCTGCCTTGCGCACACTTAAAGTTGATATAATTATCTACTTCTGTGCCAAATGTCAGCTCTTAATCTTCATAAATGGAAAAGTTATGAATTTTTGAAAATAAAGCTGAATTTTCCGCTTTTTCCGGATTTTCTTCGGTTCTAATCAACCGATCGGATCGCTCCCCCTCTCATTTTCTTCGTAATTTAATTCTCTACAACTTTTCCATTTACGGAATTGAAATTCTTCGAATAGTTTTCGTTTTATAAGCAAAAAATCAAAAACAAAGCATTTCTTGCACTAAATTGTTAATAACAAATTAATTAATGAGAGTTGCTAGTCGAAAACACATCAGAATATATCTATGGAGTGTCTTTCAAATGATGGCACAGGTGGCTTTCTACTAGTCTTTTTTTCACACAAAAAGCTCTAATGATTGGCCTAGTACGGCAGTTTTAAAAGGAGTTTCTTCCAAAAATCTTATGAGATTAATATCTTGTTGTTTCGTACTTATTTTTGTCTTCCAGTTCCTGGTGTTCATTTCAAATTGTGTTTTTCGAGCCACTTTTCTTTTATGTCTTGGACGGTGCTTTTCGGGACACCATATACATTTGCAACCACCCCCCTACAGAGCATCCTTCTTCAATTAAAGTTACTAAACTCATTTTCTTTTGTCAGGCTTAAATGAGGCATACCTAATTATATAGAAAATTAAATATTCAAAGTAATTAATTAAATATAATTTTGACAGTTTTTGGTTACCAGTTGTCAGCTTTGAGGTATTTCTGGACGTAAACGACACATTTACAATGTAACAAAACACTGTCCGGATTTCAAGTTCGCTAAATGTACGCCAAGGATTTTTTCCCACTTCGTATCCTCATCAAATGTTAAATTCTTAACAAAACCTATCTTTCCATATTTTGTCAATTTTCACTTCGTTTAGAACATAAATGCACTTTCATTAAGCGCCTTACTGGTTTAGTTTTCCCAAACGAATAATTGCACATCGGTTTTAACAAGTAAAGACCATTTAATGTTTAAAATTTTCTCACACGCATGCCACTGGACGACCTGTCCTAGTCTTTTTATAGTCAGAATCATGCTTAATTTAAGTATCTACTTTTCACAACCCAAATTTCGTAATTGCTGAAGCCATTCTAAAAATATTTTGAAAAGTCAAAAAAAATTGAGCACCCTGTAGGTAACTTTGAAACAAAGCATCTGAGGACAAATGTTCATATGAACTATTTGCCTTAGTTTCTTTCAAAAAAATCTCCCCTATGGCACATGTTTTTGAAACACCCTGTACAGAGTAAAAATTTAGGGAATTAAAGGGTACTTTTCTATGACTTGGGTCCACTTTTTAAAATGGTAGCAAGTTTTTGCATAGTCTAATTTTATTACTGAAGAAATGTTAAAAAGCTAATCCTCGGTGGTTTCAAGAAATGTTTAGCATTAATATCTTGCAATTATACAGGCCGTATTTAAAAAATGTAGGTATAAGCATTTAATATTCTAAAAATATTATCAGGAACAACCAAACCTACGTATATGTGGCATAGCATCCATATTTTTGTGTTTATTCGCAAAATGGATCCTAAATCAAGAAAATAGTTCCTTTACGACGAAATATGGAAGGCTTTATTCCACAGAATTATTAGAGGCTTTCACCAAATGGAAACTGACAAAGAATTTTATTGCTGCACTAGGATTCTCAAATGAGCAGTGCAGAATAGAAAATTTTACAGTAATCAGATAACGTTATCCATTTTTTTTATTGGATTTATAATTTTATTTTTCTTCTATCTACCCTAAACCTCTAACAAACCTAAAAAAAGTTAATTTAATTTTTTCCTTTTTAACAGATTTCACAAGAGGAGGTTACTAATTGGACCCGTATGTCAAAAATTTTTTTATGCATGTATACAATTCATACGTCATATATGTACATGTGTAATTCTCGAAGTCCACTTTAAAATGCAAAAATATATTAACAATACTGTAAAATAAAATCCTTAAACCAAAGTTTACAACCAGCTGCTTCTGTCCTAATTGGCCCAAATCTGCCAAATAATGGGCCTATTACTACAAGTTGTAAAATATTAAAAATGATTACTTATTAAAAATCTGCCAATTGTGCTTGTATGATTAAACAACTAGACATAAACTAATTGATTACTATCAAAAGAAGCGGTGGGTTTAAAGGGGCATCTTAAATAATATTTTTAAAGAAACGTATGGGCTACACACATTAATCTTCATTAAATTTTTAATCTTTTAAAAAATATATTCTCAACCGATATTTAATTAAAAATCAGGTTCGCGAAAACTACTGCCCAAATATGCGCGACGCGAATACCTGCCATACTTCTAAAGCCAAATTGGTATTGCAAGCATTAATAAGGGTTTTAGTTGCCTTACACGAGCTTTTGTAACAATAAATGTTACAAAAGCCACTGTGAAAAATGCCAATATATTTTGGTTTTGGATTTTATATGTCAATGCACTTAGCTGAACAAAGTTATGGATTATTAAGGAATATTTTATAACTTTAACATTGCATAGGGAATATACATTGGATAATCCAAATAAAGCTGAAATATTTTTGTCTGTATCCTCTACCTACATCAATTAAATATGTAGGGTGGTTGTGTTCGTCCATTTATTTTAGTCGGTATTAACAAGAAAAAGATGTTCCACTCCGAATTTTCATACAAAATCGAAACTTGCAAAAGGTGATATTATTGGTTATGACGTCAAATGCCATGTAAATAAAAGTGTTAATAATGGCTAGTACATGGTGAACTCCAGTGTTAATTTATTTTCTGGATTATTATTAACCAGAGGTTAGGAGATTCCATGGATAACAAACATTACATACATTTGAATAAAAGGAATTTTTAACAAGGCAACAACGTTTATTTGTCTTTAAAATTTCATTACAAATAATTATTATTAACATAAAAATAAAACTACAGCCAAATATGCTGACTTAAGTTTAACGTGGTGCCTACCACGAAAAGTCATTGTTTTTTTTTATAGCAAATAACTGAGCCCACAACATTATTTAAAAAAAGAAAACGGTAGCAGTGGAAGCCGAATACTACTTTTAAAGCTGCGTTGGTGTTCCAATTTAAAATCAAAAGTAAATTTTAACCAAAACAAAAGATCTCCCATTAATTTGAAAAAGTTTTTCTTTTGTATGGTTTGTTGTTCTTACGCAAGCATGTACCATTGAGAATTTTTTTTCATTTTAAACTTAGGTTCATAATTATACACCAAATCAGATGTTATATAAAGCAAAAAAGTTTTCCAGCTGATATTCCCCCCTTTGTGTACTTTACATTAAAAATATATTAAAGGAATATGTAAATAAGACTTTTTATTTTTACGAAAACATAAGCTTTTCGAATTCATAAATTCGTTGTCTTTGAAATTAAAAATATAGATAAACACTAGATATGTCGCTTGACCAGGATTGGATATCTGAAGAAATTTCTGATTTCATCCTGGGATAGTGAACGAACAGCCTGGGTACTTCTGCCTTTCAGCACGTCAATATATTTGGTGTTGGAGTGGCATAGACAATTTCTTTTAAATGGACACATATCGGCAAGGTTAAGTCGGGGCTCCTGGGGGGTCACAAAATTGGGCCATTTCTACCAATCCACCTTGGACCAAATCTGCGGTGAAGCCATTCTGGTACCTTGCGAGCGTAATGTGCTGGACAACTATCTTGTTGAAAATACATTTTTTAGCCACAATTTAATGGCAAATGTTCGAATTTATCGCTAAACCACACGTTCACATTTGTAAAATATTGTATTTGCCTCATTACTCTAAATTCGGGGTTTACTCAAGACAAGTACCTGTCATGCTGGGATGCTACATTGGTAGAAAATGTACATTCGTCCCAAGTAAACCCAAGCAAAACCCAAGAAAACGTAATAATTTTACAAAAATATTTATATTTCCACTTAAAATCTGGTCTGCCACCCATAAACAAAAATTTTGTTTTTTTCGTTTCATATCCCTGTTTCAATGTTTGGTTAAAGGGGGGTTGAACGGAAATAATTTAATTCCTTTTAAGATCATCTGAATGTGAGTTTTTTTCACATCTTCTGAAGATGTTTAGCACGATATCACAGGAGTTTCTCTAACAGACTGACGACCTAAAACTGTGGCAGCATCGTTTTGGTCATATTTCTTCTTCTTTTTCTTCTTGAGATTCAAAACCGAACCAGTTCTTTGGAACTTTTTTTATTATGTTGTACATTGTCATTTTAGTTATTGAGATTCCTACAAATTTCGTGCTAAATTGTTCCATGAGGTAGCGTATGAACCTTGGTCATAACACTGGACTATAAATATCCTTTGTTCAATAGGTAGCATTTTCATGAAATGTATTTTAAATTAGATAATTGCTTCATTTAATAGAGCCATTGACAAACAGGTCCATAGGTGTCATTATTGTTTAATATGTAATTAAAAAAATAATGGGATAGAGCTGGTTACTTTTAATATAATAATATACATTTTTAATGAAATCTTGTTCTTCGGCTTAGGAAAACATATTTCATGTTTGTTCTTTTGGCAGAAAATGATAAACAAGATGTTTTTACTCTTACGCTAAATAACGTGTTCGTATTTTTTATGCTCCCTGTATAAAAAATTAAATTTTTCATAACGTGAATTTTATTTATTTTACAAGTAAAAACTTTTATTAGGAGTGGCATTTTTACGTATCTTGCAAAATTTTATCCATTTGTCCCCTTCTAAACCCCATAAGGGGACACACTGTAGAGAAGGGCAATTTCAGTATGTATTTTTTGCAATAGTAGGACTAAAATGACTGTAGCAAAAAGTTCTAAGATAAAAAATCATGTTTAAATCAAGCAAATCGCAGAAATACGTTATTAATGACGATTTACTAAGAGTAACCGGACCATGGATTTATTAAGAAAGTATTCGATGTGAGCGTATCGAACGTAAAGCCTTATATTTGTTATTTATTACGAGAACATTTCCCCCTGGGGATTAGTTTACGAACTACGTAATTGAATCAAGAATGGTAGTAGAAAGAGATAAAATAGCGTTGGAGTGTTGGAGGTCAGAAGTGTTGCTGTCTGTGCTGGTTGCTTAGGAAAACCGCCGAACCTCGGTCTGAACACTCGGTTACACGTACGTCTTGGTCTAATGAACTAGGAAAGAAAAAGTGCGATTTATAGATTTATAAATGACTCGGAGCGACTTTAACTGAACACCTTTAGAAATAACATAACCTATAAATAATGAAACCTTTTTAACTTAAATTTATTATTGTTTAGCAGAAAAATAAAATATTTTAGGGCTTTTATTACTTTTAGTAAATCTTGTGATGCTTCTAACGTATTTTTTGTACAAAAATGCGAGGTAAAATAAGATGTGGCCAATGTTTACAAATTGTGTTTACAGTGTCGTTTAGACTGGTTTGTTTTGGCTTCAAAGAATGTTAAATCATCCCGTATCCATCCTTAATAAATCCATGAACCGGATGCAAATAAGCCAAAACCTAACTACTCATTAACTAGAAGATCTAAATTCAAACCAGCCAGTACTAACAATAAATCTTAAACTTGTTTAGTCTGTCCCGAAGTAAGATTCTTTCAAAAAAAAATTATAAATAAATAGTACATACGTAATAATGTTTCGCAGTTTGGAAAAATCCATTAACAAAACAATACCCCTGTACACGCCAAGTTAATAACAGCAGGTTCATCGTAAAATTACAAGCACAGTTTCAAAGTTTCAACAACTTGAAGGAATATAATGAAACTACATCAAGTTTACCCGTGCTCATCCTGCTTATGTAATCTAAACAAGCTCGACTGCCCACTTTGTCTTTGTTTGACCAGAGTACAAAATACAAACCTTTGTGAGGAGATTGCTTGGCATTGTTGTGTGGTAATATAGAGGACTAAATTATCGATATAAGCAAGATAAGGGCGGGGTATATTTAGGAGGAAAATCCCACGATAGAAGTGGTAAATCTAGTCTTGTTTAATTTTACAAGTTCTTAAATAAGGCCAAATATTACCCGAAAAAGATTTACTACAGATACCATGGATTTATTAGGACTGGATACGGGATGAGTTCACATTCTTTGAAGCCAAAACAAACCATTCTAAACGACACTGTAAACACAATTTGTAAACATTGGCCACATCTTATTTTACCTTGTATTTTTGTACAAAAATACGTTAGAAGCATCACAAGATTTACTAAAAGTAATAAAAGCCCCAAAATATTTTATTTTTCTGCTAAATAGTAATAAATTTAAGTTAAAAAGGTTTTATTATTTACAGGTCATGTTATGTTAGGTTATTTCTAAAGGCGATTATTTAAAGTCGCTCTGAGTCATTTATAAATCTATATAAATCTATACGTCGCACTTTTTCTTTTCTAGTTCATTAGACAAAGACGTACGTGTAACCGAGCGTTCGCAGACGTTTTTCCTAAGCACCCAGCAGACAACAACACTTCTGAGCTCCAACACTCCAATGCTATTTTATCTCTTTCTACTACCATTCTTGATTCAATTACGTAGTAATTCGTAGTCTTGTCTATGTTCGTAGTTCGTAAACTGCTCTCTCAAGAGAATAACAAACAACAAAATATTTATATTATATAAGGCTTCACGTTCGATACGCTCACAGTATACGGATATCGAATCCATATTATAATAGATCCATGACAGATACTGTTGTATTTATTTTATTATTGGCTAGATATGATTTTTGCCTAATATTCCCTCTAAAGGTTGAAAAGTTGGAAGGACGATGGGGTGGATCCACTAACCGTTATATCACGTGGGTGTGCAGGAATTACCTTTAGAGCATGGTGGCCAAATATGGAATAGCATACCCACTATGTCGTACTGCCATCTCTAAGAATCAAATAATTGGATCCCACCAAATGACTCAGCTATCTCATTTACTCATTTTCGCATCGTCGTCGTTTTAAATCCTTAATATTGCTTCTTATTGCTTAAATTCTTCAAGTAAATCATTGCAAACTCAAAAATGATATTTTAAAGAAAATTTCGGGCCACGTTTTCTAGCCAATCGCAAGCTTTTATTTTGAATCGTTTCCATGGCAGCCAGAAGAAATTCCGAAAATATTCATCCTGCTTGAGTTTCCGGCAAAATTATACTAGAAATTTTTCTGTCATTTTAAGTGTCAAAATATGGACGCGGGATCGGAGTGTCTAAAATTAAGGTTATATGTGGACGCAAAGAGCATATTTGGTACACAAATATGTCATAAGATATCTTTAAGGTATTTATAAAGGTTTTGATAATTATGTAGTATACCCATTTCTGCTATTTTTGCGTTTTTTGAAAAAATTCTTTTATGGTCACATTCTACTGTCTTTCCTGATTGCCAATATACGTGCGCACATAAAAAATTATGTTGATTTTTATTAATTTTAAAATTTTTCAACTTTTAGGTTAGCTTTTTCAATGAAACCCGTGGTACACATACTCGAAATTTCTGATGGAAAGAGGCGCTGTTGCCAAATTTACAAATCGTTTATCCCACAAATACTGCTAGCTTTACATAAAGTTAGCGGGAAAATGCGAAAATGAACCAAATTTAACCAAAACGGCAAAAAGATGACCCCAACCAACACCCTGGCGCACCGATCCCTCTTCGCCTGCGAGAAAAGAGACTGGTCAGGGCCCCTAACCAGGTGCTAACCCTGTTACGACCTTAGGGTGCCCTCCGATCAACCGTTATCCCACCGTAAGATCGAAAATACTAGATCTGTCACCTAATTGACCGGCTAAGAAAAGTTTTTTATGCGAACGGTGGATCGGAGGGCACCCTTTGGTCGGAACAGGATTAGCACCTGTTTAGGGGCCCTGACCAGTATCTTTCCTCGCAGGCGAAGAGGGATCGGTGAGCCAGGGTGTTGCTTGGGGTCATTTTCGGCTGTGTTCTAGAAGCGCTACAAAGTTCGCCCAGATTAATTTCATTTGGGATAAAAGATAGGTAAACGTGGCAATACAGGACACAGCAATATTGTTGACAATGTTGACAGATGGGAAAATAATGGCGGCTAATAGCGACTTAAAATGGAATTTTGTGTAGAAAAAAGAAATTATCTTAGCTATTAACCGTTTTTCTTCGATTTTACACTTCATTACATTGGGAAAAGTGTTGTTAAGCCTTTTACGATGTTGTGTTTTTTGTTTTTACCCCGCCCAGCACCCCTATTCGCTCCCAGGTCCCGTAAGTTTGATTCATTTAAAATTATTAAAAAACAACATAATTTTTTATGTGCGCACGTATATTGGCAATCAGGAAAGACAGTAGAATGTGACCATAAGAGAATTTTTTCAAAAAATGCAAAAATAGCAGAAATGGGTATACTACATAATTACCAAAGTTTTACTTAACTAGTTAGAAAACGTCGTTCTATTCGGCTTAGGAATTTAGTATTTTATTATGCATATAATCTTGTAGTGCTTCGGAATGATTACCAAAAGTAAATGATATTCCACCAATATTAGTAAATTACAGTTAATAAAAAACGGAAATATAAGATGCGTTTAAGCTATTTATAAAAGTTTTATTTAACTAAGTTCGGAAAACGCCATTTTATTCCGCTACTTGAATACTTTATTATGCATATAATCTTGTAGTGCCTCAGAATAATTATCAAAAGTAAATAATTTTTCACCGATATAGTTACTTAAAGTTAATAAAAAATGGAAATATAAGATGTCTTTAAGATATTTATTAAAGTTTTATTTAGCTAAAGTTGAAAAACGTCATTTTATTCCGTCATATAATCTTGTAGTGCTTCGGAATGATTACCAAAAATAAATGATTTTACCAATATTAGTAGATTAAAGTTAATAAAAATCGAAAATTACCGAAAATTTGAAATAGAAAATCTTTTTTTTTTGGTAAGAAAAACCAAAATAAATAGATAAAAAGAACCATCATATTTAATGTATGTAGAAAATATAACAAAGAGAGTTCAGGTTTATTTGTATTACATGTGTTACCGGCCAATCCCGATTTCAGGATAAACTAGTTTTTCCTAGGCCAAACCAGTCTATCCGTAGAGCGATAGGATGAACTAGTTTGTCCTATTCGATTTCAGGATATAAGTACTAGTTTCGCCTAAGACATATTAAAAGTGTCTGCCGTTGTTAGGACATTTGCGTTTTTCCTAGGACGTAGTATTGCCTGGTACTTTTTAGGATAAACGGGCATGACCCTAGGGTTTGCTCAGTTGATCAGTTTTTGTCTTTAATGATATAACAAAAAATAATATGTTATAATTTAAAACAAAAACTGATCAGCTAACACTAAGCAAACCCTAGGACTCCTAGGAAAAACGCAAACGTCCTAAGCCTGCTTTTAACTAGTTTAAACTAGCTAATCCTACAAAGTAAAGTAAAATCGCAGTTTGAACTAGTATAGACTAGGACAAATCAGTTTTTCGTAGCAACCCTACATTAGTTTCAGGACAAACTAGTTTAGACTAGGAAAAACTAGTTAATCCTATCGCTCTTCGAATAGACTGGTTTGACCTAGGAAAAAAAAATAGTAACATCCTACTCCCCATTGAGCTGGTCTAAAGTCTAGAGTTTGATTCTTGGATTTGTAATTTCTGGAAATGAATCGAGTGTCCTATTTTAAATGAGATTTTAGACGAAAGAGACTTAACCTCTAGGATGAATTAAACGATTTTGGCTTGCTTGCTATAGAAAGACTATAAGCAATGTTAGTGTTCCATATTATGGTATAAAGTTATGCGAATAAACTTGTGTAAAAATTAACTAAATAGCTAGGCTACCTTAAAGATTTTATATTGTAGGAAATTAATTTTAAAATTCGGTTTATTAAGAATAATTCCTCGTAAATTTTTAGTACTCGTATATTATGTTGTTCATACACTTTAACGTTGGCAATTTATAATTAAATTTAATTTATCCCTATTTTACTCCGATAAAACTTCGACTTTATAACAAATTTTATTCTCGATTTTATTTAACTACCAACTTTTATACTTTACAGTTGCTATTTTTAATTTACTAATGTTTTTTTACGACGAATAAAATTCAGCTTACTTCGTATATCCGACGAAAAGGTAATTAACTGGGTTGTTCTGCAAAAATTACTATAAACATGATTACTGTTCAATGCATTTAAAAAAAAATTAGCTCAAGTCCGAAATATAACACTGCATGGACAACAATCAAATTACTATCCAACCTTATTAGCAGAATATTACTAGTATGAAAAAAGGATACCAAAAAAAAAATTACTCTTACTACTGCTTGATTATTATTGCTGGAACTCTAGTACCAGTGGCTCTCTAGCAGAAGACGGCAGGTTGGATTTGGCTTGGCAATAACACTTAAGATACAAGCATGACCGAGGAATTGGAAGAAACTCGTGTCCGATGTCATATACTATGTGACCTTAAAGTCAGTGAAGAAAGAATGGAATGCTGATAAAACTGTGGTTAGACCAGTGTTGCCCAGAGTAACAAAGCAAAAAGTCGCCATCGATCAGTATGAAAACTCGCCACTTTGTCGCCACAGCTTTTTTGAGATATTGGGGTTAGAAAACTGTCAATACTAAATAAAAAAAAAGTTTTTGTGGAACAAGCTTGGTGAAATCCAAAAAATTTGACGTACAATTCGAGGCGCGTTCAGATATTCTCATTGAGAAATCCCACGGTTCGATAATGATTATTATTGTGACGTGGTTTATTCCTACGTATTGTATACAACGTGTATATTCAATTTTTTCACCTGTAAAAAGTCGCCAAAAATAGGCTTTTTATTGAAAATCGCCGCCACACTCTCATAGAGACAAAAAGTCGTCATTTAGGCGACTTGTCGTCCCAAATGGCAACACTGGGTTAGACCTACAATGATGTGCGAAGAGCGAACATTGCCGATAAAGCAGGTATGAAAGGTTAGATATGACAGAAATGAAAATGTCAAGATGAATGTGTGGGGTAACAAGAAAATACAAAGTCATGAATGAAAAATATGGGAATAGCCAAGGTTATAAAGATATAGAGAAAAGGTGACTGCAGGGGCACGGTTATCTCGTGAAAATAGATATCTAATGGTTATGTTGACAGAAAAACAATGGCGATGAAAATTGGAAGAAGGGACAGTGGAAGATCAAAATAGATATAAGCAAATGATCGAAGAAGAATAAGCTATGGACCGGATGCTCTGGAGATGATTATGCGAAAAAAGTCAAAATCTAACAAAATGAAAAAAAAAAAAGAAGTAATGACAAGTGCTGCAATATAAAATTGGTGATTATCGGAATTAGGGGTGATTTTCATTACTAAGTTTATATCGAGGTTTATATTTAATATTCCACAATTAGGAGTAGAATTAAACTGTTGTTTAGTTATGGATGTACGTAGCTCAATGTTTTTTTATTTTCATGTGGCGAAGAATAGGCAAATACGAGTACATCATTCTAATTAATTCTTGCGCTTAAAATTTATAACAATCTATCTATTGCCATAATAAAAAAAAAGAGTAAAAATCTTATAAAATATGTATGTATATTTACAGCAGCATTATAAAATATGGAATCAAGGGTACTTTGAATCCATTTTAATTTTATTTAAGTAGGATCCTTTCAACTTCCCAGATGACTTTAATTTTTAATTTGCTAATGTTCCTTTACGACAAATAAGATTGAAAATATTCTGTACAGCTGACAAAAAGGATAATTAAATGGGAAATTCTCTGAAAAATATAATCCAAATAATTTTTCGTTTATTTTCTGAACGGTGGTCAGAGTTTACTCATTTTTTTATATTTTAATACTCTTGTTAATCTAGATATGTCAAGCAAATTTATGTTTTATTCTTATATGTAGCTTATTCGAATCCCAAATAATTTTTTATATTGCCTATTTTTGCCAAAATATTCAATGTAATAACTAGAATTTGAGAAAAAAATTAAAGTACCATGTATACAGTTCATTTTTTTAAAGGTGTCCATAGGACTGTACGTTACATTTTGACAGTATATGTTCCCTGACCCTGTCCTATTAGAAGAATAAGAATAAAACTGGAAAAACGTAAATTTCAGAGTCTTAAAATTATGTTAATTGGCTAATTACATCACAGCTTCAAAAACACATTTATTTTCTTAAAAACTAAATTTTTGGATTTTAGAAACTTAACATGAAAAATCCAATGAAATGCTTAAAAAATTAGTTGTTTATTTATTACTAATACGACACTTACGTCATTGGTTATAGTGTGTTCTTGCTTACCTGCAACAAAAAAACATGTTAGCTTTTATAATAGGGATTATAATAGGGTATGAAAACAAAATTTTAGATATATTTTAAAGCTAATTTTGCTGGCTCTAATCGGAGCCAGTCCGCCAGTCGGCCAAATCCCTAGTCAGCCCATCTCTGGTCTTATTTTTTGTGAATTTAAAAGAGTTACGTCGGGAGATAAATTATTCGTCCACTCATAAAATTTAAAAAAACAATTGGGATAAAATTAAAACTACTTAAGTTTATTTGCTTTTCATTACAAAAATAAAAACAACTATTCATGTACTAAAAACTGTAATATAAAGTCCAACCTAAACAATACCTACAATAACCCAATAAAACATAATTTCTTTAAAACCAAGGGAGAAAAATTATTCGTCCGTCAACATTTTTTCGAAATTCGTCCAAACATGCCAAAACTAATAATGTGTTGGGTACTCTTTTGATTTTATGATTTGTTGTAACCCGTTAGACATTGACTCTACCAGTTTTATAACAAATCCTACTTCAATTTTTGACCATTCTTCTTGATAGCTTGCTTTTAACGTATTTTGTTGAAAATTTTATATTCTTTCACCCTTTCTTTGGGTTCCCATCATAGATGTTCATTCGGGTTAACGTCTAGGGATTACGGTGGACTTTTCCAACACTCTTGGTTGGCTATACAGTATTCACTCTTTAACGACCCGTGCTGTATGCTTTGGATGTTGTCTTGTTGAAATAAGAAATTGTCTCCAATTCACATTTTCTCCGCGCTTTGTCTTAAATTCTTTTTTAAAATGTCCATGTGGACGAACCGATCCGTAGTTTCGTCAATAAAATGGAGGTGGCCCACTCCATGCCATGACATACACCCCCATTAGAGCGGAACCCCCTCCGTGCTTTACCGTTGGAATTAAACTTTTAGGTTTGTAGGCTTCCCCGTGCTTTCTGTATACCAAAACATTTTGTATTTTACCAAACAACACAATTTTTATTTCGTCAGTATATATGACGTTTTAACAGTAGGTACTCAGTATTTTTCTCAAAATGCCTCTGAGCAAACTCGAGATGTTTCTTCTTATTTTTCTTATTTACTAAAGGCATCTTTCGACCAACTCGTGCCTGTATACCCTGGCTTCTTAAAAATTTTCTTATTATTGTTACATGGAGAATATTTTTGTAATCACTGGCTTAACTTTTCACTGTATCTGTCGCAGTAGTTTGCGGATTTTCACCAACTTTTCTTAGTATTTGTTGTTTCTCTCGAAAAGTCAGTACTTTGTCTTCCTCTCCCTGAAAAGGTTTTTCTTGTATGAATTGTTTTATATTTTTTTATATTCAACTATTGACCGGCTTCTTCCAACAAGTTTTCTTATGTTTCTTTGAGATCTTCGTTCTTGATATAATTTTATTATCAAATGTCTGATTTTTTGAGGCACTTCTGATGATTTGCGACAAATTTTGAAAATTTGTTGTATTCTTTAGACCACGGAGTCTCAATCTGCTATTAAAAATAATTTAGACTCGATATTTATGAATTTTTTATCACTAATATAAGAACAGATAAATACATTCTATGTATATCTTTAAATTTTTTTTGGAACTGGACGAATAATTTCGCTCGCCGATATTTTATCAAAAATTATCTTTCTTTTGTCTTTTTTGTCCAAGGGATCCTGATAAATATGAAGAGTTATTGTTATTTTTATTTCTCGGGGAAAGAGGTTTTTAACTTATTTTTAAAATTTTACTAAATTTAATGTAGAAGTTTTATCTGTATCTTTGAAAAATTACAAGTGGACGAATAATAAATCTCCCGACTGTATATAAAAAATCTTCCTCCACAAGAATGTCCCAAATCCCCGTTTAAATTCATTTTGAAAAAGACACATAAAACGAAATTACAATATGTCGTTGTTATAAAATGGCGTCGAGAGTCCCGAAAACGCACAAACCAACTTGATTAAATTAAATGTGCGAAACTGTGTCCGTAATCAAACTTTTCATATGGTATTTAGGCCATCCCTCGGGCGCCCTAATATTTGCGAATTTTAATTTTGAAAATTTATTTTCGTGCTGTAATATTAACTTTTTATGTGATAATTTTCAATGCTTTATTATTTCGTGCTTTAACAATTTTTAATATTGCTTTATAAAATACTGTTACTTGTGCTCATTATTTTGCTTTGCTTTGCATATTTTAATTTATAAGAATCTTGAGAGAATATTTATACATTTAAAAAAATGTATTCACGTTTACACCATCAAGAAAAATAATATGAAAATAATGTTTTTTCATTGTTAACGAGTTAAAAAAAATGGCTATGTAAAAAATTTTAATTCTTGTCAGAAAATGTTCCTGGGGGGCTTCCTCTATCATATTTAGTAACAAAAAAAGGGAGGTGGTTCTTCAGCTTATTTAAAGTTAGTTAAGGGCAGCCGTGTTGCCCTTGTTCGCTACTGTAGGTATACATTTAATTACTTCAGTCCTTTGCACTAGTGTGTGCAGCTCAGCTTAGCTAAGGAGTTGTTCTCGACGATAAGATGCCGGTAATAGGCCTCAGCTGTTCCTGCCTAGTAAAGAGAAGATACGTGGTAAGTTTAGGGTCTGGAGGATGCCCTACCAGTATTGCCAACTCGTGGAAAATATCCCGATTCGTGGGAAAATTAAATGTCTAAAGGGAAAAGGTACATTTTCACTCAAAGTGAATTAATCTAATCAATGTTTATAATCATCAATTTTTATAATCATATTGGCGCACAGCAGAGTAACCCTATTGGCATTATTGGCAACATAGCAACCAGAGTATCGTATTGGCAACGCAGCGATTTTCTGTTATTAACTAACTTCAATATATCAATATTGATGAGGCAAAATAAATGCACTTTTTAAGACCCTCCATGACATGTGGCTACGTTCTACGGTCGGCGTAGTGCTGTGATTCGTGGGATTTTTCTTTAAAAAAGTAAAATTTGGATCATTCTCCTGGGAAATTTTATTTTTAAAGGTTGGCAACACTGCGCCCTACCAGTCCTAATCGTGGCTTTAGTTTTAGTGGATGGTATAACTCTTCTCTGGTCCATTGCTTTGCAGTCCAGGAGCCAATCCAAGATCAGTGTATTGCTCTTTCGATCATTTTCTTGTACGTTTGTTAATATATTCATTTCCGATCGAGTTTCCGATTATGCCTTCGTTTTGTGATATAGCAATTCTTATTCATAATATTATATCTTAATGATAGGCCAGAGTACTGGATAATACCTGAGCGAAGAAGCCAGTAATAGTCAATTGTGCATTAAATAGTTTCAGTCTGTTTCAGTTACAAAGGAAGGGGAAAAAATAGAGACAAGTTAATAATAAAATTACCTATAATAAAATTAATATTAACCATAATAAAATTATCAGAACAAAAATCAGTTAGTGCTACATTAACTAAAACATATTTCTATCTTTCCATTACCACAATTGATATCGAATATACATGATTTTTATTTATTATTTTCGTCGTGTATTGTTTAATATTAATGGAATCAATTTTAATTCCTGTTCGTTGACCTGTAAAGGTATTATATTCAAAACCATAAATATTTTAAAATTTCCACAAATGTTGCTGCTATATTTTCAACTATGGAATTAACAGGTAATATTTATATTTGTAGGTATGTATTCGCTTTATCAAGAACCAATATTGGAATAATTTTAATTCGTATAAAATTTTAATCGTTTAAATTAGTTTTGATTGCGCTTTGTTTAAGTTGACAAAGAGCCCAGGTGGATGAAATTAATATTTCTGTTTTTTAGAATTACGTATTTATTGCTATACCAGTAAAATATGACTGGAAAATGGATCAAATGATTTGTTCTATTGTTTTCATAGATTTAGTAACAAGAAGGAGGTCCCTCACCTACTTTTTGAGAATGGCAGTTACCAGGCTTTCAGTTATGTGGCATATTTTCAGACTGATAAGCTATACTAAAATGACGCATTTTTGTAGGTTAATATCTGCAATCGTAAATACCACAGGCTAAAGCATCTAATGATTAATAAATCATAGCATTATTCTTCGTGATAACAAATGTTTAGTAATTTATTTCCATTGCATGGTAACAAAATTTAACGAGAGTGGCTTTTTACCATCGTACATTCATGGCCTGAACAGTTGTCCAGGCGTAATATTTTGTGTGTAACGTTTTTGACAGGTCTGAATGTCCAGTCATGTCGTGTTTTGTGCTCGCTCCCGTATTTTCAAATTTTATGCTAATATTCGGCCGGATAATTAGTAATTCTTTTCACAGTCGCAAATATATCATTCAAAACGTCAATTTAGTGTAAATTTGGTGAACCAATAATTAGTACTAAAGTGCATTTTGGCCATTTGTCTGTTGGTGCATTGTTTAATTACTGTTATAGCGCCTTCACATCGACAAGACGACCAAAAGTAACAAGCAATCTATATCTAAAGATGGTATGGATCGTATTGCTGAGGAACTTTTGACAAAGATCTGACAGATAGGTACAATTTTTGAACGAATGGATGCATAATTTTTTAAATTAGAATATAAAATTTCTTTTTTTATGAACTTCCTTAGTTGCTGTAACAAAGCGACTCAACTGAGCTGTCGATGTAGATTTTTTTTACATTCTCTTTCAACAGCTTCAACATTTGTAACGTCCGCTACTGTTATATTTTCAAATAGTTCAAATAAATCGTGTGGATTCGCGAGAGCATGAACTCAAGTTAGTAGTATCGGTCAATCCATCTGGTTGACGTGTATGGCTTTTGAGTTGTCATTTTTGTCCGATGTCGTTCTGAACGGCTGAGCAAAAGGTCCCTTTCTTAGAGGAAATTAACGATCGGGTTTTATCCCGCCTGTTTTTAGGCGGGATATAGATGAGTCTTTGTTAGGGACTTTAAGGGTCAGTACGGGCGATTTTTCTTATTTTTATTATATATTTTGAATGGACGTGGATTTTAACCTATAATTTCATGTGTTGGATTTTGATCATATTGTTCTTTTTAGGAAAACCCCAGCCTAATTATTAAACCGAATTATTTAAGCGGCTTAATTATTTGGTTTATTTACTTAAGGAAACTATCTCATTGCGCCACGGTGTTTGGAAGTCAGTTTTTTGGCGTTTTGATGATTCGGAGAAGACCTGGGCCTGTGTTTCTGTCCAAGCCGTTGGAGTGGAGGAGTAACCCCCATAAAGAATAGTATTCGATTTTGAAGTCGACATTGATGTTCCAGGGTCCAAGTTTCAAAAGACATCAAGATATATACGTAGTTTTATAATCGCATGGAAAGCCCAATGTTTTGAATGATTATTTTTATAGGGAAAAACGATTAAAATAGTGTTCTAACACTATAGAGGCGTTGCAAACTCCTCGAGCTAGCTACAAAATTATCAGTATCATTCCCATAAAAATAAATTAATATTTTACGATGCTTTTCTTTTTTTTTATTAAACAATTAATTTCCTTTTAACGTGGTTTCATTATGTGCATTTTTTAAGTTTACTCACAGAAGCTTTAATTATTACTGGTTGGGGTTCTTGACACATTTATAATACTGTAAGTGGCGTCAAATGAGATCTGTTTTTTGGTTCATACCAATACTGTTAAGGGGTGTACATTAATTTTTGGTAAGTACATTGATTCGTGTGGTGAACTAAAATTAGTAAACCCCTTCAAGTAAACTGCCCCGCAACATTAGAGCTAGTCGATGACTTGTTGTCATATATCTTAGCCTTTACAGTAACAACTAAGAATTGATGGTAGCAATTATTATCATAAATGTATAAATAATAAAGTATGTAATATAATTTATTTTATTTACCTGTCCTCAGATGTTGTGATATTCCTTGCTAGTTAGTATTTGATTAGACAGAATACGGTGCGATTCATATCAATTATTAGGTAGACTGACTTATTTAAAGAAAATAAAAGTATTTTCGTGTTCGGCTTTAAAAAAAAAGATTAAAACCTGTGAAGGTATGTGATTTTGAAATAAGGAATGAAAATACTTTTATTATGGAAAAATAAAACTTTTTAATTATTGTAAGATAGGTATATGCTTTAGAAAAATTGGTAACAGATCTGCCCATTATTTTAGTGGTATAAATTAATGCGTGTTTTTAATATGATGAAAGATTTCCTCGTTCAATATATAGTCATGGAATAGTTTTCGAGAAAAACTGACTTATCTTTTATGAAGTACATATGATATTAACTTCTGAAACCAATATAAATAATTGTTTAATTCATTGTGCGAGGCTTGCAAAATATCTACAACACAGTTTTTTCGAAAATAGTTATAAAAGTACGTCACAGGAAGAAGAGGAATAAAAAAAAACTGAACTTGAATATAGTTGTTAGGCAAAAAATATTCTTTTGCACGAAGAATTAGTGGTCCTTAGTTTATAAACAATGAAAAATATAGTTTTGTATTCACACAACTTAATATTTTCTTGTACCACTTGAAATGTACGCATAAATAAATTCTTACCCCTACCATTTATCATTTAAAATAAGATGCTTTTTAGCAACCGCTGCTTTGTTACTTATCGTTTTCTCCTTTAGTACAAACTGTTAATTTAAGAACAGAATTCCAAGATGCGAATGAGAATGCTCTGACAGATAATCAATAATTTCAGTTGCTCCAAATTCAGCGTTCGGTCATATCCGAAACAAAATATACTGAACCAAGAATAAAACAGAAACGCACCAATTTCCGTATAATAAGGTTATATCTTACATTTAAAATAGAATAATGACTTCAATTATATGACCGTTTGCGCGAACCTTCTAAACGAGGCTTAAAAAGCCGTCATATGAGTGTGATTTTTCTATTTTGTATTTAAGACATGACAAGGCGTATTTATACCTCGCCTAAATACACTGTAAAAAAAAAATGATTAAATTTTAAATCAAATTCAACCCAATTTTGGCTAAATCCAGGTCCACGCCAGATTGATTGAAAAAATGAACACTGCATATTGATTAAATCGAAGGATCTGTGATTAAATTTTCTTATTCAAAATTGATTAACCTAACAATTAATTCTGAGTACATCTAAATCAATTTTTATTAAAATTTTCTTCCATAATGATTAAATTTCCATAATACTCTAATCATTTTTTATTAAATCTTAAATCCAATGTGATTGATATGCAATCATCAGTAGCACCGCCCTTCCCCTCTCCGCCCTATAAAGTACCTGGTTAGAGCGTCGATTTTATTTATTAAATGACAATACTATAATACATAAGAAAAGGAACACATTAAAGAACAAACAGATGAAATTATATAAAAGATAGGTAATGCAAATTCCCAAAGCATGGGAATTGTTTGTCCCATATCATAAACAAAAATCCGGGGAGGTGAGGCGTGGACCTGGATTTAGTCAAAATTGGGTTGAATTTGATTTAAAATTTAATAATTTTTTTTTACAGTGTAAAAGTTGAAAATAATTATATGAAGTAAAAACACGAAAATTATTTACTCATCTGTAAATAAATACATAAAACACTAATGAAGACCTGGCATGACAAATCTTTTCTTTGAAAATACATGGAAAATAACTTACATTGGTGCAGGAGTTCCTCCAAGGGATTGGATTCAAGATCTGAGATTTTTGCGTATTTCTTTTGTTTTTGAAACATAATTTCACCAACATGATGTAACAACAAAGTTTTTAAAAGAATATTCGTAAAATTTTAGAACAGGTTGACCACTTCATTCGTTATAACCTCACATTGCACATTTCACTACCACAGAAACCGCCATACCTACTGCCGATTAAATGGATTTTTTGCAGATTGCAGCGGGGTGGATGGATATCGGTACTCCCTTGTGATTAAAAGGTTGCGTACTGCGCATGTGTTGCCGGCTTGGTTTAGAAGTTTGAGTATTTTTTAGTCAGTAGGTGATTGATACTGATTATTGTGATTATTTTAACAAGGAAATATGATTTAAAATGTTTGTCTTTTTTATGCATTTGATCAGTATCGATTTAAAGTAATCGAGAATGAGTAATTTGTTTGAATCATAACGAAGATTATGAAACTGATTTAGAAAATAATTACAAATTAAATCAAAAAATTTAATCCGGCCAATAAAATCAGACATCTCTTGTGGTTAATCAACTGGATTTTTTACTGTGTAGATAATGAAACGGCTCTTAATGCATTTATATTATTAATTACCACTCACCATTTTACCTCAAGCTAATAAAAGCGTATTAAAACATATTTTACCGTCTCGTGATAGCAACCAATAAAACCAATCACCCGTCTAAAATTGATTTTTTGGGCATTTCTAGCGCTAGAAAAATTGTGTGTGGGTAATTTTGACCGCTTTTTCCAATAAGCATACAAAAAAAAAATTATAAAACAGACTAATTACATGGGTCATCATTTGCGAGAAGTATGTACCTAATTTCTTTATTAGAACGCCAGTCGTGTTTTGTGATTCTTTGATATTTTTCACCTTTTAAAAATCACCCTTATCCTTAGCAAAAACTCTCTAGTATCTAAATTTATAGCCCTTAAATCGACTTGATGCAATTTCCTGGACATAAAGTAAATTTTTAGAATTCGGCCGATCGATGTTGTGCGACACCACCGGCGACACGCGGTCTGTTTCCGCTTCCGGTGGGATAAGAATGGCGACACGACCTCAGTTGCCTGCGACTCGGTGATGGCCAGTCGGAGTTGTGGTTAAATGGACGACCTTATGGATTTTCGCACGAAAAAGTAATCGGTTTGTAATGGTTATTAGTTTATTGATTGTTAATTTATATTTTTTCACTACAGAGATTATTAAACATGTTGAGAAATTTTCATTTATTGATTCGGAAATGATTGGATTTATCAATTATGTATGTTAAAAAAGACTTAAGAGATCTGCTTTTAATAAGATTTTTTTGAAACACTTTTTTGAAGTGACTTGGATTGCACAAGTTGCCTGCGAGTCAGGGATGGCCAGTCAGAACTGTGATTAAATAAATGGACGGCCTAGAGGATTTTCGCATCGGAAAAGTAATCGATTCATTATGGTTATTAAACCTGCTGAGAATTTCCCATTTATTTATTTGAAAACAGCCAGAGTTAACAACTTACGTTAAAACGAAGTTGAAAGGCTTATTTTAGTACGACTGTTTTAAAATTGTTTTTTGATATGACTTGGTTTGCACAGGTTGCCTGCAACTCGATAATGACTAGTGAGAATTGTAGACTTTCGCAAGGGAAAAGTAATCGGTTTATAATGGTTAATATTTTATTGATTGTTAATTTATATTTTTTCACTTCAGAGATTATTAAACATGTTGAGAAATTTTCATTTATTGATTCGGAAATGATTGGATTTATCAATTATGTATGTTAAAAAAGACTTAAGAGATCTGCTTTTAATAAGATTTTTTTGAAACACTTTTTTGAAGTGACTTGGTTTGCACAAGTTGCCTGCGAGTCAGGGATGGCCTGTCAGAACTGTGATTAAATAAATGGACGGCCTAGAGGATTTTCGCATCGGAAAAGTAATCGATTCATTATGGTTATTAAACCTGCTGAGAATTTCCCATTTATTTATTTGAAACCAGCCAGAGTTAACAACTTACGTTAAAACGAAGTTGAAAGGCTTATTTTAGTACGACTGTTTTAAAATTGTTTTTTGATATGACTTGGTTTGCACAGGTTGCCTGCAACTCGATAATGACTAGTGAGAATTGTAGACTTTCGCACGGGAAAAGTAATCGGTTTATAATGGTCAATATTTTATTGATTGTTAATTTATATTTTTTCACTTCAGAGATTATTAAACATGTTGAGAAATTTTCATTTATTGATTCGGAAATGATTGGATTTATCAATTATGTATGTTAAAAAAGACTTAAGAGATCTGCTTTTAATAAGATTTTTTTGAAACACTTTTTTGAAGTGACTTGGTTTGCACAAGTTGCCTGCGAGTCAGGGATAGCCAGTCAGAACTGTGATTAAATAAATGGACGGCCTAGAGGATTTTCGCATCGGAAAAGTAATCGATTCATTATGGTTATTAAACCTGCTGAGAATTTCCCATTTATTTATTTGAAAACAGCCAGAGTTAACAACTTACGTTAAAACGAAGTTGAAAGGCTTATTTTAGGACGACTGTTTTAAAATTGTTTATTGATATGACTTGGTTTGCACAGGTTGCCTGCAACTCGATAATGACTAGTGAGAATTGTAGACTTTCGCACGGGAAAAGTAATCGGTTTATAATGGTTAATATTTTATTGATTGTTAATTTATATTTTTTCACTTCAGAGATTATTAAACATGTTGAGAAATTTTCATTTATTGATTCGGAAATGATTGGATTTATCAATTATGTATGTTAAAAAAGACTTAAGAGATCTGCTTTTAATAAGATTTTTTTGAAACACTTTTTTGAAGTGACTTGGTTTGCACAAGTTGCCTGCGAGTCAGGGATGGCCAGTCAGAACTGTGATTAAATAAATGGACGGCCTAGAGGATTTTCGCATCGGAAAAGTAATCGATTCATTATGGTTATTAAACCTGCTGAGAATTTCCCATTTATTTATTTGAAAACAGCCAGAGTTAACAACTTACGTTAAAACGAAGTTGAAAGGCTTATTTTAGGACGACTGTTTTAAAATTGTTTTTTGATATGACTTGGTTTGCACAGGTTGCCTGCAACTCGATAATGACTAGTGAGAATTGTAGACTTTCGCACGGGAAAAGTAATCGGTTTATAATGGTTAATATTTTATTGATTGTTAATTTATATTTTTTCACTTCAGAGATTATTAAACATGTTGAGAAATTTTCATTTATTGATTCGGAAATGATTGGATTTATCAATTATGTATGTTAAAAAAGACTTAAGAGATCTGCTTTTAATAAGATTTTTTTGAAACACTTTTTTGAAGCGACTTGGTTTGCACAAGTTGCCTGCGAGTCAGGGATGGCCAGTCAGAACTGTGATTAAATAAATGGACGGCCTAGAGGATTTTCGCATCGGAAAAGTAATCGATTCATTATGGTTATTAAACCTGCTGAGAATTTCCCATTTATTTATTTGAAAACAGCCAGAGTTAACAACTTACGTTAAAACAAAGTTGAAAGGCTTATTTTAGTACGACTGTTTTAAAATAGTTTTTTGATATGACTTGGTTTGCACAGGTTCCCTGCGACTCGATAATGACTAGTGGGAATTGTAGACTTTCGCACGGGAAAAGTAATCGGTTTATAATGGTTAATATTTTATTGATTGTTAATTTATATTTTTTCACTTCAGAGATCATTATACATGTTACAAATTTTCCATTTATTGATTGTTAGTTTATGCTTTTTCACTTAACCCGACTTTACACATGTTAAGGATTTTTCGTTTATTTATTTACAAACGGTCAAATTTGTCAAATTCCAGTAAAAAGACTTGAGAGACTTATTTTAATACACTTTTTTTGAAACATTATTTTGTCAAAGAAGCGTGTCTCAAAAACATGTATTTTCCAAAATTTTTAAAAATTGTTCGCGGATCCCATACAAAGAGGACGATATAATATGTATTTTTATAACTTATTCATAATAAATATTGGAAGCAAAATTCATATCTATGTAAAGTCAATATATCAATACCGAAATGTCACGGTAGCAAATTCGGAATACAACAAAGACATAAACCCATCTGCCATATTGTCAAAGGGCTTCAGGTAAGGCGTATTGTCAAAGACGCCATCCGGTGTACGCAGGGTCGGATCTAGACGACATTTGTTATACCGATAAAACTATTTTTATGAATTTATGGACTTTTATAGTCTTAGAATTGGCTAAAAGGGTTTCCGATATTAGAAGTTCTAATAGCCGCTGTTTTTTTATACTTATTTACGCCATTTGAGAACAAAAGCCTGCTTATTTATGTCCTTTCTTTGACCGAGTTTCCAATTATCTTTCTGACAGGAAATTAGTAATTAAAATAAATTATACCTTTATGCCTGAAGTATTACCTGCGGAGAATGCCCCAGGGAGCGTACCTTTTTCTGACTGTTCCGAAAATAATTTTAAAATCGTTTAACTTTTCCTGTATTTGCATTTTGTCAGTTATACTTCATAAAAGTAGGGTATGGCTAACGGACATTTTTTGAATTAAGGCTCTTAATATAGGATTTACGCAACCAAGTCATATCAAAAAACTATTTTAAAAAAGTCGTGCTAAAAAATAGGTCTTTTACTTAAGTCTTTTTAAACGAAAGTTGACAAATCTTACAGTTTTCGTAGGAATAAATGGAAAAAGTTTCAACATGTCTGTGATGTGAAAAAACATTAATTATTATCAATGCATAAATTATTAATCATTATGAATCGGTTACTTTTCCACAGTAAAATTTCACAAGGACGTTCATTTAACCACATCGACTGGTCATCACCGAGTCGCATGTAACCGGAGCAGATTAAGTCATATCAAAAACTGTTTGAAAAAAGTAGTACTTTGAAATAGGTCTTTTAAGTTTTGGAAGTCTTTTAAGTTTTTGAAACGGAAACTCATAAATCTGACCGTCTTTGAATAAATAAGTAAATGAATAATTTTCAACATAACCATTATAAACCGATTACTTTTCCCGTGCGAAAATCCACAATGTCGTTCATTTAAACACAATTCCGACTGGCCATCAACAAACCAATATATCAAAAAACTGTTTTAAAAAAGTCGAACTAAAAATGGGTATCTCAAGTCTTTTTTAACGGAAGTTGATACATCTTACCGTTTTCGGAAATAAAAAGCATAAATTAATAATCAATAAATTATTAACCATTATAAACCGATTATTTTTCCGGTGCGAAAATCCACAAGGTTGGTCATTTAACCACAATTCGGACTGGCTATTACCGAGTCGCAGGCAATCTCAGCAAGAAAATAAATTCCGAAAATTATTTAAGTGCCTATTTGAAAAAAAAATTCTTTGCGAACACTGAATTTTCGAAACTACGTTTGCTCGAAAATACAATACAATTGTTCTATAATAGTTTTATTGTACTTCTTGTTGTTGTTCTATAATGCCTTCTTTCACACACAATTTTCTGAAACGCATTTTTCAAAAACATAATTATTTGTTATAGTTTGTAAAAAATACAGTTTTTCAAAAATGGAATTTGGAGCCTTAATGGCTTTTTCTCTATTGCTTATCAACATTTTCTAAACCATCTAAAATTTTATCCAAAAGGTATTTTTGGAAAAAATATATAGTCATAGTCAATAAAATCGTACTCTGATTCACAGTCTAAACGGTTTTAAAGTTATTTTTCTTAATTTCTAAATGGACGTTCATAGGAAACATAGACTGTAAATTAGATGTAGGTTTCTTTTTGTCCATGGGTGTACTTTCGAAAAAGGTGTTTTCCGAAAAAAAATTCTAGATCTTCTAATTTAAACATGAACACAGAGCTGTAACGATTACAACAAAAAAGAATTGATTCCTAATTACAGTAAGTCATTAATTAATAATTACTGGTTACAAGTAAGAATTGTTGTCAATTTCCGATTATTTACTTGATCGCAAAGTAATCACGATACATGATTACAATTGTGAGTAATTTTTGTTTGACCACAGAAAACCAAAATAAATAGTAGAAGGTGCATATTTGAAACCAAAAATAACCATTATATTAAAAAACTAGAAATGATACTTATACCTAAGTCAAAAAGAAAAAAGTATTCTTAATCGTTTAAAAAAAGTTAAAGAACTGTTTGTTTTCAATACTAGCTTTCGCACGCGACTTCGTGTGCGACTTTTGTCCGCGGTAAAACAATTTTATTCCATTACAAACTTTGAATCCCCATTTCACCCCCTTAGGGATTCATTTATTAAAAACTTTAAAACACGCGTTTAAACATTTATTTTTGGAGTATTTCTATGAAGTTTCGAGTTAGTAGGACCATTTATTCTCCGTACAAAGTTTAAAACCCTGCTTCACCCCCTTAGGAATTGAATTTTGAAAACCTCTTCTTCAGTAGATGCCTACGTTATGTAAGAAAACTCTCTGCAAAATTTCAAGTTTCTGGACCCAGCGGTGTGGGCTGTGCGTTGAAATGTCAGTCAGTCAGTCAGTCAGTCACCAATCTGTGAATTACTTTGTGGATCCAAAAGATATTAATATAAGATATTTATAGGCAAACTATATCCTATTTATCAATTATAACTTACAGACTTGTAAAATAGATATTCGACATCAATTTTTTAACCCTAGTTTTGAAAATTAATGGAAGTATAAAACATTTCCCTTAAAAAATTTACAATTAGCACTACCTTTTAACAGAATATCGATGGAGCACATAAGTATGAACCGGTATTATCGTTCTGTTAGTAATTTCATATAAAATTTCTCATTTAAGTAGATTTCAAATTTTAGTCCTTATAAAATGTCAGCTTTAAAATCATTTTAGGTAAGACGTTAAGACAGACCAATAGGACAGGTAGCTACTAAGCTTCCAGAAATCAGGATTGCAATTCTTTATTGTAATTATGGTTACATAAGGAATCGCAACTCTTTCAATTTCGTTGGGTATTTTTGACTACAATCAGGAATCACGATTACTGAAATTAATCATGATTACTTCTGCAGTCATTTTGGTGACGATTACAAATCCCTGAAAAATTGTAATTGATTACTAATTTCTAACTACTTTTACAAAGCTTCGACTCCTAATTACAATTACTGTAATCGATTATAAAAGTAATGAGCATACGCATTTCTTGCTTCGCAATTTAAGAAATGTGAATCGTACATTTTGAAATTACGATTCTTCATTTCCTCATAATGTTCGACTCGCATTTTAGTTTATTGAAATTGTATCCGGACAGATATAATAACAAATAAATAGATTTAACTGCGGAATTCTACAAAGATATATTTTAAATGGAAATATTTTTTCGAGGTTTCAACATTCTTTGTTTGCTGATATAGCCGGACAGTCCTAAGCTTTCCGCTTTCCACGTAATAAGCAATTGCAATAAATCGACTCCTCTGTAAGAACTATCACTAGGGCTCGCAATTTCCAAGTGAGAGATAATTTACATAATACTAAAAAGCACTTATCCAGTAAATTTGTGTACGGAGGTTACTACCCAATTTGTTATGGATTCGCCATTACTGGCTATTAAATGGGAAGATGACGGTCCTTTTAGATGTAATGTTCGAATTACAACATTGACCACGATGTTTTTTTGGAATCCCTTGATTTATCGATGGTCAGCCACAATTTTTTACTGTTTATTTCACGCCGAATTGCATTTGCATTTTTAATTCCTTCGCGTACACGTGGTCGACGATTTCGAAATGTTGCTTCGCATGACAATTTCCCGTTTCCACAGCAAAGCATATCTACACATCGTGGTAGTTATAGTTCCTATAGTCTGGCACTTTGATTTACGGACCCTAATTATCACTGACGATAAAACAATCAATGTGCTGTTTATTCTGAGGTGTGTCTTTGTAAATTGGGTCTCACAAAAATAAATTTTATTATGATGACGACATTTAGATATGAAATTATAAGTTGGACCTTATACGTAGAAAGCGGAAATTTAAGAACGGCCCTACCATACCCTAAATCGGGCCCTGTTTTGTCCCTTTGACCGTCTCATTCGAAACAAACAGTCAATTTGCAATGTTCAGTCAGGTGAATTCAAGCAAAATGTTGCACAAAAGCTGAATAAGTATCCCTTGAAAATAGTGTCTTTGATATCTAAAAGGACGGACGACGGCTGAAATTCAAAGAGCTTGCGGTTTACCATTGTGCTGCTAATGTATGAAAGAAAATACCTGCCCGGGTTTAAAATATTTCAATTTACGGCATTGGTACAAATAAGTTTGAGTTCTAGAAAAAACTTGGGTAGAAAGGAGGATAATAGTATTTTTATAAGACCACTGGCAAACCGGTGGTCTTCCGAAAAACTTTTAACCCTGGATTTACTAAAAAGGTTTAAGACAGTACTGGTTTAAATTTAGATCTTCTAGTTCAGTTAGGTTTTGACAAGTTGAGTTGTTCTATTATTTCTTTAATTTTTTAATTTCTTATTTATTCAATTAATTGATTCTTTTTGTGTAAGAAGTTGGCAATTTAAATAGGTACTGTACTGGTATTTTCGTAATCATCAGACGAAACATTTCTGTATTGATTTATTTATTATAAACTGAATTTAGATTGTGGCATTACAGTCTCGCAGTAGTGAAAGCGATCCGAACAATTTTTGTTGAGTGTGTAGCAATTTAACTACAAAAGAAGAGAATAAAAAGTTAAATCCCAAAATCCAGTTATTTAAATCGACAACAAGTTGGACATGAAATTAGTAGAAAAATGCTTGTTTAGAGATATTTTTTCATAAACAACAGTTAATATTTTGTATTTTTTGTTTATAGTACGAATAATTATTGTCCGCCAGCATTTGAACCCAGGTCTCTTACTTTCACAGCAAGTATAAAATAATAAGAGAACTTGCGCTATGACCTTTTAAATGTTCTATCACAGACATACTCGAATGTCATTAAATTCTAACACCATTACCATCATTTTCCCCTCAGCTCCTTAACCAAACATAATATTTACCCAACCTAACAGAGTATGACCACTTCAGACCTAAAATTCTTCCGATAGTATTTACCGACTACTTCAAATTTTATGCATGTGTTGTATTCTTAAGAAAAATGTCAACCGATATTTTCTCAAGAGAGCGAGGAGGACCAAGTTAAACCGAGACCCAGGGTGCAGCTTTTGTGTTCGCTGTCTCGCTTTAACCAATACCAATTAAGGAACAAAAGAAAGGGACGGAAGATGTTATTATGCGAGGCTTCTTTGAGCTTCAGTTTGCTTTTTACAAAGTTTATACAATGGGTACGGGACGTATGGCATTGCATTCGACGGTATAGAGTCTCGAAAGGACAATACGGGGACATTTGAAATTTAAGCTCTTCTGAACTTAGGTAGTTTTTATGGGTGACGGAAGGACCTTATGTGACATTTCTATCGTTTAGGACGCGACATCGATCCTTAAGTTGTACAAACTTCCAACTATAGTTCTTTTATATAGAAAAAAGCGGTTGCATTTCAATTCTATAAATTACTACCTATCTCGCGGCTATGGAGGTATTTACCGAAAGAATTTCTGTGGTAATTATGGATCGACTCTGTCATTGTGTAAGGGTTTTAATTTAGAATTATAGGTTGTTTAGAATTCAAAATGTTTTCTAAGAACGTTCTGAGGCTAAATATAGGGTTTTGTTTTGTGCTGGGGTATCCAAATTTGAATATAATTACTTTTGACTGAAGAGACATGCAAATATATGTTCTTATATTAGGCTTTGTCCGTTAATATTTCTTCTATCTATAAAATCGTATTCAGAAATTAACCGTTCACCGATTCACTAAAGAGGTGTAAAATTTACTACTGGTTTAAATTAAGACCTTCTAGTTGGTAAATTACATTTTGACAGATTTCTGTCCTGTGGTTGTTAATGAATCGTCATTAAAACCTTATGAATTATTCTAATATTTCAGCGATTTGCTGTTTCCAAATGATTTTCTTGTCGGAACGTGTTTTTAAAACGAACTTAGTTCTGTTATTGTGAAAAGTACGTGCAGAAATTGTGCTTTTCTTTATAAAATTGCGAAAAAAATTAAATCAACACTAAGTGAATCCCGGGAAAATTTTTGTAATTACAATTTAAATCTTGCAAATTTAAAGCCACAGAAGGCTAAAAAGCCATATCTTATCAATTTTCCCCCAAAACATAATAATTTTTCCGAATATGTAATTGATTTTGATATTAGTGAAAAATATCATATAAAAAAAAAACAACTTCTCTGTCCCTGTTGCGAATTTCTCGCTGTTCAGTTCCAGTTATTGAGCTTCGTACATAATTCTTTGTTCCGTCGGCAGATAGCGAAAAGCTACAGGACGATATAATGTCTGTCCAAGATGAGAAACAACCTATAAAGCAGAAAAGGCGAGAACAAGTGAGTGTTATAGATCTAGGCCTGGATTCTTGAACTGAAAAGAAGGCCCTTCAAAAAAGCAACGTTATCTAAGGCAGGTCATATTAACTTTTAGCATGGAACACGTTCCCGGTTCAAGAATTAACGCCCTTGTATTATTGGCTTTGCTGCGTCAACCTCAAAAGTTTTTTGGAGTTTATTCGTTGAGACAATACAGCTTCCAGGAAACCGAGGATAGAGCACTTTGTTAGAAAGTCGACATTAGAAGATAAGAAAAAATGAATAAAAGCATAGGGGAGGACGATTTCAGGCGATTTATAGGTTATAGATTTAAATATACCTATAAAAAAACATATATACAGAAATTTAATATGGTGCTCTACAGAATAGAAATAGAAAATAGAAATAGAAAATAGAAAAAAAAGAGATATCAGAATATTTTTTATTGATTAATTAAATTTGTTTCAAGTATGGTGGTTTACTAAAATAGATATCAGGAAAGGGGTACGATTTGGCTAAGAAATATTTTTACTATACTTAGCTATATTCTATTCTCTTCAGTGGCTTCACCTAGGTTATAGGTTTATGGAGTAGGTACGAAGATATGCATCCCATTCCTCTGTCTTGGAGTGATTATTAAAACAGTGTTCAGACCTGAAACGATGCAGAAACATGGCCCGTAAAGCAAGTTAATTAAGCAGGAGGTTAGATGGTATAGAAATGAAAGTGTTAAGATGTACATATGTGTGTGCTACACTAAAGTAAAGTCCATATGACTGGGATCCAACTTGGTTTAGAAGTTGCTAGGTCGCGACTACCGCCTTCCAGGTGACATGATGACAACCACTAAGTAAATGATGACCAGCACCGACGGGTTTACATGTCCCCGATAACCAAAGTCGGGATTAAAAGAACAAGGGGAATATCCAAAATTGTGACAATGTATAAAAAGATTATGGAGAAAAAACTGCAGCAGCGTGAGCTTTTGATGAGAAGCGATAATGGTTATATTAAAAGAAGAATAAGAAAGGACGGAAAGAGGCAGGGTAAGACCAAATTAGATATTGGCGCATGGGGTAAAAAAGTGATCTATAAAGGAACAAAAAGTTTAAAAGACGATGCAGGGGACCCTTAGTTGTGCATGGAGATAATTAACCAAAAAGGCCGACACCTTATACAGTTGGGAAAAAATGAAGATAAGAAAGAAAAAGACAAAGAGGTGTGTTTCATTATAGCTAGCATATAGATTATTAGGTGTAAAGAGCAAAACTAATCAGTAGGCCTGTGCGTAAATGCTCTGATAAGGAAAGACGAAGACAAATGAAAAGTAAAATGAGACAAAGACTTTTATGTTTTACTATGGCTAACATCTAGAGTAGATCACCATAAAAAAGCAACAAAGACAATGATGCAGTCCTCACAAGAAAACTCCCTTCTCTCGTTCATCGCCGCACTGATGGGAATTTATCCCTTTCCTACCGACACTTTCACGGATTTTACTCTGAAGTACTACCCGCTATAGTTCCCCCCTTAAATGTTCCTTGCAGAACAACAAGAGGCGCATTAGGTATGCATCCCTTTACTGTCCAGCTACAAAAGCCTAGAACATCCTACTTCTCTCGCTCATTCATACCTAGGGTCTTCAGATTATGGAACAAATTGCCTGCAGATGTTTTTCCTTCCTCTCCTAACCTCCAAACCTTTAAATCCCGACATACATATATAAAAAATTACTGAGATAACAGAAGATAAACGAGACACCACACGAAGCCATAGAAAGCTATAAATAAAATTATGACTTGCCAAAATTATTTACCATCTCTTGAACATTTAACTAGAAAATAAATAAATAATAAAGCTTCCACAGACTTAGTATTCAAAACTTTTATGGCTTTGTATATTATAATTTTTGTTTTCTTTAGCATACACAATTTTATGTCTTACACTACTCTTAAAATAAATGGTATAGGAAAGAAAACTGACATGGTATGAATAATGAAATAGAAAATTTAGCTGGAGAATTTGAATTTGTTATGGAACAACGTTATTGAATTTTGTTTCGCGACAAAGACAGGGTTTAGTATTCCTTGACGGAGCAACTGTCGTTTAATGCATTTTTGTATTCAGCTTGAAACATAGTACAAACAACTCTCACCAGGAAAATTTAAGGTTCTATATAATGTTTCGATGTTAGTGGTATTTGAAAAATAAGAACTATTTTGATGCTACAAATTTTCATCTTTTAGTTGATTTGCAAGCAATAATAAAGGCCGTTTATAACGCATACCTATATCAAGCTTTCAAAATTTTGTTCCCTGTGTTATATTTAAAATAAATTATGCGCAAATCCATTTTTGCCAGTCGACAACTCTAGGAAGGACTTTTGGAAGTTTAGATTTGTGGTATTACTTTTCTTAAAAATTAATTTCATTAATACTCGTACCATGTTAGAACACACTGTTTGCGCAAAGATTATTAATATTTAAGTAAAATTTCCTGACTGCATGGCTAGGCTAGTTCTTTGTGGGTTGGGTTTGCTTAGGTTGACAACAATTAATATCAAAAGTCATTGGGCAACAGGGTCGCCCGATTTTGATTAAAAGGTTGCATACCGCTAATACGGCAAAAGCTTTACTTAGCAAGTACTTATTAAGAAATGATGACATATTTGCATATTTTTGTGCGCTTAACCAGTATCGATTAAAAGTACCTAATCAAAAATGTGTGTTTTGTAAAAATAACAATGGAATCATAAAACTGATTTACAGATTAATTAAAAATTGAATCAATAAACTTAATTGAAAAAATATAATCAGACATCTCTGAAAGTTAACAAATTTAACTTTCTACTGCGTATAAAGCTTCAAAGGGAGTCAAAGAAGAAGAAACTAAAATTAATTTTAGGACTGGAGTAACCAGTAACCAGTGTGAAAAACATCCGTTGCTTAAATATATTTTAGATTGAGCTACTGAAACATGCGCCCATACTCAAGAATTGTTCCCGTCCTCAAATATCCTAATGTCGTAAATCAAACACAACTATAATCAAAACACAACAAACTTACTTTAATCCTCCCTACGAAACTTTCGGACACACAACTTTGCGGCTTATATTTTACAGAGAGTGAGCAACAATGAAGGCCGTTTATAGCGCATATATTAACCTTTAAAAATTTTGTTCCCTGTCACAGAGTCATATTTAAAATAAATTATGCTTTTGTGTGCATGCATCTCTATTTACATTTCGGGACAGTTAGGGTATTGTATTTGAAATAAAAACACTGACCACATAGGGATATTTGGTCTGAGAACGTGTCATGAAAAAGCCTACTACTGTGCTCTTTAGTACTTTCCATGTTCATATTTTATTTGGTTAGGAATATTTGACCATGTCCATATTTAAACAAAAATAGATTGGTGTAAATAATGATTGTTTCAGCTGGGTTCAAGGCAAGTAATAAAATATAATTTGTATTATAAATTTCAAATATGAAAATAAGGGAGTTCTAGCATTTTACTATTCCGATCACTGTGTTTGGAAAAAGAATGATTATTTTGTTTCAGTTACATAAATAAACTTCAGTTATTAATAAAATATTAAAATCTATTTTTGGTTCGGAAACAAATTGCAATCCCCTGGGGTTAAATTTGGCGAAAAAGGTGCACAAGGAACCAGCTGAAAAATTAACTGATACATTTTTGCCATGACAATTACTGATAACTTAACCATATCAACAGTAATGAATACTTATACTATGACTTGGACTTGGACAAATATCCTTTTAATTTGAGCAAAGTTATGACAATATATATATATATATATATATATATATATATATATATATATATATATATATATATATATATATATATATATATATATATATATATATATATATATATATATATATCTACACTGTTTTCTATAGGAGTATAATTATTATTAAACATTTGATAAAACGCTGACGAAATAAGAATATTTGTCCGCGGCGGTGGTATTAGAAAGTGATTAGACCTCCTAGCCTCCAATCTAGGCACACTAACGTGTATGTTTAATTTTATTATTCAGTATCTTGCTGGCCAGAAGCCATCCAATGTAAAAACAGATGTTTCCATAAAGTTACGCTGAATCTTTTCCAAACTATAAATGTGGACCTGGTAGATCGGACTCCATACAACAGACGCGTACTCAAGTCGTGATCTCACAAAGGTCATATACATACATACAGAGCACGAGTAGAGGCCTGTCGAAATTCCGCACTATAAAACGGAGTGGAGCTTTAGATGCATTGGTATCCACTAGGGATGTCGCGAATATTCGGTCTATCCGGCCGGATCCGGATATCCGGCCGGTTGGGCCGGATATCTGGTTTGGCCGGATAATTGAATATTCGACCGAATATCCTGTGTGGAATGTGAATTCCTTTGCATCTTCCTCCTTCCGTTTCTGATACAGATGTGGATGTTTAAATTTCATATGATTCCATAACGAAGTTGTAGTTGCACTTTTACCAACGCGTCGCACTATTTTTTGATTACATTCTACACATACTGCTTTGCTATCATCAGATTCGTCAATTAAGTAATATTCCCAAACTATACTGGTAGTCATTTTTACATTATTTTGTTGTTTTATCAGATCACTAAATAAATACCTAACAAATAACATACCCCACTTTTACTATTTCGGTGAAACCCGCCCGTCATTTCGGGGATTCCCGCGAATGTTTTCAACTTTACACGCTTGACGGCGTCGGCATACGGTTGCTGCAGGTCATCGGTCTGCATTACACAGTAAAAATTATCTCTTTTAAACTGTTGGATATTCGGCCGAATATCCGGATCCGGCGGTTAGCGTTTGGCCGAATATCCGGTTTGGTCGGATAGTAAAAACTACTATTCGCGACATCCCTAGTATCCACATATTCAATATGATCTATAAACGACAATTTAGGGTCAAAAACTACACCAAGGTCTTTTATAGTATTAGGTCTGGAGAGTATATCATTTTTCACTATTAGGTCTGGAGAGTACAACATTTTTCAAATCATAATTATAAATTATTGGATTTGGTTTACAAGTAAAAGGTACAACGTTGCATTTTAAAGGATTGAGTGGAAGACACCAATCAAAAATCGCATTCAAGCTATTCTGAAGCCTAAGGGTGTCCTTGGGAGAGAATATTTCCCAACGGTTATGATGATCACCAATGTTAAACCAAAGCAGTAATAAGTAATAAAAACTAAATGTTGCTCTTCAGTGTCAAATATTTTGATTAATAGAACTGAACTTGACAAAAGTAACTCCTTGTATTATTGACAGTTTTATATATATTGTTCTCTTAAGAAAAAAGTATCGTATTTAAGTAAAAATCTTCGAAAATAAACGCCGCATTTAATGCGAAACCATTTCTCTTATTCAACGTCCGTTTTTGTTTCGATTTTTTGTCGGATTTGGCCGAGTTATCGAACCAAACAGCTTAACGAACCTCTTCTCGCAAAAACCGGGCTATATATTAGACCAAACGCTATTTCTAGCTATATACTGGAGCGATTCTCGAGTAAATGTGAAACGGGCAGATCTGAAAAAGTTTATTGAAAAATTTATAACGCTATATAGAGACACAAAGATGAGAAAAAAGATTCTGTAAAAAATTTCTGATGCTTTAAGAAAGGCGGATTAATTTAGGCAGTCTTAGGTATTTCAATATTTTAATAACTCAGAACAGAGAAGTCTTACTATGGACAAATATCTTTGCTATTAGTGACTATAGAGGCACCAAATTGGGTAATAAATCTACTTTTTTATGTAATTTAATTTCTCAACCCCTTTGAAGGGTGACGCCAGAGATCTGAGGTCAAAAATTTTAAATGAAACCCTATGCCGTGTGACAGGTACCTCATTTTAAAGGTCTTCAAAAAAAGAAAGATTTTGTCGTAAACCCGAGGTTCGTATTTTAATTTGTTTTTAAATTGTAAGCCTTTAAAAATTAAAAATCGTGAAAAAAATTTTATATATCTTTATTTCTCTTATTATCTTAAAAGTTGTTCAAAATTCCACCATGAACTCCCTGGCAGTAGTAAAGTCGATTTTCGAACTCTGCCAAGAAGTAACACTTGCCATGCTCAAAAATGTAAGAAATGTGTTCCAGAATCGACTTTATTACTACCAAGAAGTTCACGGCGGTCATTTTACACAACTTTTAAAGTAATAAAAATAAAGGTATTTGAATTTTTAATTTTTTTTTACGATTCTTACTTTTAAAGGCTTGCCATTTAAAAACGAATTAAAATGCGGATCCAGAGTTCCCGGTAAAATGTTTCTTTTTTGAAGACCTTTAAAATAAGGTACACACGACTTAGGGCTGCATTTAAAATTTTTTACCTCAACTCTATAGCGTCTCCCCTCAAGGGGGAAAAAGTAGATTTATTAACCAGTAGGTACACCTAAAATGTGGTGTCTCTATCTTTACTAATAGCAAAGATACTGCCCGTACCAAGACTTTTCGGACCCTGAATGTAAATATATATCACAGGAAACTTAAACAAACCTAAAACGCGTTTTTTTTCTTCTGGTTTTCAATATAAGTGAAAAATAGTTATTAGCTAAATTGCTGTAGACGTTCGAGTGTGCAATAAATTTTAGAGCAAGTTTTATTCAATCCTCTTTTGTGTGTGGCGCTGGCAAGATCACTCCTTCAGACTGTCAACTGTTAAATTTCAGATCGCTGCGTGCATTAGTTTTATTTTAAAAGCTGTTTAACTAATGTCGTGTCTCTTCAGAGGCTTATCAGTAACTGACATTTATAATAAGATGAAGGATGGTCTAAAAAAGGACTCGACTCCTTAATTATCACTGTTAATTAATGAGTTTAAATGTGGTCGTACAACTGTTAAAGCTGTACCCCGTAATGGACGCCCAAGACCGGCCTCTACACCAGAAAATTGTTGAAAAAGTGCCTGCTAGATCGTCGGTTTGTTAGAGTCTGAGATTGTCTGAGATAGCGGAGGCTGTAAACATATCCAAAGAACGCGCAATGTACATTTTGACTGAAGAGTTGGGTATTGGGAAGCTGTCCGCCGAGTGGGAGCCGTGACTGGCACACTGTAGATCAAAAAACTGGTACGGATGCAGATTTCTCGTAAGTGTTTGCAGCGTTTTCGAAAGAACAAACTAGGTTTTATGCGCCGATTTATCTCCACAGAGGAAACTAGGGTCCACCAATATACACCAGAAACAACAACACAATCTAAAGAGTGGCGGCACAGTGGTTCTCCTTCCCCAAAAAAGATAATTGCTGCTCCATCGGCGGGAAAGGTAATGGCTTCAATTTTTTGGGATACGAAAGGTATTTTTTTAATTGATTGCCTTCTAAAAGGCCAAACCATCACAGGCGAATACGATGCAAGTATTTTCAACAAATCACAGCAAACAGTTGAAGCCTAGAGAAACATAATTTTCCATTAAGATAATGCACGGCCCCACACGAGTGTTATTGCTATGGCAAAAATTTATGACTTATTAGACTTTGACTTGCTGTCACACCAGTCTAATTTGGCAGATCCAGCATGGTCCGACTACCATCTGTTTTCACGCTTGAAAAAATACCTAGCATGCTAGAAATATTTATCAGAAGACAGTTAAAGCTAGTGTGGATGCCTATTTTAAAGAGCTTGACAGGTCTGAATTTTATTAAGGCATAGAGGCTTCTGATCATTGCTGGTTTAAATGTATCGAGATGATGTTGCAATTTAAAAGTAATTTGAATCTGCAAAGTTCTGATTTTATTGTCATTCCATGAGTTTTTGAGCCCATCCGCGTAACTAATCTTTGGATTTGATTAACTTGGAAAGTAAACGAGATAGGAATATTTTACGCTTCCAATCGTTCCCAAGAAAATAAGTCTAAGCCATACAATATTTTTTACGAGGGGGAGCTTGGCGGGGGCACTACCGTGCCTCCAGATATATAATAATTGATGCTAATAAATTTTGATATTAACGGTTTACAGCGGAATCACCAAAAACGAAATTATTTTGCATGCGCTGATGCGCATATAAAAAGAGATAAAAATGAAACTTCGGTTGATAAAACCATTTTAATAATTTAATAAAAAAAATAATTGAAAAGTTTGCCTCCTTCTAGAGAGGAGAATAAAGAAATCCAAAGCGAGACTTTAAAAATATATTCTAAAAAGTACCCTGCAGTTCGGCTTTTTTGTCTCGTATTCTTCATATTTCCCTATGGTATATTAATACGTTTAAAACCTTTATATTGTTTACATAAAAGCGACGCCGACGTAAAGTTCAGGCATACACGTATACCTACATATTATTATTATAAAGATACATACGTCACTTCATATTAGAACTACTGTGTTGTTTTTAGTTTTATTGCTTATAAAAAGTTATAAAACACTTCTTAGGTGTTTTTAAGACTACGGGGGATCTTTTTATTTCTTTTCATTCTAATTTATGTTATTATAAAAATATTTTAATATCTTACTAAAACATCGACATACGCATATATTTTATAGGTATTTATAATGGATGTTTTAAAATGACTAATGTACCCAGAATCAATAAAAATACTGTTCATTCTTTTAAAGCCGACCAGAGGGTTATATCTGTGAAATTTTTAGCCCCATGCTAGACCCTTTTCGAGTAAGAGTAGAGAGATGAAACTTGACAGGTAAATTTCGGAGTATTGAGGTTATGTTAGTTTGCCAAGTATGCCGAAAAAAGCTCCAAAAATAAGTACAAAATGCATTTAAAAGTACAGGATTTCCAGGAAGGGATTTCCTTTTTCAAACTCAAATAACTTTTCAACCATGTAACGTAGCGGGGTCCCGTTAACGGCGTTCGATAGTGGATCGATGTGGATTATTTAGTAAAAATGGAGCGTGTTGGTCAGGTAGGCACGCACGGTGTGTTTCGACTAAGTTTATCCCAAAGGCCTTAGCATTTTGCTATCTGATTTTTAGAATAATTTAAGCCCAAAATGAAAATTCTATGGTTTGAAAAGAAATCTTGATTTTACTCTTTTTTTAGGTTAAGTGGCTTTATGAAAAAGAGTAGTATCAATTCTTTTAAGGCGTATAAAGTCTTTCAAGTCCTGAAAACGATATATTCTTAGTGAAGATATTTAATATTTTTAAATAGCTTTGATAATCCTGACAAAATATGAACAAATGAGTTTTTCGGCAGCTTCTAGTACCTATCTCTTAAATGGTACATTCAAACACGATGGTCTATGAATTCATTTTAAAGATAATGCAATTATCTACACTTTGCCTCTGTGTTTACATCTGTTCAAAAGAGTGAATAGAAGGTTGAAAAATTCGAACAAAAAAATTACTATGGAATCTGAATGTTCTGTTTGTATATATCTCAATAATTATAAGTTATGGTTAAAACGGTCCATCATATACCCGCCGACGCGATGGTATTGACAGTGCCAACCGCGTAGCGGGCTATGACGAAATGCGTTTAATAGCTGTATTATTAAATTTTTTGTCGAGTTTTACTTAGGTAGGTACTTAGTGAAAATATAAAATGAAATCCTTTTAATTTAATTTATTTTACATAAATTATTTTCAATGTATCCTAAGATGTTAAGAAATTTTAAGGGCAGATTCTACATCTAAAAATATGAAAATACGTTTATATAAACATGGATCCTTAAGCGAGATACATGGTGTTTAATATTTTCTTTTTTAAATGTTTCTTTTTAATTTCTCGAAAATGCGTTAAGATATTGACATGAATTTTGGTACAAGCCAATATGTAATCAAAGGGTACATTTACGTGCAAAAATTTATTTTCTAAGGTACTTGCATCAGTGGCGTGCGTGCGTGTGTCTTTATTTTTAGCGAAAAACATAGCACGCCACTGCTTTTTTGCAAAATTAATATATTTTTCTTTAAGCCCAATTAATTCTGCGTGAAAAGTGTCTCTTGAGCTCTTTTGTTCTGACGCACCATTTGCGAGATAAAAATTAATTTATTTCTTACAATAATAACAAATAATGAAAATATTTTTTTATAATATTTTTTGTTCAGAAAACGATTTTTGTTGATTTAAGTTTATAGTAGATGCTAGAAATGGCTTATCCGTGCTTCAATACATGCTCTATATCGTCTTCGCATATTTTTCCTAACTCTTCGAAATACTTGAGGTGTAAAAAAATATTTAACACCCGAAAAAGAAGCGTTTGAGGATCCATGATTATTGTTTATATAAACTTATTTTCATATTTTTAGGTGTAGAATATGCCTTTAAAATATATCTTTTTGTAACACCCTGTATAGAATTGCATTGAATTTAATTCATCAAAAGGAAATTAAATTAAAAGGAATCAGTTTTATATTTTCACTAAGTACCTAAGTAAAACTCGAAAAAAAGACTTCATAATACAGCTATTAAATGCATTTCGTCTTAGCGTTCTACCCGGTTGGCACTGTCAACACCGTTGCGTTAGCACGGACTTACAGTTCCCGACGATCCTATCTTTGGTTTTATTCCAGTAAAAGACGATTTTTTTTATTTTGCTTGAAATTTAGTCAACTATTTGAAAATGATGAACAGTTTAAGCCGTAACTTATAATTGAGATATATCACAACATTCTGATTCCATAATTTTTTGTTCGAATTTTTCAACCTTCTATTACCTATATCTTTTGATACCTCAAAATTAAAGCTTGTTTATGTTAGCAAGAGTTAAAACAAAAAATATGGGAAGAAATTAATGGACTACCACCTGAGATGTGTTTACCTCAACAATATAATTTTTAAAACATGAAATCCGCATATATTTCGGCGTATATTTTTGTCTTAATAATTTGTTTTTAAATCTGAAAGAAAATTTTTAACTGGCCCTCAAATAGGAGAATCCAGTCATGGACATCTTGTAAAACAGTAAAGTTTTAAATGTCAGGAAATGTGTCATCTTCACTTCGTATGAAAATCTAAAAAAAAAACATCAAAGGGGTCTGTAAATTTAATGATTTTTAAAAAATAAATGCATTTTTAGGTATGTTTTAACGCTTTTTGACATAATAGGCACATTAACATATTCTTAAGACTCTGAAATTTACCCATGTTTAGTTTCAATCGCTATACTTCTAATACGACAGGGCCTAACGTGGGATTAAAAATTTAACATGTAAAACACTATGGTAGAAAAATGTACTGTATAGTATACATATTATTATTATTGGTTCAAATTGAGTTCTGTATGTAGGGTGTAATAAAAATCAGAAAAATAGTCAAGATGTGTCACACCTCGTGTCACACTATCCGCTACAGGACAAACATATAGTGTTAATAAAATACGGATCCAAGATCGGTGAGGGGTAAACACAAATTTCAGAAAAAAAAATGATATTTTGAAAAAACTAAAGATTCAGTGCACATTTTAAAACAGTCAGTATTTTCACTCTTAGAACTTGATTGATGCGGCAAGGTTTTTTTTAAAGAATCAGATAGTTATATCAGATTATATACTATATTGTGACTTGCTGACTTGTGACTTTCTGACTTTATAATTCAACTAATAACTCATTTGCTGCGTGTCGACTTAGTATATTATAGTGAGCTAATCAAAGTATTTACTGAAAATTTTTAATATATTTGACGTATGTCTAATCCCTTTTATAATTATTTTTAGTATAAAAAATGTAGAAGGTATAATTAATCATCTTAAAACCATTTTTAATACCTCTTTATTAATCGTTAAAGCCTATAAAAACACAATTCATTCTTGATTTATAAAACTGATTAATTACATCACCACATAAAATTATTACTTCTTTAATGGTTCTGGGTGGTTTCCAATGCAAAGATTGACATGGTAATTTTTTTATCACGAAAATACTAAACATTTCTTTTTCATTTTGAACTCAAACGAGTGCCTTCGATTGGAATGGCTTCAGCACAATACATACAATATATCAACTCAAGTATTCAATATATTAGTTTATTTACATATATCCCAGGACAACAGGGTGGATATTTTCAGATCCCAAAATCTCAGAGCTGAGACCCGGAGTTTTAAAAAAAAATTAAATTTATATAATGCATTTTATGTAATGGGAATAACAGAATTTTAAAATTATTTTAAGCGACTAACCAAACCTAAAAAGTGGATCGGTTATATTAAAATGGAAAAACAAAAATAAAGAAGGTTACATTATGTGAAATTAAATTAAGAAAAAGATTAATTTAACAGTGAAGGAAAACTAGAGCAAAAAATTCAAGCTAAGGAATATCAGATACATAATATAGCAGCTATTTTAGTAGAAAATGAGAAAAAAGCACACCCTAATAGGATAAATGAGTAATTATTTAGTGAAAGATAAAAATAAATAAAAATAGAACCTGGTAACGCAATGCAATATCTTAAAAAACAATGAAAGAAAATAAAAGTGCAAGAAGTAAACTAGTTTTACACATTCAGCTTTTTTGTATATGATTAAAAAAAGAGCAATCGCAATAAGCACGATATGAATGTCAAAACTGAACAAGCAAATAGAAAATTAAAAAAGTACATAGACAAAAAACAGGACAGAGTTATCAATGAAAATGAGAAAAATCTGTGAAAAATTTCAGTTAATATGAAAATTCTAAAATATAGAACGTTACCTAGCCGTCGTAAAGAAAAATAAATGTTGTATAACTGAGCTAGGGCTATACTACTACACATAGACGTAGGTGTGAATGACAAGAGAGACAAACTTGCACTGGTTTGTTCTGGCTCTAGGGAACACGAATTGGTGCAGGTTAGAGAAAGGTTAAGAACTGCCAGAAGCCCCTCTTATTATTGGTTTCTCATAACATTTAATCAAGTACGTAATAAATTGAATTGTCGTTTATACAGTGTGTAACAATATTATGTAAACCTCGAAATATCTTGCAAACCGTTCATCCGATTTTTATGAAATTTTGTACACTTAGGTACAAAATTACGCGTGATCCAATGGTGAGTTTGGCATTGTTGTTAAGTTTACCGTTTTCCTGAAATCGACAGGATTTTTTTTTAAATAGAATGCTCTATATTTTATTCGGTTTTCAAATTCAGCTTAAATTTCTGAATATTTCTTATTTGGAACATTTTATCCTAAAGTTAACAGTTTTTAAGAAAATGGTGGTCAAAAATCGTTATTTTATTGTATTTAACCTTAAAATACCTGTACACGAAAGTATATCCGAAATGTCTGACATTCTCAGTTTCGTTTATTTACAAAAAAATGAATCATTTAGCAGAAATCCAAAGATTGAAATTTTAATAATACTGGGTTATGGGGACAGAATGTGAACGCAACAAGAAGTTTGTAATATTTTTAATGACAAATATCCTGACACAAATCCTTTAACTGAATCTACTGTATGTAGTTTTAGAAAAATTTCGTTAAACTGGAAATGTAAAAAACGTTATATGCTCTGCCCGCCTAAAAGTGCAACAGATGGTGATAAGTCTCTGAATGTTTTACTTAATTTAGGGGAAAATCCCCATCTTCCTACTAGAATATTGGGAAAAGAAAACAACGTTTCACACATGTCCACCTCTTGTATTGCTTATTTGAATATGATTTTTTGGGCAATAATCAAGCACCAAATGATAAAATATGGTTTCAGCAGAATGGTGGCCCACCGCACTATCCCCATAATGTTCGGCATTATCTCGATGGTGTTTTTTCAGAAGATGGATTGGACGTAGGGGTACAATCGAGTAACCAGCTCGGTCTCCGGACTTGACGTTCCTCGACTACTTCTTGTGGGGCCACCTCAAAAATGTTGTTTTCAAAAATAAGTCAAATTACCTGGATGGTTTAAAGTTAAGGATAGAATCAGAATGTAAAATAATAGAGGAAACTGACATTCCTTTGAACGATTTGCATGTTTCTCCGCAGTCTTTGGCTTACTGACAAGAAGTAAATGGACAATTTCAAACATTTAATTTAGTTGTCTTCATGAACTTTTAAATTATTTCCTTCTGTATTGTTTATTCTTGTACTAAATATCCAAATAGTATAGTATTTTTTTACGTTTCTAGTTTGAACAATTTTGTTTAGAACTTTACTTACGGTAGATTTAGTTAATGGATTTCTGTCAGGATATTTGTCATTAAAAATATTTAAAATTTCTGGTTGCGCTCGCATTCTGTCCCCATAACCTAGTATTAAATTTCAATTCTTTGAGTTTCTGTTAAATGATCCATGTTTTGTAAATAAACGAAACTGACAATGACAGACATTTCAGGTAAACTTTCGTGTATAGGTATTTTAAGGTAAAATACAATAAAATAACGACTTCTACCAACATTTTCTCACAAACTGTTAATTTCTGGATAAAATGTTCCCAATAAGAAGTATTCAGAATTTTAAGCTGAATTCGAAAATCAAATAAAATATAGAGCGTTCCATAAAAAAGTACCTGTCGATTTCAGGAAAACCGTTAATTTGACAACAATGAGGAACTCTTCATTGGATCGGGCGTAATTTCGTACCTAAATGTACAAAATTTCATAAAAATCGGGTGAACGGTTTGCAAGATATTTCGAGGTTTCCGTATTATTGTTACACACTATCTATATATCTTTGGCAATGATACTACTGTGTGTCTAGTTGGCTAATTAGTGATTAAATTGCGTTTGTCATTAGTTTTGTTTGTCATTGCGTTTGTCATTAGAATTGTAAACTTTAAGAGCAAACATCTCTAAAATATACATGAATAGGTAAGCTTCTAATTTTCAATCGAATCCCTGCTTACTCTAAAATAAATAAGCCATTTCATTCGACTATTTTATTGGCGTTAGCTATACAACCCTTTGTGTTGTCTCGTCTATGATATTGTCCAAACGAACAAAAACCGAATGATAATCCGTTTATGAAACAACGATTGTCGTAACAAAACATGTTGCCAAACACCTCTAAAATCGCAGTTAGGCAGCTGACGTATAAAGTACACACAGTATATACAAAACCGCTTTTCATTTTCGGCCCCTTTTCACGGAGTAAATGTGGGGATGGTGTTTTGGGATGCAGGGGCGTAACTTTATAATACTTTCAAGTGAATGGAAAATTTTACTTTCATCTTTTATTTATTTTCATTTAAGCATTAGAGTAATTTAATTTGATAACTCTTTCTGGCGCCAGTCTTACAAACTAGTGAAAGTCAATTAAAAGGTTTACCAATTATTTGGTAGAGATATTTTTATCTATAACCTATTAAGTGAACTTGGCACAAGAAATGCGATAAACCTCTCTATTATCATATCATTATCGTAAAACAATCAAGTTCAGATTCACTAAGAAGGTTTAATATTTAGTCCTGCTTTAAATTTAGATCTTCTATGGGTCTTCTAGTTGATCAGTTATATTGTGACAGGTTCTTGTCCTGTCATTGTTAATAAGTAGTCATTAAAAACTTATGAATTATTCTGATATTTCAGCAATTTGCTTGGTTTCCAAATAATATTCCTATTAAAAAAGGTTGCTAGAATGAATTTAGTTGTCAAATTAGACCGGACTAGCTGGAGAATCTGCCCGTCAGTGTCTGTAAGGTATACCCATATTCAAAGAGTTTTTGCATAATTTTTTCTGTGCCAGGTCTCTTTGCACAGACTTTAATAGCCAGATTCTCCAGCGCTAGTCCGGTCTAATTTGACAACCAAAAGTTTTAAACTGACAAGTGTAAGAATAAGACAACCAAGCTTTATACTATGAATGTATTTCTGACCTTTTTCGCAAATTTATAAAGAAATGGGCAATTTTAGTACGTACTTTCAACAATAATAGAACTAAATTCATTACAGCAACTCGTTGAAAGATGAAAATCTTTTGAAAACCAAGCAAACCGCAGAAATATCAGAATAATTCATAAGTTTTTAATGATGACGTATTACAATGACAGGACAAAAACATGTCAAAACATAACTGATCAACTATAAGATCTTAATTTAAACCAGTACTAAATCTTAAACCTTCTTAGTGAATATGAAGGTTACAATTTAATTTTCATGCTGTTTCTAAGGTTATTGTGAGAGATACAATCAACTCTTTGGGAAAATCAAGCAGCTTCGACATCTATAACATGAACTCAAAAATCATAAAATATTTAAAAAATATAATTATTTTCCCTATAACTTCTTTACTTAATCAGTGCATAAAAGATGATGTGTTTCCTGACATTCGAGATTGATGCCATTAATAGCCAAAATACTTTTAAAAAATCCTAACATTACAAATAAATATATTTTTTGAAACAAATCAAATCTATATTTTTAACCTGTTTGGCTTTACATCGAATATATCAACACAATTTGCTATTAACGCTGTATTGTCTAAAGTCGTTGATGCGATTAAGAACTAATTTTGTGGGATCCTTTCGATCTGTCGAAGGCTTTTGACTGTGTTTCCCAGCCGATTCTTTTGAAAAAATTAAAATATTACAACTTTTCCGCATCACGTATCAGTTTACTTGTCTCATACATTAGTAATATGAAACAAATTGTATCCCATAAAAAACACAATTTTTCCGGAGGCTCCTTGTTCACATGGCGTGCCCCAGGAATCGGTTCTGGGCCCGATGCCCTTACTGATATACGTCAATTATATCCCGGAAGGACTACTGGGGCGAAATTTGGATGATGTCCATCATCACGTTGGGGAGATGCACACAGAGACAATGCAAAAATTATGAGGACAGTGGTAAATTCTTGAAAGTTTGGTCGGACAAAAAACTGACATGGGAGCTCCATGTACGGAAGCTCTCCTCTCGGTTGTTTGCTCTGAGAAGCTTGAATGGCTGTGTTGATTGGGGGTACTATTGACTGCCTAGCATAGTCTTTTTCATAGTAGACTGTCCTGTGCGATACTTTCCTGGGACCATAGTCCGCATGCGTCGGCTATCTTTGAGCTTAAAAGCTAAGAACAATTTGTAACCTTGAATATAGAGCTGATGTGAGGAAGAGGTTTGGGTAGCTGAAAATTCTTACATTTCCATCGCAGTACATCTATTCGTGTCTTCTCTATGTAAAGCGGACCCACCCAAGTTATGAATAAGACCTGGTTTAATGAACACCTTTTAATCAATCGAACGAAGTTACATAGGAGTCGATTCTCATTGAACTATAATGCTCTACAATAAATGGGGGTCTTCGGGTAGCCGAGTTGGTACGGCGCCAGCTTTGCAACTGAGAGGCGCGGGTTCGAATCCCGCTTCGACCATGGATATTTTGTGATTGTTAACTGTTGGAAGGTGGTAGAGCAATTCTTCCTCGATCGAGGTGGTACCACCCCACACATCCTCTTAAAGGGCTGATGAAATCCCTACGGATGTTTCCAGCTCTGGATGTGTGAGTCGATTCCCCAGTACACCCACGGTACATAGTACTTAGACTTCGGTCTTCGTGGGCTGTCAGAAGATAAAAGAAATTGGGATAACGAAGTAAAAGAATATGATACAACTAAATTTTAAAATAACTGTTCTAATGCTTAAGGCCTATTATTCATTCGAAAAATACCTGCGTGATAAGTGTTAGTTCTATGCAATATTTATATTTGTATTTCTTCTTGCTTTTTCTATTTCATTATTAATATTATTGTAATATTATTATATATGTATGTTCTTTTAAATAACTATTTGACGAATGTAAGACTGTAGTATTTTATAGCGAAAATGAAGTAAAATAAAAAACGTACCTAAATTTATACGTAAAGTAAATAAAATGTTTATACAATAGCTATGAGTACCCAGGGTTCTCCCTTTTTTGGATTACAGGCATGAAACAAAACTAATAATATCATTAATGTATGCACAAAATTAGCAAGGGGTTGTTACACGTTAAGGGTGATTTCCCATGAGCTATTTGCATGAAGGGGTTTTCCTCTATATAATATGTAGATAAGTATTGCGCTGTTGAGGCTACCATTGAGATTGCTTAATGTTTCTTTGTATAAAAAAATATTATAATATTGTCACGTCATTTATCTACCCCTACCAACCCCATTCGTGACAATATTGGGAGAAATGACTTTGTGAAGTAGTAGAACTAGTTTCCCAAGACTTTTTTATTTACAACTGTTTTTAAAAACGCCAAACTACGGATAAAATAAGAGTGTTTCTTGTTATAACCTATATTTTTTGTCAGTCGTCAACCACGTTAAATTTCCTGAGACACACAAACAATAGAGTAGAGAGAAAGAACTTGTACAAATGCAGGATAAGTAGCACAATATTGAAGCTAGGATAAAAAAAAATCCCGTCTGATAAAACGAAATATTCAATAAATTCGTTGCTTCTTAGAGGAACAAGTAAATATGTTACAAATTCAAAAGGTGAAAGCTCAGTAAGGCCATATTTGATTTCACTTCGTTTATTTTATTACATAAAGTGCTTTTTAGAAAAAAAGGGCTTTGTAAAATTGGAATTTCGTTATACTGTAGAAATTTTAAATTAAATAGTTTTTTAAAGTATGCTAGTGCAAATGATTTTAGTATCTTAAAGAAATCTTAAAGAAGTATCGTAGGTACTCAATTTTCTTGAAATAAGCATTCAAAACCAAATCACTGTAAATATGAACCATACTTTTTTATAAAAAAAATGACAAAGTCAAAATAGGGCAAATTAAGTAGCCAACGTTACATTTTGTTCGTAATTTAATAAGGTTGGCATTATTTTTAGTGTTTCGTGTTAAAATTAGCAATTGCCAATATTGTAACGTTGCCGACTTAATTTGCGATATTATTTTGACTTTGACATTCTTCATAGAAAAAGTATGCACATCCTTAAAAGAAACAGTTGTTGATCAAGCACGTCAACAATCATGAGTCAACAGCAAATTTAGTGATAATTCTAAAAATAAATGAAATTTGAGGCAATGCACATGATGCTTGCACGCCAATGAAGCAGTGATAATATAATAGAAAATACTGAGCATATCGCATTAATTTTGCCTTTGTCTTCCACGAGGTCTTCCATTTATATCAGCACACGGCTACACGACCAGCCCCTCGTTATATCGAATTGTTAAAACTAATTTTGTAGAGCTCTATTTATTTATACATTAATTTTATTGAGGCAAAGTTATTTAGTTTTAGTTCGGATGTGTATGATGTAAATTTTGTAACATTCTTTCATCGATATCAAATTGTTTCAAAGTTTTTTGGCTTTAAAATTTCGTAAACTCAAATGTGATAATTGTAATGCTTGGGTCACTTAATTAAAATCACAATACTGTTTTTGAGGTTCTTTGGGTATGTCGCCACTTGGTTTTTAAAAAATGTTGAATACTTATAAAAGAAATTACCTCAAAAAATCGAAAAACGAAGATCGTTATACTTTTTTTCCAAAAAAAAAAAAAATTAAGGGATAGCGCCTCTTTTTCAAAATTATGAGTAGCGTCAACTTTTTTAACTTTAACCAAGGGATATCGCTTGCTGAATGCAATGCTAAAAATATATCATTTTTGAATTAGCACTGTAAATAATATTTAAATGAGTCAACAATCCAAGTTAAAAAGTCATTTTTACTAAAAATATCAACTTAAAAATGTTAAAATTGGTTTTATTCAGCAAAGCAAATATGGCGCAACATATGAGAATTTTTTAATTTCAGTTTCAAAATTAAAAATACTGTTTTTTTTTTATTAAAATGTGAATCTTTCCAATAGCAAGTTTTAATATACTTCACCGTTTTGTTTTTAATGAAAGCTACATGTTTTTTATTAAGAAAAAAACATGCAACTTACACATTTTTCATTAGTTTCTCCGTTTTACTATTTTTTAATTGTGTCAGTATTGCATTCAGCAAGCGACATGAACAAAACGTTTTCGTTGTCAATTATTTTTTAACCAAGCATCAAAACACCCAAAAAATAAATGGCCCACAGCCATGCTGATTTCATTTTTATTCAAATAATTAGTAAATTTGGTATTAAAAGTTAATAGAAAGTATGAAAGATATTGGGAGTCAATATCTGAATCATTTCATCTCAAAGATTTCTTTAGTCAAGAATATGCATGTATTTCTTTTATTGTATAATCAATTACAATTTAAAAAGCAGTCATTTACCCTCAGTGTCAAGTGACGTCAGGAGATAAGCAAAAATAAGTGTCAATCTATGTATTAACGTAAAGCTTAACCTAGGGATGCTACATACAAAGGTATATGAATCGATAACTTCTGTGATAGTCCGAAAGCAAGTAAGTATTTTCTCGTGCGATGAAACCTATATCAATAATTGATTTACCGAGCTGATTGATATATTTGTAATATTGTGTGCTAAAGACTTTCAAAATCTTAGTCTTTAAGACCAGACCTAAAGTTGAACAGGTCTGCTATGCAACCCAAAAAACATCCCCATTTTCTAGCGTCCCATACTCTACTCGATTTATTTTTTCTTCTTCGCAACACGACATCAACCAATCAGACGGGGAATTTAACTTTGGAAACAATGGTATGCGTTTAGATGAGCAGCATGTGGAGAGCCGCCTTACTTACGCAGACAGTAATTGTTGTTATGTAATCAATAAAAAAACATTCTATAATTATTGTAGTGCCAATGAGCAAAATACCACTGCAAGTGCCCAGAAAACTTCATTTTTTATATGCCCAGGACTGCCGATGGAAGAAAGTACATAATTAGGTAGTGTAAAGTTAATCAAAAATTTTCCATAAATAGGTATCATTAAAGGTCAGTATCGTCAAATTTAAGTAATCATATTTGGCTGTAAGTTTATTTTTATGTTGCAATAAATAATTTTTAAAGACCAATAAGCGGCCATCTATATCATACAAGCATCGACTGTCAGCGAATTATCCGACTTTTCTTGAACATTCTTTTTATTCAAATGTAATGTATCCACGAAATTTCCTAACCTCTGGGAAATAATAAAGAAAATAAATGAACACTGGATTTCACCATTTAAGTAACTAGCCATTATAATACTTTTATTTACATGACATGTACCTAACGTCACATCCAATAGTATCACGTTTTGTAAGTTTCGAATTGTATCTGAAAATTTATAGTAGAATTTTTTTTATTCATATGTGTATACCAAAGTAAATGGCTACATATATCCACCGTAAATTTTATGTAGAGTATTGTAGAGAATACATAAACATATTTTAAATTTATTTGGATTATGCATATTCCCTATTAACGTACTATACCAACCAAGACCAACCAGACTGGCGAACCCTTTCATTTGAAGCTGATTTCAAGTCGTTAACGAGTAACGCGATATTATGTGTAAATGTATGTTAATGAAAAACAAGATATAGAATGAAACCAGTACTCCTGCTTGTACACCTGATTCTGCTGTTTTAGGCCATTAAAACAATAATGTCAAAACTTGCTTCTACTTACATGAATTTCCAAGAAAGGAAGCCATTATCTCGAACCTTCATTTTTAATTAAGAAAATAATTAAATAAATAAATGAGCATCGCACGGTGTAGCTATGCGCCTCGGTCTAGAACGCGCCGTTTGGACCACGATTTTAAATATAAATTATCTTATTAAGCGCCTGGCAAGATGAAATAACGATCTTTAATAAATTGTCTTCCATAAATTTCCTTAAACTACCCTTCATTAAAGTAAAACTACCTACTAACAAGCTGCTTCTCGAAAAACGGTTGCGCCTAGACGGGGAATCTCGATCGCTTTTTAAAACTGATAAAATCTTATTTATGGTGCAGCCAAAGAGATATCTGATTTAAGTCAATCGTGAAAAACGGACTGATTCTTAGAGGATTATTGATTTAATCCCCTATTTAGTCAGAATCATTTTAAAATTGTACGGTATAGTGCTAAATTTCTGCTTTTCAATATTTACAAAACATGGGAAGAAAATAAATACCTCAAAATATATCAGCTCACTCATTAAATGACGTGTTGTTTTATGGACACCTAACGAACTGGAAATAGGGTACCACTGAGAACTGCACTAAATTATAATATTTCTCATCAGACACCAAAGTACATAATAAGGCCTAGTTCCAAAGTGAATAATCTCTAATTTTCAACAAAAATGAGATAGCTGGCGGGACCGTCTGGAAATTGATACGAATCGCACCATATTATGTGTAATCTTATACGAAATACCTTAAAATAGATACAAAAACGGCAACTATACTCTGACAGTGGTAAATCATAACCTAAACTTTGTGTTCAGTCTTTCAATAGGAGTAGGCACGTGAATAATTATTGTAAACAATACGATCGATCACGTGTCTGGCAAAAATTTCAAACAGGAAAAAAATTGATTTTAAGAACTTAGATATTATTTGACTTCCCTTAACAGTGCGCGAAAATGGCGACGTTTTAAATTAGAATAATTTTATCCCGAGCCACAGGCGAGGAATAATTGTCTTAAAATATATTTGCGAATGAGGAAAAATTTCCGGTAATTAATTTAAGTTCGTGAGATATTCGGTAAAAAAATTTCACACCTAGCAAATTTTTTTAAAATATTTTACAAAAATTGAAAATTTTTATCAGTACTAAAGTAAATTACTTATATCTATTAGGGTGTCCGTTATTTACCAAGTTGATTTTTTTTCTTGCGACGCCCCCTAGATTTTTAGTTTATCGTCTAAAAAAAAATGTCAGACCAAAATAAGCCTTTAATATTCATAATAAACCTTGCCCTAAAGACGATACATTTGCCATTTCAATTACATGGTATCTTGCCACTTTTTACAATTTTTTTTTCTCGGACAAGATGACCTATAGCAATGATACATACCTACATATTCTCATAGGAAATTGAACGCTCTACAAAAAAGGTCTCTTATAATTTTTCGATTAATTCACTCCTTCAAAAGTTATTCAAGGTGAAATTTGGACTCTATGTAAATTTTCAGATTTTTTTACTTTTTCGGCAGAGAGATTATTACTTCGATAAAAGTTATTAGTTTATATCTAAAAATAGATAATTCTGGTGGTATTAGGGTAAAAAAATTTTAAACATGGAAAATAATATACCGCATAACAGGTAGCTGGTTCTAGTTTGAATCATTTTTGAGACTATTGATTTATAACACGCAGTGAACTAATTTTTATTGAATTTCATAACTTTTTGTATACTTTCATGAAATTTCCCTTCAATACAGTAAGTAACTCAAAATTACACTACAAGCATTCCCGCCAACACACGAATTTTCTATTCACGCAAGCGCGCTAAGTCGCATTTAGTACATTGAATAATTTTTGAAGGAGTGAATTAATCGAAAAATTATAAGAGATCTTTTTTGTAGAGCGTTCAATTTCCTATTCGAATATGCTCTATATCTATCTATCTCATTGCTATAAGTCATCTTGTCCGAGAAAAAAAATTAATTGTAAAAAGTGGCAAAATCCCATGTAATTTAAAAGGGAAATGTATCGTCTTTAGGGCAAGGTTTATTCTGAATATTAAGGGCTTATTTTGGTCTGACATTATTTTTTAGACGATTAACTAAAACTTTAGGGGGCGTCGCAAGAAAAAAAATCAACTTGGTAAATAACGGAGACCCTAATATCTATGCATAATAAAATACCAATTTTTTTACTGAAATTACGTGACATTTTCAAACGTTAGTTAAATTTTTTTTATAAATCACTTAAAGGCAATGTATTTCCTTTTTTTATTAACTTTCATCAACTACTATTGGTAAAACATCATTTACTTTTGATAAAATCATCCCGAAGAACTACAAGATTACCTGCATAATAAAGTACCAAATTTCGTACTGAAATAAAATAACGTTTTCCAACATTAATTAAACAAAACTTTTATAAATTACTTAAATCCTATATTTCCGTTTTTTATTAACTTTAATCTACTAATATAGGTGGAATATCATTTACTTTTGATGGGTAATTATTAAACACCCATGAAGAACAAGATAAAAAAGTACTAAGTTCCTTAGCGAAATAAAACGACGTTTTCCAACTTTAGTTAAGTAAAACTTTTATAGTAAATAACTTAAATACATCCTATAAAATATTACCAAATGCTTTTTTGCGTCCACAAATAACTTTAATTTTAGACACTTCGATTCCCGCGTCAGTATTGTAACATTTAAAATGACAGAAAAATTTCCAGTGTTATTTTGCCGGAAGCTCAAGCAGGATGAATATTTCCGGAAATTTTTCTCGTTGATATGAAAACAATTTAAAATAAGAGCTTGTTATTGGTTAGAAAAAGTGGGTGCGAAATTTTCCTAGTAATTTTGTTTTAGTAATAATTTTAAGTTTGTAATAATTACTTCTAGAGATGTGCCATGAGAATGTTCTCAAGGGAATATTTCCCGAGAACGGTAAATTACCGAGAATATTTCCCAGCATAAATTCTGGAGAATTTATGATTTTTGAAAAAAAATATAAATTAAGTACTGGAAAATTACCGGGAATATTTCCGAGAACGAGAATGTTCTCGGGAAAATTAATATTCTCGGAGAATTTATGAGAACTTACGGAAATTTAAGGTAATTTATTTTAATACCGCTATTGTATCATAGATGGAGCTTGGAGCATCTTTATCTTTATTTCTTTTCTGTGTTGTTTTAAACAACTAGTTTAGACATGTTATTTTATACAATGCATTTCTGAGTTGTATTTTCTTTATAAATAAAGATACTTGAAATTAATGGAACTAAAAATTTAATGTGTCTTTATTTTGACTAAGATGCGTAATCACGTTAATTTACAATTTAAATAATTTCTAAATTAGGTATTGTGTGTGCAATGCTATCTCTTTATTTTATAAGATAAAATTATTGTAAAAACTACTTTGGATAAAAAAATATGTTCGTCCAATTTATGCAGTTAAACAAAACATAAAATTCTTCAACACAAAATAAATTCTCCAAAATTTCCGATAAATTCTCATTTTTCTCAGAGAATATTTCCCAATAATAAATTCTCGAGAATGTTCCATCTCTACATCTCTTTATTTTATCAGATAAAATTATTGTAGAAACTACTTTTGGCAAAAAATATGTTCTTTCACTTTATGCAGTCAAATCGTAAAATTCTCCAACAATATAACATAAATTCTCCAAAATTTCCGATAAATTCTCATTGTTCTCCGAGAATATTTCCCAAAAATAAATTCTGGAGAATGCTCCATCTCTAATTACTACATCTACTAATTAAACGAGTTAAGCCAAAAAAAAAAGACATGCATATTCCCCATTGAACAGTTTCAGGTAAAAAATATTGCTTATATATACCAAATATATCCAGCAAGTAAATACCTTCTCTAGTTCGATGGCTTGGCTTAACAGATGGGTGTTAAAAGCAATCATTAAAAATTAATTACCCGATAAATTACACTGATTAATAATAAATTCCAACAAATCGTCGGTTATTTAATACCTGATTGCTGTTCTATACAGATTAATAGAATAGTGGATGTACTTAGATGTAAATTAATTTTTTCATTTATGTATTTCTGTTGTAAGGAATATGCTCGGGAATATGTTATTCGCTTTTTTCTATTTCACAAATTAATCTATTTGTTAGACTTTTCTCTTTTAAATTTAATAATATAATAATAATAATTCTCTTCTGTTCTTTTGCAGATAGGTAATTTTAATCTAATTAGGATTTTATCGAATTAGGTTTAAACCATTTACAATTTCCAGTCTAAATTTTTTAATTAGCGATTTTTTCGACGACTATTTAATAAAACTATCGTTTTCATGTAATTTTTGAAAATTAATATTATTTTTGAGTAGTAAATAATGATTCATTATTCACGGTCTGTGACCAATCACAACAATGCATTCTTATTGTTTACGATTCTTTGAACCAATCAGTAAGTAACTCAAACAAAATTTCTAAAGCACCAAAGCAAGCTTATAAAAACAATTGCCAAATCATTTGTCAAAAGTATACTGTAAACCTAAGTTTTGACAGATACATAATTTATAAAAATTCTCCAACGCTAGTCCGTTCTAATTTGACAACTAAAAGTTTTATACTGACAAGGGTAAGAATAAGACAACTGAGTTTTATGACTGAAACGAAGCTTTGTATTAAGTGGAAAATTTTTATATTTATTAGCAGACCGCTTTCGACCTTATAGGTCATCATCAGTGCTTCCTGAAAGTAAGGAATAAACAGGTTTAGAACAGACTAAGAGTTTAATTTTGAGTTAAGTTTAATTTTCAAATTTAAAGGTGAACAATTTTTAATTTTCATTTACTACAATTTATTTTTATAGGTTATATTTAGTTTATTTCTCACTTGTCAGGACGCTAGTCAGAAATTTTATGTACTATAGATTGCACTATAAAAAATAAAATGGGGTAAAACCATTAAATTAACTTCTTATTATAAATACTTAAATGCTCTCTCAGTCTACTTAAAACCAAACTAAGTACTTAGGTACTAATTTTTTGGAATTTTTTTTACATACTTAAAATCTATGTACATACGTGATCAATAAATTCAGGTTGACTAAAAAGGTTTAAGATTTAGTACAGATTTAAATTAAGATCTAGTTGATCGGCAAGGTCTTGACAGGTTTTTTTCCTGTCATTGTTAATAAGTCGCCATTAAAAACTTATGAGTTATTCTAATATTTAAGCGATTTGCTTGGTTTCCAAATGACTACTGTTATTATTTCGATTTAGTACTGTGAAAAGTAGGTACGAACTAAAATTGCCCCTTTCTCTATAAATTTACGAAAAAGCTCAGAAACAAATTCATTGTATAAAACTATTGTCTTATTATTACCCTCATTTTAAATCTTTTAGTTGTCAGATTGGACCGGTCTAGTGTTTGGAGAATCTGGCCTTATCTTTTTTATCATTAATTAAATAGTATTTATGCTCACAATTTCAATAATTTCATCATTTAGGTATTTTAAAATCTAGATTTGGTTGTTTAAATTATTTATATTGCTTTTCAGAACCTAATCATAAACATTTGGTTTTGTCAATATTTATTTTTAGCTTATTTACACTCATCGATTTATATACAGGTATTATTTAATTTTCTTTTTATTCTCTTTGCCATCAAAACAAAATCTTTATCAGAAAAGTAAACAACTGTATCATCTGCAAAAAAAAGGGGTTTACAGTCCATAAAATAGTGATAATGTACTACAGTATTCGTAGAAAAAAAACGTGTTAGACTGCGGCTTTTCCTACTTAATATAAAAAGTAGGACGCGTCAAAGTCATAAAACCACACATTATCTAAACCGTACACTTTCCATCGATACTCTAACATAAATAAGAGTCAACTTTCTCATATTTTCTCTTGACACTTTTTATCATCTTCTCTTGCCAGACAAACTTCAAGGGACAGCTAAATTGGCTCGATACACCCTTTTTTTAGACCATCCGCCCTGAGGCAAGCAATTTTATGACCAGTTTGAATCTGATACCGCTCCAGGTCATAAATAAGATTTTATCGTTTTTAAAAAAGTGATTGGAATTCTTTTTAGCTTTTTAGGTAGTCGCAACTGTTGTTAAAAGACAGTTAAAAAGTCAGTATTAAAAATTCTTTTTTAAAGATTTATACGAGGATTTATATGTTGCAGTTTACGACTCTGCTATATTTGAAAGAACTGACATATGGCATTTTCTAACTATGGCACAGGAAAAGTAGTAAAACTTTTATATTGGTTATTGTCTCTGCAACTAAATGTTCCTAATCTTTTCATATAATGACAGCTTGCTTATTTAAATATAACCTAAGGAGAGGCGAAAAAATCTATTCCATAAATCAACATAATATTGTGATACCGGAAAAACCCGTATTTGTATTTAAAATATTAAGTAAGTCGTCTCATATGCAATTATATTTTTTATAAAGTTCTGTTTATATCAGTTAAATGTACATATATAAATGGTACAGTTTCCGTTTCAAGTACTCAGTAACAATAATTATTAGCTTGGAGACCGTATGATTTAATTTATGCTGTGAAAATATATAAGCAGAGCAGTCACAAGTAGGTAGGATGTGTAAAAAGTACTTAGAGTACAAGTACTATATACTACCCGTCTAATGAGCGTATTTAAAGTACAACTACTCCTAAATTTAGGAAAATAATTCAAGTATCATGTAACTGATAGAAGTATTTGAAATCAAGCAAGTAAAGTCCCTACTTCAAGTACCATGGGAGCATTGGAATTACTAAAAAGTAATTAAAAGAACGAAAATTCTATAAAAAGTAAAGATTTCAAATAATAAGCTGCAACTGAAGTGCTGAAAATGCTTTAAGTTTCTAAAAGCAATTGTTTTAAGTAATAGTTCGAAAGAAATTAAAGTAAAAACGTATTTAAAGTACCGACTTAAATATAAAAGTAAACTCAATTCCCAGTGACTCATGATTTTTATGCAAATATAAAATTTTGATGGAGCTTCATGTTTTTCGATATGTAAAGTTTAAAGAAGTATTATGTATATTGTGTACTAGTAGGTAGGTTTGTTATTAATCAAGAGAAAGCATCTGAATTTAGATTTACTGTAGTTTGGTCCATGAAATATTATAAATTTAAATATGTACTTTGCAAAAATAATGATAGAATGCGAGTATTAAATTTGACATTAAAATAAGCAGTACTTAATTCCTCAAAATTCAGGAATTTTATTAAACATATCCATTTCATAACAGATATCTAACTTTTGTTTATTAAATCAAATGTCAAACATAACCGGGAACATAACCTAGAAACATGATGGTTTTAAATTGTTTAATTTTTTTAAACTGAAATCAAAAATAATGCTGTGATATAATCTCATAAAATTTCTTTCTTAGTTGCAGGAACACTAGTACTAGGTACATACTAAATTTAAGAAGCAAAGAGCAAATGTGTAATAATACGACATTCGTCCTTCTGTCAAAACACCATAGATTTAATAAATGGATAATTGTATAACACCTATATAGATAAATATGATATATTGTACTTTAAATTTTAGGGGTTACTTCAAATACTCCTAAAGTATTTTTTGCTTTTATTTAAAATACTTTATAGTAACTGAAGTAAATATTACAATATTTGAAAAACTTTTCGCCTCAACTCAAGTACGAAATACAAGTACTTTGCACGAGGTACTTCAAGTTTTAAGTACAAGTAAGTAACGAAAATTAAGAGTAGCTCAATTACGGTACTTCAAATACTATTTGACATACATTTTGAAGCACTTTACTTCAAGTACTGACAGCTCTGTATATAAACAATTATTTTCTCCCTTGTCGGGGTACAAATATTTTTAAAAAGTTTATAAAGATGTAATGATTTATTAATTTTTTAATTGGCAATTTTGTGTAATTTAAGTAATGTTAATTAATCATTAAAAGTAAAATAAATCAACTTTTAACACTTTAATAGAAATAAGGATTCTTACCTGCTAAAACTGAACCGCTACGCCCACAAAGGATGCGGCATCGTCCTCGAGTCGCGTGGCAAACTAGAAGAATTCTGAAGGAATGGCGGCAACTTCCCAGGTGGCGGAGGAGGAGGTAACGCGGGACTCCTGGACCTATCCATCAAGTGGGATGGCGTTGCTGTAGCGTAGATGTTGACCGAAGACCTTTGGTGCATACAAGACCTTCGCACATCTGGCATGGCAAACCGAAGTTTTTGCCAAAATTGTCTATCACCCCATTCAAGAACCGTATTCGTTTTGAGATATAAACGGAGATCTGGATCGAGATCTCTTACTGGAAACTCTCCGGTTAATATAAATATTAGTCTTTTGCGTCTGTCTTTAAGCACTTCGTGTAACGCGCTCTTAAATTCAAACCTACACCATTCGTTATGCAAAAAGTTTTTTGATAAAACTATAATAGTTCGTTTAGAGGATTCAACGGCTTCAATTATAGTATCGGCAACGTAAGCCGATACATTAAAGTCTCGGTAATGCAAACACAGCCGATAAGACGGATCTCCACTTTCAAGTCCCGGAGCCAAAGCTTGGCTTACAAAGGCTTCGTCTTTAACACTATAACTGATATAAGCATCGAAAAGTCTATCTTTGTCTTGTTGCTCTTCGAACGCTGTTGTTTTATAACACATTCTTAATCCGCACCGAGAGTATATCCACACGCGCAGCTCTCGTCTGTAGTAAAAGGCTCCGCAAACAATTACCACGCTGGCAATAAAAATACACATCGTCCCGAGGAGTAAAGGCAAGTAATCATTCATTACTTGCTGTTCTACAATTGCGTGGTTACCGTCTTGAAAGAAATGGAGACACTTTGATGAGTTAAAATCGGACATTTTGGGCCCTAGAAGATTCGTAGCATTGTTTACTACGCACGTGATTCGAGTAGCATCCACAACTTTTCCATAGTTTTGTTTAAGCCAAGATTTGAAATGGTTCACGTATAAACATTCACACGTCCAGTGATTATAAGCCAATCCTATTTCCACAAGATAAGGATTCATTGACAACTGCCATACTTCAAAGGAATATAATCGGTTTTCATCTAACCGCAAAACTTCCAGTTGTTTTAACTCCATAAAGGTTCTGTTATCAATAAAGTGTATCATGTTTCCCTGCAAATAAAGCTCCCTAAGGGATTCCAGAGAAGCCAACTCAAAACCGAGCAATTCCTTGATTCTGTTATTCTCCAAATGAAGCACGGTCAAACGCCGTAAACCGCTGAATGTGTGGTTATATATGGCAGCGATGTTTGAGTTGTTGGCGTAGAGAACTTTCAAATTCTTGCGGCCTATGAACGAGTGGCTAGATAACTCTCCGAAGTTATTTCCGTCTAGGTAAACTTCGCTGGCATCCATGGGAATGGTATTTGGCATTTCGGTGTATCCGACTCCGGAGCATTCGACAACATTTGCGCTCCAGAGTTGGTCGTGATAGCATGTACAATTTGTTGGACATGTCATTTCACAGTCACATGCATCAAAATCGCAGCAGTGGCATAAAGCAAAACAATGCGTTTTATAGGTACATAAAAATTGTGATGGTTCCACGTCAATAAGTGGCATATAATTATTTTCTCGATTATGTAGAAGTTTGCAGTAAATGCTTTCTAAATCCATGACGCGTGGATGCTGTCGCAGGTGATCAAGTTTATTAATTCTCTGCAGCCATTCCATTGTGCAGTCGCACTGGAACGGATTACCGCCGATATAAAACTCAGGTAGGGGCTTTTCTGGGTCTACCGGTGTAAGCCTCAAGGCATTTAAGTCCATACTTCCAATTTGATTTGCATATAAATCTACTCTTGTTAAATTTGTCTTCTTTATAAATGAATGCGGTTCCACAATGCTTATTAAGTTATCATTTAAAAATAACAATTCTATCCCGCTGGGTACTGACGCTGCATTAATTTTGGAGATTTTATTAAAACTAGCATCTAATTGCTGCAACTTTAACTCAAAGTCCAAATTGTAGCGATTACCAAGCTCTCGAACATTATTTTTATGCAAGTCCAGCCACTGCAGCCCCTGCGGAATAAGAGCATAATCGAACCATTCCAGTTGATTATCGGACACATTCAGCCAAAGCAGGCTTTGAATATCTGCAAACAAACCGTTAACATCGGTTAATAGATTGGAATCTAACCTGATAGCCTGGAGATTAGGGCTGTTTGAAAACGATCCATGCTCTATTCTTTGAATTTTGTTTTTAGCTAAATTCAAAATTTGTAAGGCCGGCAAATCTGAAAATGCTCTTTTGCTGATGTTCTGGACGCGGTTTCCTAACATTCTCAATCCATACAGGTTGCTTAACCCTCTGAACCCTGGTTCTTCAATATACGTTATGAGATTTTCTCCTAAATCTACAGTCCTAAGCAGCCTCATATCTTTAAGTGCCAAAGGGACTGCTTTGAGCTGGTTATTATTTAAATTTAAATCTTGCAGGCTGGAGCAATTTCTAAACGCTTCTGGATGAATGCCTTCAAGTAAATTATTATCCAGGGCCAGCAGGGACAGGACATAAAGTCCGTTGAGAGAATATGCATCGAGATACGTGATTTTATTATAGGAAATAATTAACGTGTGCAAGTTATTCATGGGCGCAAAAGTGTCTGCCGGAATAGTCTCCAGTGAATTATGCTCCAAATTTAGAATTTGCAGAGTATATAAATCCCGAAAGAATGATGGGTCTAATTTGGAAATTCGGTTGTACGATAAATTTAAAAGCACCAATCGAATCAGTCCCGAGAACGTGTCGGCGTTTATCCACGAACTGGTTAACAAATTTCTTGATAAGTCTAATGCGAGTAATTGTTCTAGATTTGCAAAAAGTCCCGGAGCAAGCACACTAATAGAGTTATTTTGCAAATATATTTCTTTAATTGCCTCGCGACAGTCTTTAAATAATTCACTAGGCAGAGCTACAACTTTGTTATTGGACAAGTCAAAAATTTGAAGAGCTTTGAGTCCGTTTAACGCTTTGTCGGCTACCATGCTTATTTCATTGTTATGAATGTAAAATTCGCGAAGCCTACGTAACACACTAAACCCGTTTGCGGGAATCAAAACAAAGTGGTTAAAAGAAGTGTCAAGTACCTGAATATCCAGACTGCAGGGATGTGTGAATGGCCTGGCATTTTCAGGCTGCGGTTGATCGTCTTCCGCCACACTAATCAAAGGTTGTGGTAAACCGGGTGCTTTTTCTCTGAAGCCCAGGTCACTGACATCTTGAAGGCGGTTTTCACTGACATTAAGTGAGACAAGATTAATCAGTGGACAGAAGATATTTTCAGGAAAGGACCAAATATTGTTGCAAGAAAGATCGAGGCGTTCCAGTTGTCGAACTGGAGAAAAACTTTCTCTTGAAAAATCTAAGTTCATGGCCGGCCAGTCTGTGTTGTGAGTTTTAACAGTTAAATTTCTTAAATCTCGTAATCCTAGTAATGTTCCAGATGGCCACCGAGCTAACTTGCAATGTTCTAGTTCTAAAGCTCTTAGCTTGGTTAAATGCACAAAACTTCTATCATCCAAACTAGATCTGGACATAATATCTGCATTGCATTCTATTCTTAGAGATGTAGTGTGCTCCGATGGAATAACACTAAAATTCGTAGTATCAAACTCGCTGTTAATAGTTCGAAGATTGCAGGTTAAAGCTACTTCATCTTGTCCACTTAATGTCGAGGGATCTCTAATCCACCACTGACAGTCATCTGGAGCTTCATATCTTAATCCACTAGATGAATCTGTAGGAGTCACTTCAGTACCACTAGCAAAACAGTGTAAGCTTGTCACTAAAACTATAAGGACCACTTTCATTAACGCTGACAAAGACATTTTGTTATAACAATCTGGTGTAATCACTAGTCAAAACAACTGTCATACATCGTAAGTTTTAAAATTAGTAGTCGCAAAGCCGACGCGACGAACTCACAATAACTGTCAAAGAGTCTGGATGACGGTTTTTAAATATACTCTTCTCCACAAAAGACTACTATCTAAATCCGCGCATTCTCGTAACAGGCACCCCAACCCTTCATAAACATTAATAAAACTGTATAATTGACATTTATTTCTTGCTCTTAAGCGAATTTTCCCAAGTTATATTCACCTAAGACAACAGAGCTGGAATTTTTTTGCAGTATATTTTCATTTTCTTCCGCCAGAGATAGAAATACAAAAAGTGTCACTTTTAAAGAAATTGTTGTTCGTTAATTAAACCACGAATTACCTTTTACAGGATAAATGAAAGAGTAACAATGAAGCACTATAAAGACTTGTTAAGAATTCATCAAGATTATCCTAATTATTCGTTGACAGTTAAGAATTAGACTCACGCCCGATATATATCGCCGGATACCGGTTGTATCCGACTGCTCTATTCGGCAACGAAATCAAGACTAGCGGCTCTTGTGCTGCAGTGAAATTCACGCGGACAGTCAGGACTTCACGAGCTTTTGGGCTTCCGAAAGCTTACGAAAGCTCTCGGAAAGCGACGAGAGGAACTTTGCGCCCCGCCTTGGAAGAAGTTAAAGAAATAAGAAATACTTATAGAGTGCTGATTTGTTCTTTTGGAAAAAATCGGTCGCTGGGTGATGCAGATATTGAATTCGTTTAATTTAGCGAACAATTGGTGCTTAGGGGGTATACAGGAAATAAAATATTTTAAATTTTATACCTAATGATTCTTAAAGGCCGTTATTGGAAGAAAACGTTGTAAGCATTTTTACGGACACAATAAAATATCATGTTTTGTTGGGATAATAATAATAATTAATTAAAATGTTTTACGTTACTGCACATTTATTTAATAAATTACGTATAAGTACATATATACCATAGAGGTTATCAAATATAAACTTTTAATCATTTAAGTTAAACAATTCCTATCAAAAGCAATAAATATTAGACAAAATAAGAAAATTCATGGAATCGAAAAAAAAACATAATTATTTTAAATAAAATTTTTTATTAAATGAGTTTTATTGTGATAAGGTTATTCTTCTTAAAAACGTAAATAGTATGATACAATTATTGTATTTTCAGTGTGTATTAAAATAATCTGTTTTTGCAAACTCTTTAATTATTTAGATTATCCAAGAATGCAACAAAAAGTGAACATGTTGTAGAGTAGACAGCTTTAATTTGGAGATCAATAATTATAGCCAGTGTATATCCTTAATATTTTGGTTTATTTTAACATTGTTGGTCGATGCTTAATAGGCAATATACATGTAATCCAAGTAAATATTAAAAATATTTTTTTTGTCTTCTCTTTTTTATCCAAGACATCTCACGTAGACTTCAAGCCTAAGTACTACGCGCCATGGGCGTCCAAGGGAAGGGAAATGTAGTCCGTTGAAATGGAATTTAAAGGATTGGAAGTTGGGACGAGGAGGGAAAACATCTGCAAGCAATTTGTTCCATATTCTGGAGACCCTAGGTCCTAGGTATGAATGAGCGAGAGAAGTGGTCTATCTAGGCTTTTGTAGCTTGACAGTAAAGGGTGCATTCGTAACGCGCCTCTTGTTCTGTTAGGAGCCGTCAAGGGGGGAATAACACCGGCTAGTTCTTCAGACCAAAATCCGTGGAAGTACCGGTAGAAAAGAGATAAATCCCCAACAGCGCGGCGATGGGCGAGACAAGGGAATTTTCGGTAACACCAATTATACAAAAAACCTTTAACAGGCACTTTGGAACCTAGAAACTCCGGTGCTTTAGAAGACACAAAATGATCTGGCATCAGAAGTAGCATCACACTGTTTTGTCCTCGTCTCACTTTTCGTTGAGGGCCAATATAGCAGACCAGCATGTTCCCACGAATGGGAAACAGGTTCTATTTCATTTATCTACTGTATATACCACTTTAAAGTTTGGCATATTTAATTTGTAAACAAGTTTGGCTATAGGAAAAAAATAGAAATAGTTAGCCGTTCGTTAAGTTGTCGCCACTTTGAATTTAACCAGGACCTAGTTAGAAGGCTGAAGAGGACCAAGCCCTTTGAACTAGTATAGACTTTTGAAAACATAGTACAGTGCGCAAGTGTGTGAGTGCTAAGTGCCATGGCCATGAGTCACAACAGATAAACCTTTAGGACTCCATTGGGTGAACTTTAGTATATAAGGATTTTAGTTTTTAAGAATTTAGAGAAAAATTAATGGTTGGTCTTGCAGACCAGTTTTAATAACAGTAAACGCCGCAGGCTTTATCAATAAGAAAAAAAAAAAAAAAAACTTTGAATTCGAAGTGTTATTTTGTTTCCATTCCTTGATTCTTCTTTTCTTTACGGAAATAAGGTTTAAATATAGTTGTAATGTCAACTTTTTTTGGTGGTTTAAGGTTAATTTTGCACTAGTTTGCTCAACCTATTGGAACTTCAAGTTCAAGAAAGTGTTAAACAGGTGCAATGTTTTAAACTTACAGTCCTAAATTTGTAGATTTTCCAACTTATTGCGTGTTCTTTTTAAAATAGGTAATATTTTAGTTTGAATTGCAGACCTCGCCATTTATATTTCATAAAGGATGAAATCAAAATGTCGCCATGTTTGGCTACTGTGAATTTTATTAAATTTACATGGTTTAAAAATTATTTTTAACGATATTAACCCTATTTAAACAGACAACTAAACACAGTGGCGTATTATCCAACAATCCTAGGAAGCCCGGGCTTAGGGCGCAAAACTTTTAGGGACGGCGCGCCAGCGACTGAACTGAAAGCTCTGGGTTAATCCAAATACTTCTTGCCAACTTATGTCTTCGAACTGAAGCAACTATAGAGAAATATTACATTAGCGATAAAATATAACACGATCTAGGAACTACCAAACGTGATCTAAAAAGAACTCGAGAGGTGTTACTTCCTCTAGCGAGGAAAGTCAGAAGATAAACAATCTGAATGGGGCGCAAAATTTTGGGCGGGCTTAGGACGCCTGTATGGCTTAACACGCCTCTGACTATGCGTATAGATTTACTCTAAATTCACAATTTAAACAAAAACTATAATTTTTGCTTTTAACCTTTTTTTATTTGTATTAGAAACTTCGTTAAATAATCATTATTTTGAAGGTGATCCCTAAATTTTGAAAGTGTTGTATTAATAGTTAACAGTAAAGTGGCCGGAGTTGCCATTTTTAGTACGTTTTGGCAATTTACTTGATTTAACAAGAAACTGTGAGTGCAGACTAATAAATAAAATAAAGAACATTTTTTTACTCATCAAAATTCAAAGACTCATTTGCTGCACTAATCCCGATGTATAGTTTAATTAAATAAACAATTGATGTTAGAAAATTACAACCTACATGATAAATATTAACTCAAAAACTTGCTTCAAATTAACGTTAAAAATGGTTAACAAAATAACCTAAAATAAACTTCAAGACGCGGGGCAACGTTGTAACAACCTGGATATCATTCCCCAAATTGGTGTAAATAGAGGTCGCTAGGACGTCGTGTTAACGTTGTATGCCAACGTTAAGTCGACGGCACCGACGTTGGCCCAACGTTAAAATGCTACTTGAGATACTTTATTAATGTCGCTAGCAGCAACTGCTTTTAAGAAAAATGAATTTAAATTCGGTGTTGCACAGAATAAATAAGAAATTGAAATTATAAGCAAGTTCTGTGCAACACCCAATTCAAATGCATTTATCTCAAAATCACTTGCTTCTAGCGGCATTAATAAGGTTTTTTACTCTAAAAAGGTATGAAAATAAAAATTTCAATTCAGAGATTGTGTTCACTGAAGCACAAAAATGTTGGGACGTTTCAAAATTGGAAGTTAAAGCCGTATGTGGCGCCCTCTACAAAATAGAGCAAATTTGAGAACGGATTTGCTTTTCCAAACCCAAGCAAATCCTCGCCTACCAAATTTGTGAGTTTATTTAGTATCTTTTACAACATATCGATGAAAATTTTAAATAAATTTTAACGGTAACACATGTATTTCTCTTATTATCAACTTTGTATTAAGATGGGTTAGGTTAAATCGATCTGAATTGAGCCAGAAAAGCCACTTCTAAGGTATGGCCCATTCTTATCAAACACCCTGTACATTTTTGAAAGCCCTAGAGGTCTGGGATTTTGTGCACAAAGTATAATATGTATAAATATTTATTATGAACAAAATAAAACCGTTTTTGACACAGAAAGAACAGAATTATAGAATTTCTCCCTGCTGCATTCGCTAAATGTAGCACACAATTGGCATTGGCATTCATCGGTAACGTCGGTATCGGTCTCCGATTCACGTACAAGTCAGTCTTCTCGACTTTTCCAATCCAATTATTTTTTAGGAGCGAACATCTGAGTTTCGTGATTACACGGTCGAGACAGAAGGTTGTGTAAAACCAATCTTTTGCGTGATTTCCAGGCTACTGCGGTTATTATTGCGAAAGAAAAGATGAAGAGTGGACGAGGGGAATTTAGTATTTTATAAAATCAAGACAGTAATATGATGCTTTTTGATTTAAGTTATTTATTGCGTATCATTTATCTTGTAGAAACCAATCACGATACTGTAATAGGAATCTTTTGGCTGGAAAATTTTGCAAGATGATAGGGTAAGAAAAATAGGACAAGAATGTCTAAATATTACAAGAATCGGAAAATATTTTGCAAGGAATGTTAAAGAAGCTTTTTCTATATATCAGTTTTGGCCATGGCCATTGCCCAAGCTGAATATTTATTAAATAGTAATTTTATCACTTTCAGGAACTCATTCTAGTAGCATTAGACACCCTATGACATTTTTGATTATAAGCAAGTTCATTGTGGATTCCAGATAAAACTACTTGTTGGTCAGAAATCAATTAAATGTGAAGAATGGAGCGGCTGAGAATCTCTCCAAAAATGTTAACTTTCGGGGTTACTCAGGTCAGAAAATCTAATCTATCAGATGTTTAAAAACTTAATGGGAGGGGGGGGGGGGACGTGATAAAAAAGAGTGACTAGGAATTTCTTAAAAATTGCCAATTCCAGGGCTAGCGAGGTCTGAACATCAAATCATTTCTAACAAATAAAAATGAAAATTACAGAGGGGGGGGGGGGGCTGGGTTGAGAGAATAAAAGCAGCGGCTAAGAATTTTATCCAAAAATGTTAACTAATAATATATCATTTTCGGGTTATTGAGGTCAGAAACTCTAATTTTGTCTAACCCAGTACACCCACGGTACATAGTACCAGATAGTACTTAGACTTCGGTCTTCGTGGGCTGTCAGAAGATAAAAAAAAACCGGTGTTAAAGAAATTAACGAGGGGAGGGATAAAAAGGAGCGATTGCCCGTTTCTCCAAAAATTTTAACTAATGAGCAGAGCTGGGAAGTAATTGATTGCTTTTGTAATCGATTGCTCTAATTGATTAAATTGGTTGTAATTAGGAATCGCGGCTGATTACTTTTGAAAAGTAATTACTAATTGGTAATTAATTATAATTTTTGAGGAATTTGTAATCATTGCCAAAATTACTTTAGGAAAGGTAATCATGATTACTTTCACAAATCTTGATTCCATATCGTAATCGTGATTCCTTATTGTAATCATAATTTTTTAGCAATCATGATTACAATGAGAAGTCACGATTCCTTTTTGCACCGATTTTTTCCTGTTCAAACCGGATTTATGGAGAAGTTATACCGCATCACAATTTCCGTTGTGTTATGGGTGTAGTAAAAATTAAGTTTTGCGCGCGGTGGACTAAGAGTGGTGAGCGTTAACTATTCCAGGATGATATCTTTTTTACTTCGTGTTTTATATGGTGTTATTCATTCATGAATGATAAATTTTACCAAACTTACTGCATTGTAAAAATAAAGTAATAGGTACGTTTTTTTATTGGATTATAAAGTCCATTGCGAAAAGAAAATATTTACTTTCTATTCTACCACTACAACAATTTTCTTTTTCACTAGAACAATTTTAATTTTGTATATACAATACATGCCTGCCGTCATTCACCTCGGCAGACCGCATATTATTGACTTCTATTGTATAGACGCTCCTAGACGAAAATTTTGAAAAATTATTCGTAATCAAGGCCAATATTTGTTTAACTTTTTTAAATAGTTTTTCCCTTCTACTTAAGTTACAAGGTGCCCAGTAAAGGCTTGCTACCAGTCGCAATTTAAAAATCTTTTATGCTACAGCACTGAAAATATTTTTAAGTTCTCATGCTGGCCAAAAGAAGGTATGATTTCTCCTCTATTTTATAAAATTAACTACTCATGAAAAACGTACACATAAAGTAGGCTGCGATTAGGTTCACTGAAACCTTCAACAATTTTTGTACAAAATTTGTTCTACACATCATAAAACTATAAGCACTGTAATAAGGCAGACTGTCAGCATAACTTAATTAGTCTGTCTTAATGGAATGAAACAAGTGGTGGCTCATTTTAAAACTTTCTAGAGCTTATTTAAATTGAAAGTAAAGTTTTTGTTGGTTGTTGTTAGTTTCTGACACAAGAAATAGAAGCAGCTAAATAAAAATTTCCCTAATCTGTACTTTGTTTCTTATTTCAAATGAAACCATTTTTACCTCACGAAATAAATAATAAAAAATATTGCAAATCAGTAGCCGACTTTAACCGAACCCCTTGTATAAAAACGCGTATGGAATATAATTATCAGTTGTTTAGGGGAATTGCATTTTTAGTTTTAAATATATATATTTACGAATAAGCATGAATTATTTGTTTCGGTTTGTCAAGCAAAAAGTACCTACTCACAACTGAAATCGTGTATGGTGATTACTTTACGATTACAAAAGTAATCATGAATTGATTATAATTTTTACCTGTAGTCAGTAATTAGTAATTGATTACATTTTGGACCAAGTAATTGTAATAAGTGATCGATTATTTTTTAGCTGTAATCGTCCCAGCTCTGCTAATGAGTCATTTTTTCGGAGTTATTGAAGTCAGAAAAGCTAAATTCATGTAACGGATGTAAAAAATTTACGACGGCGGCGGTGGGACGCGAACGGAGCGGGTGGAAAATTCTTTAAAATTGTTAGCTATGGCATTTTCAGAGTTACTGAGGTCTGAGAATCCAATATTACATGGACCTCACAAATCTAAAAAGATGGCGATAAGATGAAGGGGGAAGGAGAATAGGTGAACTAGAAAGAAATAAAGAAAAATTCAAAAAGTTAACCAACTTATATACATAAAAGAAAAAGGACTGAAAAGTATGAAAATATATTTTTACGGATTTACAACAATGCTAAACTTAATATTGTTAAGTTAGACCAAAGTTTTGAACTTTGAGGTCGGCACAATTTCACAGTACATATAAACAATTAATAAGAAGTTGGGCTTCAGAACTTTTGTGCACAAATTACTAAAAGTCGAACGCAATTAGGCAGACCATTAAGCTCAGTAATAAACAACTAAAAATATTACTCTTCATTAACAATTTATTAATGTGTTATCATTGACCAACCCCTTCCATTTCGGCAGCGCCCGTCATGTAAACAAAACGGTCACGAGAAGCCAGTATAATAACAATTAGAGTACGATTTAAAATATACAGGCGAAAGTAAATTTGGTTTAGAATTAAAAACACATTTTTATGTGCACATATATATATGAAATGTTTATCCCATAATGCCTATTCAAAAAATCAAACCCTTAAAAACGTAGCTTGAAAGGCAGGCTCTCAAAAACCCAATAACACAAATGAACGTACTACACACACACGAATGGCAAAGGGAATTTGAAATGCAAATCTTTGAATTCCCACATAACTAGAATGTCAGTTTTCTGATGATTTATATCCAATTTAGTAATTGCACAGGCATTCATTTTTTCCCAATAGCCGACGGTGATCCTCTAAAGGGATTGCTATTATTAATTTTGTTGAAAGAGTCTATTTGGGTAATCGTTCCATCGAATGAAATACGGGGAATAGTCATTGGAGAAAGTCTAAATTAATACGCTAGTGATATGCGATGAGAATTATGTGTGAACATTAGTGAAGGCGGGGAAAATGTTAGTGGTATATAACAGTAATGAATAAAGCGCGTCAGCTCGGTTACATTCCAGTCGTTTCTTTGAGCGATGTCCGCAGGGCGGTAAAAACATTTTTGAATATAAATGAACCAAATTTTTGTATTAAGTGAAATTTAATAAATAAGCAGAGCGCTTTCGACCTTATAGGTCATCATCAGTGCTACTTGTCAGGATAGCAGTCGGAAATCCATCTGAACAGACAGCAATTAACACATTAAAATATTCTTACATTACATTTAAAATAAAACATTCAATTTAGAAAAACAATTTCAAATTTTGTTTAAATAAAAAAGTCACATTTTCGATGGTGCAATCTGAAAACGATCTCGAATGGTTCGAGAATTAGGTAGAATTAGTAGAATTTCTAATGATGGTGTCTTTTTTGACAAACATTGGTGACCCTTTTTGCAATGACTCTAAATGTATTTCAACATTCTCCAGTAATTATTGGATGGCGTTTATGTTCATTAATTAAATTCAGCAGGTTCTGCTATTCATGGGTAAAAGCTGCTAAATTTCGACTTTCATTTGGAAGTCAGCCTATTTCCAACAAAAAAAAATTGTATATTAAAATAATTTTTTTATATTGAAGCGGATTATTGATGAAAACAAAGGATTTTGTATATGACAGGTAAGATGGCAGTCCTGGAAGCATTGGAGAACCTACAAAAGGGAATCCATGTAATACGAGTACATGTGTTTGGCTCAATTGACAGATAAAGCATCAGAAGGTGATTAACCTAGTTTGGGGATCACAATTACCTCTAATATTGCAGCATTCAAAAACAACATATTGTATACGACTGCTGTTAACTATTTTTAATGCAGCTTCTAAAGTAATTTATTGTCAACTAATTACTTCAATACCGCTAAACTATAAAGATGTTAAGGAGTCAACAGGACATCCAATAGAATAATAATTATATTTCTACCTGCGGTAACCAGCTTTATACCTGCAAAGAACAATAAAGGTGTCACTAAGAATGGCGTTTAATGAATGTGGTTACCTCCTGTTGTAAAGCAATAATGTATAATTACTAATGCAAATATGATATGGTATTAGGTCTTTATTTAATAAAATTAACATAATAAGAGGTAAGTTGTGCAGAGGTTGATTGCAGAGTTCTTAATATATGTATATTTGTATTGCAGGTGTTTTAGAAAACTACAATAGAAATTAATGCTGTTAAAAACTTTGAATGAGGGAGAGATAATAACATTCCATTTTTATTGCATTTTTGCAATAGAAGAAAATAAGCATGCTTAAAAATACTTTTCTTTTTCTGTGCATTAATTAATTTTCCACATTCCAGCTTTTCCTGTCAAACCTTGTTCTTTAGATGGTTGTTCCTCCAACTGCGTCCACTAATCTCTGTTTTGGTTAACCTCTACCTGTCCTTTTATACACTTCTATTGCCAATATCATTCTGCCGATATAAGGTAAGAATCAAGCAAGAGAAGCCTCGAGCGTCATAGGCATGAAGACATCACGCTTAACACTAACTGGTCGCTTTCCATTTCCCACTACTTTGGGTATTTATCGTATTCTTTTATTCCTGAGCTTCTCTCCTTGTTACCTCACACATTTATCTTAATGTTTCCATTTCTGTTACATATAAACTCATTTCATAAACTTTTTTTATTAGCGATCTTCCCGCTCTATATACTATTCTTACTCTGACCACTATTTCATATAACACTTCCCTAAACCTTCGATCACACAGTACCCTAGAGACATCTGGATTAGCTCTTTCATTTTAGTTGTACTCTGTGCGTTATTTTCAACTCTAACATTAAATTCTGTTATAGTGAAACCTAGATACTTGAAATTCTTTACTATATTTGTTTGAGTGGGTCGAAAAAAGTGAATTTTCGAGTATCGAATTCTAATAGTGCAGAAAAGTTGCGTATTAGCATGCCAGTAAATGGAAAAATATTGAAAAAATTGCTACGTTTAATCTTCAGTTGGCGCAAAAGGCCCAAATTTTGAAAAAAAAACAGAAAACACCATATTACCTTAACAAAAACTTTTTTTCTAAAAATCACGTGTTGCTTTTCGAAAGGTTACGTGATTTTAAGTGTCAACTGAAAGCGCACGACTTTCTTTGCGAATTTAAATACAATGTTTAATAATTTCACGACTGAAGCATTTGACTCTTTTATGACAATAGTTTCTACAAAATTGTACCATTTTAATAAATCTTCGTTTTTTGGCAGAGGCATTGACAACAAAAAAAACCAACGAAACAAGCTTTTCTGTCATTTAATTAGATCAGTGACGAAAAATTAATGAAAGAGCTATTAGAATAGTAAACCCACTAGAACAAACTCACAAAGCCCATATTTTCACACCGTATATAAGTTTAATTACTATTTTCACAGAATTAGCATTTTTGATTTTAAACTAAACGGTTAATATAAAATAAATTATCAAAAGAAATATATTAAAGCTACTATTTACATAAGCAAAACGCGTCAATTGATATTTAGATGATTAAAAATGATTTACGGAGCAAATAAATAAGTTGTTTTCTCTATTAAGAATGTGTTATCAAGTTCCCAACAGCTAAGAAAATAAATAGCTTCCAAATTTCTCATCTTGTTGCGTTATTTCCTGGCCACATCAGATTTATGTGCGGCCAGGAAGCGATATTGGTCTGCAGGTGTTTGCTCTTCGGTCAAATCAGTCCCCCGGAGTCCCGGAGTCACAAAGTAATGCACTGGTCAAGAGTAGGGTGATTTTTCCTGCAGGGTCGGCGACAAATCGAAAAATATAAAATATCTCTAGGCTCACTTGATACACAGGTAATTAATACATAGTAAAAATTCAATTGATTAACTTCTAGAGATGTCTGACTATATTTTTTTGATTCCTGATTCAATCTTTAATCAATGTGTAAATCAATTTTTCATTGTTATTTATGCAAAATATACATTTTTAATTATTTTTAATCGATAGTGAATATGTGAACTGAAGCATTCAAATATTTTAAATCTTTTCTTATTAAGTCCGACAAAACCATGGATTTATTAAATAAAATGATACGGGATGATTTAACATTCTTTGAAGCCAAAACAAACCATTCTAAGCGACACTGTAAACACAATTTGTAAACATTGGCCACATCTTATTTTACCTTGTATTTGTGTACAAAACATACGTTAGAAGCATTACAAGATTTGCTAAAAGTAATAAAAGCACTAAATTACTTTATTTTCTGCTAAATAATAATAAATTTAAGGTAAAAAGGTTTTATTATTTATAGGTTATGTTATTTCTAATGGTGTTTATTTAAAGTCGCTCCGAGTCATTTATAAATCTATATAAATCTATACGTCGCACTTTTTCTTTTCTAGTTCATTAGACAAAGGCGTACGTGTAACCGAGTGTTCAGACCGAGGTTCAGCCGTTTTCCTAAACAACCAGCACAGACAGCAATACTTCTGAGTTCCAACACTCCAATGCTATTTTATCTCTTTCTACTACCCTTCTTGATTCAAGTACGTAGTTCGTAAACTAAAAACCTGGGGGAAAACAAACAACAAATATAAGGCTTCACGTTCGATATTATAATATAATAAATCCATGTCTACAACCATAAATACCTCAGGCTAAAGCATATGACTAAGGATTAATAAAATATAACAATGTACCATTATTTTTCGTGATTATAAACTTTTAGAAATTTATTTCCATTTTCTGGTGACGAAATTTAGAGTGAGTGACAACGTCTCTTCGCAGGGCATCGGCGTCGTCTGCTGATGAATCTGCAAGGCGTAATTTTGTTTGTACTTTCCAGGCAGGTCGGAATATACGTGTGAAGTGCTATTTTAAGTGATTTTGGGTTTTCGCGACAGTACTTTATTCATCAACTTTGCAGAATGATGCGTCAGTGCCAACTGTATGGAAAAATGAATTCTTTTCATTTGGAGCTGTCTTTTCAGAAGTTGGCTTGGTGGAATACCGAATACAGGATAGCCATTATGGTGGCGCGCTGAGACGGAATTATAGCGGATGGTATTTGTCCTACACATGCATAACGTGTGAAACAAAAGGCTAGTTATGGATGAACGGCTGCGTCTCCTGTTGCTGAAGGTCAATGACAAGATAAAAGCTTGTCGAAAACCTAACTAATTAACCAGAACACCTATATTTAAACCAGTACTGAGTTCTAAACTGTTTCAAGTAAATCCCGAGATAAAAGCATATCTTTAATACACTTCTACACCACTGTTTTTTCCTTTGTCCACCGTCGACCACCAAACGATCTGCCGTCGCAGTCCGTCTAAGGGCAGAAATTCTCGGGCTAATCGTGACAAACGACCCGACTGCAGCGTCTTCACTCGATTACGTGTTCCTTTTTCTTTCGTTTTAGTTTTATTCCGTCTTATGAGTTTGCTCACCTCTTAATGATATTTGTTTTATTTCAATTTCTTTCGTATACAATGCTAAAGTTAATTTTTAATGTTATTTTTGAAGTTAAATACAGATTTATTCAGAACATTCAATAATAAGTAAGTCCCATTAGGTACTTCGGGTTATACTTTTTAAATAAAACCATAGACTAAACCAGGAGTATAGGCTAGAAACTGAATACCACCAGAGACTATAAAGAATATAAACAGACACTCGAATACACTCTCCCTGAGACATTTGGTGGGTTTACTGGTTTATGGTGTAAAAGTTAGCTTGTCTACATATATACATGTATATACATTGTATACATCTTTATATAATGGAAGACAAACAAACTTCCAAACCACAAACCAGTAAACCCACCAAATGTCTCAAGGGAGACCCGCTTTTCGTTGCACGGCAGTGTTCGTCTAGGTATTATTTAGTCTATGATACCACATATTTTTCTAAATAATTTCTAGGCGCCATCTATAGTTTGTTTATTTGTTATATAAAGGTGTTATCTGCCAATATGCGGATGACACTTCAGTTATGCTGTCTGGATTTTCCTTGGGAGCTCTTTCACCTGGCTGTTCAGCTGCTGCTGAACAGATGAGGTGCCATAAAAATCACTTAGAACTAGATGTTGACAAAACGGGGCCGCTGTTCAGCAAGCTTCCTGAAATGGGGGAATCCCTTTATGTAACTTTGGGCAATCTGCTCCTGTATTGGACAGCATTAAATTCCTGGGAATTAACCTTGATTCCTACCTTGGTTGGTATAAGCACGTAGGCATAATAGAAAATAAATTAAATAGCCTGTGCGGGTTACTTCGCAGGTTAAGAGACCAGTTGTTTGTGCACACTATTAGGCTTTTTACATGTCCAGTGTGCAGTCAATAATAAGCTATGCATTCTTGTTTTGGGGATCTGGAAGGAGTGCGAACAATAATTTTAAGGCCCAAAAAAGAATAGTGAGATCTAGCTTTGGTCTACACCTAACTTCTTGTAGAACTTATGTTACGTAATTTTTGTTTTTTTTCTGACAGAACATTATCCTGCTAGGTGTTTTGACTGTGCCATCATTGTATTTTTGGTCTCTTGTTCTATTTGTTAAGATGAACCCTGGACTATTTAAAACAAACCAGGAAGGTTACTCACAAGATTTGTATATGCATACGAGAAACAGAAATGAACTTGGTATTCCAGCGCACAGTTCCGCCTTTTTCGAAGAAAGTCCACCTACAGAGCCATAAAGGCCTACAAGGCTCTTCCCCTTGATTTGCGGCAGATGTGCAGTCAATAATAAGCTATGCATTCTTGTTTTGGGGATCTGGAAGGAGTGCGAACAATAATTTTAAGGCCCAAAAAAGAATAGTGAGATCTAGCTTTGGTCTACACCTCTTCTTGTAGAACTTATGTTACGTAATTTTTGTTTTTTTTCTCTGACAGAACATTATCCTGCTAGGTGTTTTGACTGTGCCATCATTGTATTTTTTGTCTCTTGTCCTATGTGTTAAGAAGAACCCTGGACTATTTAAAACAAACCAGGAAGGTTACTCACAAGATTTGTATATGCATACGAGAAACAGAAATGAACTTGGTATTCCGGCGCACAGTTCCGCCATTTTCGAAGAAAGTCCACCTACAGAGCCATAAAGGCCTACAAGGCTCTTCCCCTTGATTTGCGGCAGATGCTGAGCGTGCAGAATTTTACAAAAATAGGTTAAAGCCTTCCTAATGCAAAAAACTTTTTACTCTTTTAAATTTTAATGTTAATATGTTATATATGTTAATGTGATTGTTGTATTTAACAGGATCTTTTTTTTTAATTATATGTATATTAGGGTGGCCCACATTTTGTGACATTTTTTTTCTTTGTTCTCACCATTCTAAAATGTTCTAAATGCCAAGAAAATAACGTGTGCAAAATTTGAAGTCATTTAATTAATCCAAAAAGCTGCCGCCGATGGAATGAAATATAAAGTTTTTTTTTTAATTTTTAAACTATTATCTTAAATACTATATAGAAACTGAGTATATATAATATTAATAAATTGTACCTAAGAACTAATCCTATTATATATTTAAAATAATTTGTTGTCGTCAATTTTAAAATGTTTCCGCAAGTGTCGTCTTACCGACATCTTTAAATTTTTTTCTTTATTGGCTTACAATTTGCCTTATACATTGACGTTGTTCTTCATTTTGTTAATATTTTATTATATTCGTGTATGAGTTTAATACCCCTTTCTGCTATATCATCCGCTGCTTAGTAAAAAAAGCCTTAAGTAGTGAATGACTTTTTCACAAATGAAATCCGACTCTGGCATCACATCCAAATCGACGGGGTCTAGTTATAGCATTAAAAAATATAGTTCTGTTTAAAAGATTTATTATTTGGATGTTACGACACTCTACTGTTAAGGAAAATTAATATTTTTAAATAAATAATAAAACTCACTGCTCTTAATACAAATAAACGCAGTGACTTTTATTATTATTTTTTTAAATATTAATTTTCCTTAACAGTAGAGTGACATAGCAACCAAATAATAAATCTTTTACAGACATTATTTCTGTCTAAAAGCTATAAACGTTTTAATAAGTGGTTCTTAATTCGTTTTGACTATAATAGTTTATTATTCGTCACTGCAAAAACATTCACAGTCCAAATTCCTTATTCGCCGAATGCAGCACAGTGCAAAATATCCACCGTTTTTATAATTTCATTTTGCCAAACGGTCTTTATACATACAAAAACTTAATAGAGTTGTTATTTCCCTAAGGACCCTTCGTATATTAACCATTGTTAGCCATATAAATAAATGATGACAAAAAAGAAGAGCCGCGCCGCAAACGAAATGAAATGCAAGTCATTTCACCTTTCTGGCATTATGGGCGACGTTTACATGCCGGAAAATTAAGTTAGGGTTGGGAAATAGACTCTTTTGTAGGGATGAAAAGTTCTCGACTTGTAGTTAAGATGAGGAAACTTTCAGTGGGTAGATTTTACGTCGTGTTAGTGTTAAGGAAAAATTAGAAATTTATTTACGAGCGTCTGCGTTTAAAGTAACAGTAGTAGACCAAAACTACATAAAAGTATTTGTAAATGACTGAGAGAACTCTTTTGTAGGGACGTAAAGTTCTCGGCTTGCAGTTTTAGGACTTTCTGCTTTTGAACTAGAAGGGCTAGATTAAAAACTACGCGAATGTTTTATAATTACAACAATTTGGTTAAGATGTACACGTGATTTAACTTAGGTTGGTTTTTATTATACTGCTGCTGCTGCTGCGGCTAGTGTATAGTGTATCAGACGCGGCCCGTGAGTCTTTTTATAGGCGGGTCAAAAGTTTGTGGGCAACAAGTGATATCAACGCAACAAGCAAAATACACTTTTTTGATTAAGGTTTTTTTTAATAATGTGCCTAGTTTTGCCAAGAAATTATTTACCTACAAATAAATACCGCAAAAATCATAAAATGGGCACTGTAGTATATTGAACATTTCTACTCTAGATGTTTATGACTTTAAGTGCTACTTTTCTATGTGTTTTAGTCGAAGATATCGGTATCCCGTTTTAATACCTGTGCGTATCCTCAATAGAGTTCGCACCTTGTACTAAAGTATGATTATTCGTAAAATAAAATTAGGACAGGAAACTCCGTTTCCTTTAATAAATACAGCACTGGCGGCTAGACATAGTAATACGATCTTTGTCTACGCACGCGAAGGCTGCCAGTAGTAGATATGAGATTACCAATAATTTTAAAAGTATTTTATCGAGCAACAAGTGTTAACTTGTTGCCAATACACCTTTTAGAGCCGATCTAACTTTTTAAATAACAAAAATTTTAAAAAAGTCTACCCGAGCACAGCCTCGAACCCACGACCTCTTGCTCCACTCGCTGAGAATCTACCTCAAGACCACGCTTTTAACGTGACAAAATCCGTGCCGATGCCGTTATATATGATGACTAACATTGGCGTGGCTGAGAGACAGTATTTCTATGTTGAGCCGCTAGTTAATAATAATACATTAGTACAATGCAAATACAATGCACATATTAGGTACCTAATTAGTTTTTCTCGAGGTTTTTCTTTGTGCAACCCAAATGTTTTGAAAGAGTATATATATTTCACGGGGCGATTCGAGTGTATTTCCATAGTGCGAGTAGCGCGATATTATCAGTGGACCGTCGACAAATGTTGTCTCTTTTTAACTTCCTAAAGCGCGTGTGTCTGTTTCTCTCTTAGTTTTAATGAATTTAGTTCGTGCATATAAACCTATGAGGCCAATTTAAAATACGACCCTGCCCGAAGCCAGCTCCCGGTCCAACCGGTCTTCCACGTCGGCGGTGACGCATTGCGTTCTAGACCAACGTGTACTTTTTAATTGTTGTTATGTTATTTATACGTAACACAGTCATGTGACTGGATGTATTGTAACTTATATGTAATTAGTAAGTGTCTTTAGAAGTGAAAGTGCCCGGAGCAAGCTTGGATAGATATCTTTCGACGATGGCTAGGCTTGATTCTTTCTTGGGAAGTTTTTGAATGGAACTTGCACTTTTTTGAAATAAAAGTTTGGTTTTAAAAAATAAATTATTAGGTGGATAATTGAAAATAATGCCATTGCGAATTATGCGATGTAGAAACTCTAATGGTTTGTGAAAACCTAAAACATTGTAAAAATAAAAGCACATTTTTAAACCATTTAAGTACGAATTACTTTTTCGAGACTCTTTCAGTCCATCCCCAATTTCAAGTTGGCAAATACAGTCGCTCGTAGTGTACGGGCATATTTTCCGCTTCGTTAAAAAATTCTGTACTTTCCTCGAAAACGTTACGAACTATTTTTGTCTGCAAAACCTCAGACGTAGTTTGGGAAAAAAGCAAAAAGGATTTACCCACGTAAATCAGAGATTATGAAGGGTAATATGCTCAGGTCTTGTATAATAAACTCAGCGAAAATTTAAATTTGGAAAGAAAACTCTAATAAATATTTCCCTAAAAATATACCTTGTACAAATTTTTCATAATGAAGGTTAGTTTTGCCGGAACATGATTTTTAAGACGCGAAATTTTTTTTGTGTGGGTTGATATTGATTCTACTGAGTAATTTTTCGTTAGAAAATATGGCGTGATTGTGACGTTTGCAAGCGTGAGTTGTGTCTTAATAAGGATTTTATAAGAGTTTTTCTCCGAAAACAGAATACTGAAACATTTAAGCTCTTTTGCAGAAAGTAGAGAATACTTTTTTTTTGTTATTATACAGTAATGGAAAATGTATTATTTTGTTACCGATTAAAGTAAATTATTGTTAAATCAGCTGACTTAATTTGGGTGGTCTGTTTCACATTATTTTTTTTTCATTTGCTTGGGTTTGGTTGGGTTTTTATTAATTTTATTCGCGCACAGTCGTTCACTTTGGTGAATTTACCTGCAATTAAAACTAAAAAAATGCCTCGTGGTTATTCTTTGTCAAATGACTTAAAATGAAAAATTGTTGTGAAATGTAATAGTGGCGAAAAACAGGCTTCAATAGCAAGATAATTTAATCTCCATCGGTCTGTAGTTAGTGAAGTTATTTCGTCATATAAGCGTCGAGTATCTAAGCAGTAAAGAGTCCACCAAAAACAGGAAGACCCACAAAAACCAGTGCTGCTGAAGATAGAAGAATGAAAAGATTAATTTCAGATAATTCTTTTGCATCTGCAAGTCATGTAAAGCATGAGTTTCCAGAAATATCACTCTCTATCCACAGTATTCGTAGTCGCTTAGCAGAAACGGGGCTGTATGGAAGGCGCCCTGCAAAAAAACCTTTTCTTTCTGCTAAAGACAGAGCAGCAAGAATTCAGTTTGCAAAATATCATCGTGACTGGACCATTGAAAAGTGGAGAACTGTTTTATTTTCGGACGAAATTAAGTTCAACTTATTTGGATTAGACAGAATAAGATGAGTGAGACCCCAAAGTCTGCCAGGCTAAATCCAAAGTATACCCTGGGAACGACCAAAGTTGGGGTGGTAGTGTGATGGTGTAGGGGTGCTTTTCTGGCTTTGGCGTGGGACCTCTGATTCAAATAGAAGTAAAAATGGGCCGTTTTGTTTATCTTAACATTCTTGAACATCAAATGTTTCCTTATGCTGAAGAGATAATGCCCTTGCTTTGGACATCTCAACATGATATCGATCCGAAGCACACTGCTGCTACAGTAAAACGCTCGTTAAGAAAATAACAGAATTAAAGTGATAGAATGGCCGGACAAAGTTCCGATCTAAAACCTGTAGAGAACTTGTGGGAAGAATTGAGTCGTTGCGTTGGTTGCGTCAAAAGAATTAAGAAAAATTTAAAAATCAAGCGGAGCTGTTTTTGGCAGGCGGTTTCACGCAAATGCCTCTTCAGAAGAAACATCTACTTTAACTAAAACTCCTTTATCTACAATGAGAGATATTATGGTTAATCCCATTAAGGAAAGAAAAAAACGGGGAGATACTGGAAAGATTTAATTCGGAGGAAAATCTATGCCATGTACGAAGAACAAGTTGTGTCTACGCTCGAATCACTAAATACACGGCCCTCACAATCAATCATATGGAGAGTTCTATCACAAATGAGACTTTCATATCGGATCATTAATAAAAGACAAATATTAACGGAATCGCAGTGATTGCGTCAGTAGCGTTTTGAATAATTGAAACCTATTAAACAATACAGATCAGATAATCGCCCAATTATCTATGTAGGTGAGACATGGTATGATACTCATGACGCTTCAGAAAAAAGCTGGGGGGACTCCCCACTCCACACATAAGCTGCATCAAATAAGGGTAGAAGATAATTTTATTATTGCCATGTTTTCTCGAGTCGTCAAAAACGACACTCGTTTCTTCTAAAATTGAAGCAAGCCGAACCCCTTCACCTCTAAGGTATACTGTTTGTTTAGAACTGAACTGTTCTGTCCTGTAAATTTTATTGAAGGCAATAGGTCAACGGTATATTTTGAAACGAAGTATACCAATATAGATAAATATTGATCAAAGCTATGTAACAATAATCGGTCATCACTAGACCTTGGGAACCAAATTTCCATGCCCCATCAACTTTAATAAACAAAAACAGGTATAACTTTCAACGGACCTCGTAATAGCTACCAGATTACCCATCAAAATTAACCACGGTAAATTTGTCAGGGCCGATTTCCAAATTTGTACGGCTACAGCATATGCTGTAATTTTAATAGATTTTATTATAAAGAATTCGCTACCACAAAGGAATCGAATTAATTCTGCTCCTTTGTCGAATTTGTCACGGGGCCGAATGCTATTGAGCTCGTACAACAGCTTCTTGAAAAACGAACAACTTTGAATTTACCGACAAAAGATCTTTTCTTAACACTTGTCTGGAAGTGAAGAAGACCGCTGAGAGCAACAGAATTATTATTTTAGGAATGGTGTTCGGAACAGTATGCACTTGTGAATAGAGATATACTGTCTTTTATTACTGAATAAAACTAAAAAATACACTTTCTTTTGTTATAAATTTTTGTTGATTAGGTTTGAGGTTAATATACCAAGAATAAGGTGAAGCAATATATAATGCTAATAAAACTTACTAATAAAATTGTGAAGGTATTATTAATAAATGGCCTATTGTTTTGTATTGCACTGAAAGGGGTCGTTCAGATCTGGTAGCCCTACATCACCTGAATCAAATTAAATCTTTTGTGAATACCCTACATTAGAAATAAATAAATAATAAATAGATAAAGCCTTTAATTAGTTAAACAAACTTTCATATACAAGTTTTCAAAATGAAATATATATGTATAATTTGTGAAGCTAACGGGAAAGAAAAAAAAACGAAAGAAAAAAAGATCTATTATTATCCGATTATCTTATTATACATAAATAATCAGTCTATTGATGACACAAAATATCAAAAAACAAATATTAACAAAATACAATACAATAATGAAGAGAAGAGGAGAGTTTTTTTGATAGTCTCTTCGCCACTGCCACTTCATCGGCAAGGGATGTCACAATCGGCCGCAAAGAAATATAAATCTTAATGGCATTATAAGTAAAGGAACGCTGAAATTGGGTAGTTTTATGTCTTGGTAGACTAAACATTTGGCATTGGCATGTGCTTCTGTCATGTGTATGCTGCTTCCCCTAACTAGCTTCACAGAAATATATTCCAGACCACTAGTCAAAACATTCCTGTGGACCAATGTCACCATGTGTAAAAAGAACCTTTCTTCCAAATTAAGCCACCCCGACGCGACGCCTCGAACGATGGAGTTAAGGGATCAAGCTTTCGAGCATTATAACAGAACTTTAAAAACAAATTTTGCAGTTTTTTGAGTGTACTTTTTCCCGAGATGTCAGAGCAGGCCAAAACACAACATCAGAATAGGAGAGATAAGACAAAATAAGGGAATCACATAGTCTCAACATAATTGCAGTTGCGTAATTGTATCCTTATGCATGCAAAGGACCTTTAATTTGTAATACGATTTTTGCACTAATCCTGAGACATTAATTTCAAATCGCAAACTCATATCCATAATATGCCCCAAATTTCAGCCATTTTCTGAAGGTAACAATGACACATAATAAAATTGATGTTCAATTTAAAATCTGCTCTTATTACTAACTGTTGATTGTCTCTTCCAAAGACCAAGAGCTTAGATTTTGAACCATTTAATACAAGTCATTTTGTATCGGAGATATTAAAAATAGTATCAAGATGACTATTTATGTCAGCCAGTGACTGTAGGGGATTTAAGGAATCCAGCCAGTGGTATATTTGGAGGTCATCGGCATACTGATGAATTAAACAGATCTTTAAATGATTCCTAAAATAGGATGGGTACAATAAAAATAAAAGTGGGCTCAGTATGGTACCCTGAGGCACGCCTCTGTCAGTTGACAAAAAGTTCGAGCCAACACAAACACGTTGCTGTCTGGCAGAAAAAAACTTTATGGAAAAACGTAACGGTCTCGTTACTAAATATGAAATATTTTAATTTTATACATGGGATTGAATGGTCCAGAGCATCGAAAGCCTTACTGTAATCCAAAAGTACAAGAGCAGTGTCCTTCCATTATAACGAGAATATCATCACATACATACGTGCAATAAAGCAGTTGAAGTACTATGTTGGGCATGAAAACCAGACTGTGTTGATGGTAGAATTTGGTTAATAGTGATGTATTCATTTACCTGGTTATAGATAACTCTTTCAAGTATTTGATACATAGTAGGTAAAATGCTGATAGGATGGTACTGGGAAATATTTTCTGGATTAGCAACCTTGCGAGCTGGAATGATATCAGCACTCTTTCAAGATTCTGGAAATCAGAAGTTTATAAGCAACTATTGATAATACGAGTATAAGTTATTTAACTTGTTAGATATATGGTAATGTAATATAGCGTTTTTAGGAGTATATACCATCACAACCATTAGCATTCATGTTAATGTTCTGAATTACTTTTCCTACTACATCGTCCGTTATATGTTTAAATTTGAACTCTTCCCTAAACTCACTGCGATGTTGACATATTTATCGGAAATGAAATTTCTTTCTGCAGAGTGTAATATAGTAGTATCTTAAAAATTATTACGTTTTTTGGGATTATATTGTGCGATATTATTCGTTGTATATTAACCTCTAAAATCAACAAAAGCTGAAGTACATCAAAAGAAAATTTGTAAAATGTAAAAAAATCATTTTAAGCGAAACTTCTCAAACACGTTACATAACCGAGTCTTCGCTGTGCCAATATTGAAAAGGGAAACCTAAAAAATCGTTTCTTGTGTTTTTTTTTACAAATTGCAGACGAAGCACAAATTCACGCTGTTAAATTGTTTAAAATAAAAACACGACAGGCTGAATTGAATATTTTAGCAACCGCTGCTCGGTTGGGGAATATTTGAAGGGTCGATTTTTTTTCACGCTCAAGTATTTTTGCCTCGGAATATAAAAAAGGATAATTTAATTATTATTTTATTAAGTATTCTGATAAATCCAGATATACACCGCAGTGCAATTAACGTCAAGTCTATACAGATTTGCTCGGTTTGCCTCCGTGCATACAATATGTATGCCAAACGTGATGGGTATCAGTAAGTCGCATACGGCTATAGGAAATATGCGTATAATCCAAATAATCCTGAAATATTTTTTGTATTCTCATGGTGGTTGTTTCTATCCATTTATTTTGGTCTTTATTAACAAAAAAAAAATGTTTTCTTGTACAAATTTTCATACAAAATTCTAAACTTGCAAAACGTAATACTATTGGTTGTGAAGTCACATATCATGTAAATAAGTGTTAGGTATAGTGGCTAGTACATGGTGAATTCCAGTGTTAATTTATATTCTTGTCTGTTTCCCAGAGGTTAAAAATTTTCGTGGATAAGAAACATTACATTTGAGTAAAAGGAATGTTTAACAATGACCGGAACAGAATTTGTGCATGAAAAATCGTATAATTTGCTGAAATTTGATGCTTATGATGCATGGCAGCTTATTTGTCTTTACAATTTCATTACATATGCTCATTAATTATTTATTGTAATATAAAAATAAACGAACAGCCAAATACGCTTAGTTGAATTTGACGATACGTATCTTGAATGATACCTATTTATGAAAAATTTTTGATTAACTTTCAACTAGGTATGTACTTTCTTTCAACATCGGCTGTTCTGGGCATGTGAAAAATGCGGTATTTAGAGCAGAGCAGAGTATTTTTGCCCATTGGCACAATACAGTATTTATAGGGCAGTGTTTTAATAGATATAATTGCCTAATAAAAATAATTATACACAAGTTACCCAGTAATAAAAAAAAAAACGAAACACAAACAACAATTACTGTCCAATTACTGGCAAATAAAGCGGCTCTCTTTCCACTTGCTACTCGTCTAAACGCCGAGTTAAATTTGTGTCCGAAGTTAAATTTCGCGTCTGATTGGTTCGCGTTTGTGTTGCGAACAGGAACAAATAAATCGGATAGAGTATGTGACGCTAGAAAATGTGGATATGAGATCTTGTAGACTGACTGTTTGCCACTTTTGGGCCCTATCCTCACGGAGCTACACGACATCAATACGACATGCTAAAGATATGTCGCTCGAATGTTGCTGCAGTGTATTTAAATGCAGGCTTCACATGGCGCTGTAGGATAAGGAAGATATACGACTAGCGTTAAAAAGCTGCTTATAAATCGGGACTTGGGGCAAAAACAGAAAAGCATGCAATAAGCAAAAATATAAACTTTTTATAAAATTTAAACGTAAAAATATGGTATAATATTATGCTCTACAGTGGCGGCTGGTGAAATTTCAAAGTTGTATATCTCTGATCCTACTTACGGGACTCGTACTAAATTTAGTAGTTTTAATAGTGAGCCCATTGGGAATGTTTTGGTAAATAAAAAAAACATTTTGTAATTTGCGAAAAAAAGTTGAATTTTTGGAGGGCCCCTCCTAAGAAAAAAATGAACACGTCTAGGTATTTTATTTATTATTTCTTCTAAACAAATTTTACATCATTTTGTCGACAGTTTTTGAGAGAAAAAAATGTGTTAGTAGAAAGTTATAGACATTTGAATTTTTTTTCAAATATGTTTTAGGCTTAAAAAAATTCAGATTACTATAACTTTCTACTAACATATTTTTTTCTCTCAAAATTTAAAAACTGTTGACAAAATGATGTAAAATTTGTTTAGAAAAAATAATAAGTAAAATACCTAGACGTGTTCATTTTTTTCTTAGGAGGGGCACACCAAAAATTTAACTTTTTTTCGCAAATTACAAAATGTTTGTTTTCTTTACCAAAACATTCCCAGTGGGCTCACTATTAAAACCCCTAAATTTGGTACGGGTCCTTTAAGTAGGAACAGAGATATACAACTTTGAAATTTCACCAGCCGCCCCTGTCTAACAACTATTGTTTTTGAAAAATTTTCAAAATCCGGACAAATCGCGACCCCATTTGAAGTGTGTCGGGACGCGGGACATACCCTGAGAAATCGGCAACCCTAGATACGACACATCGGGTACATGTGGTCAGGCAACATTTTTATTTAGTAGCCGGCCGGCATTTGTCGAGTGATAATTTTATGTTTTTTAATTAAATCAGTAAAAATTGGCTGCTGAACGGGATATAAACCTAAAAATCTCAATAGAAGTCGAACTATTTGTAAATTTTTAACTATCTGAATATTCTAGAAAAGATATAACCGAAAAGGTATGGAGAGAAGTGTCAAAGAAAACGAATTTATCAGATACAAACAATAATTTTAGTAATTTATAAGTAGTTATTTTTATTTATACATAAGTATAACTTCTTCTTCTTCACTTGAAATATGGCCTCCTTTACTCAATATTTTTGTAAAAACTGACAAATGTCTTGTGTTAGCGATAAATATCGCATGTCGTGTCGTATGGATAAGTCGTGTTGGAGACCTTTTTATTTGTTGCCTACATGTCGTGTTGATGTCGTGTGGCTCCGTGGGGACAGGGCCTTAATCATACAATGTGACAAAAAATAACGATCAGTTTGGTAAATCAATTTATATAGGTACAATCGTACGAGAAATTGCTGACTTGCTTTCAGACTATCATAGAAGTTGTCGATTCATATACGTTTGTATATAGCACCCTTGGGGTAAGATTTACGTTAACATGTAGATTGACACTTATTTTTGCTTATCTCCTGACGTCACTTGGCACTGAGGGCAAATGACTGCTTTTTAAATGGTAGTAAATTATACCAAGAAGTAAAAGAAAATATCTTGTTAAATTATCCTAGTAATTTCCTTCAAAATAGTATTTTGGGTTAATAACTGCATATTAATTATTCTTTCGTCCCGTTTTGCATTCTTACCCTGTTGAAGGCAAGAGCGAGGCGACAGCCAGTCACATTATCTCAGTCCTGTAGTTTGCAGGCGCGGCCCGTCCATAAGGTCATTTGGTCAATGACCCACCTCAAATTTTCAGTGATCTACCTAATAATTTATTTTTTAACTTTTTAAAACCAAAAAAGGATCTTTTGTTTCAAAGTTCCATGCGAAAACCCCCAAGAAAGAATCAAGCCAAGCCATCGTCAAAGGATATCCAAGCTTGCTCCGGGCTGGGTCATATTTTAAATTGACCTTATAGGTTTATACCGACGATATAAATTCATTAAAACTAAGAGAGAAACAGACATACGCGCTTTAGGAAGTTAAAAAGAGACACAATTGATCGACGGCCCACCAATAATATCGGGCCACTCCCACTATGGAAATACCTCAAACCGCCCCATAAAATATACTATTTCAAAACATTTGGTTCGGAAAAAGAAAAACTAATTAGGTAGCTAATATGCGCATTGTATTTGCATTGTATTAATAACATTAATTAGCGGTTAAACATAAAAAATTATAAATACGATTTCTGTCAGGCCAGCGCTAGGCATCAAATTTAACGGTATCGGACCGACTTTCTTACATTACCAGCATAGCCGTGGCGGTACAATCTCAGCGAGTTGATCAGAAGGTCGAGGGTTCGAATCTGTGTTGGGGCAAGAACTTTTTTTAAATTTTTTGTTATTTAAAAAATTAGATCGGCTCTAAAAGGTGTAGTGGCAACAAGTTGTTCCTCGATAAAATATTTTTAAAATTGTTGGCCATCTCATATTTACTACAGCTTACAGCCTGCACGTGCGTAGACAAATATCGTATTATTAAAGAAAACGGAGTTTCGGCAGCGTTCCTAATTCTATTTTACGAATAATCGTACTTTTAGCTCAGAATCTTGTTCTGTTTATATTCTGGGCTTTTAGTACACGGCGCGACATCTATTGAGGAGATGCTAAACTTATCAAAACGGAAGCCGCTAAAATCTACTAATCTAGAGTATTAAAACACATAGAAAAAAGCCATAAACATCTAGAGTAGTAATGTTCAATATTCTGCAGTACCTATTTTATGATGTTTGCAGTGTTTATTTGCAGGTAAATAATTTCTTGGCACATTATTAAAAAAACCTTTCTTAATTAAAAAAGTGTATTTTGCTTGTTGCGTTGATATCACTAGTTGCCCACAAAATTTTGACCCACCTGTAAAAAAACTTACGAGCCGCGCCTGGTAGTTTGTATTTTATATGCGGAATAAAGGGCTTATTCCGCATACAAAATACAAATACGGCGTATTTCTGCCCATGCACTGAACGAAATCGGGCATATCTGTATGTATTACAAATTAAGTCCGCAAGTATGTAATTCGGGATTATTTGTAGACACAAATAACTTAAAAAATTACATTAAGAAATCTGTTGACTTTTACCAAGTAATTTTCTTTATGGTTGTGATGCCTTAATAAGGATAAAGCTTGGTTTGGTGTTAATGGTTCGGATTATACTAAGTTTTTATATAAATTAATATAAAAAGTCCAGGATCGGTATAGGGGATAAAGACGAGAATAAAGCAAACAAGGAAGACGTTTAGTGGGATCCCGAAAGTCTAATAACTTAGGATAAAGTTTATTGCTGTAGTTATAAAACTCTGTTTATGAAAGGCGGGAAGGTTAATATGTTAAAGCTGTGGTGAAGCATTGGGCTAATTCACTTTTCTTTATTATTGTTGTTTCTTATTTTGTAACGGCAGATTCGCTTGCGTCGAATATGCTTTACTTTGTACGTCTAGAGCTAATTCTAATTATATGAGCAGTGCCAATATTAGATGTTTGACAACAAACAAATTAAGAGTATTTATTGTAAATACATGTTTCCGGTTAATAAATGTATTTGTAAATAAATGTTTACCATTAATCCAGTTGACTTTCCTTGTTTGTCAGTCAATTTTTAATTTTTCCTTAGATAATTTCGCACCCACTTTTTCTAACTAACCATAAAGGTGAGTTTACACTGATCGTGAATAACGAACGTGGTCCACGCTTTCGTGGTTCACTCTTGTTCCACGATTAGTGTAAACACATTATCGTGAAAAACGATTGGTCCACGATCAGCCCACGTCACGCCACGACTGACATTAGACATGTTTAATATTTCACGCCTGCAATCAGTCGTGGAGAGACTAGTGAAGATAATTTAGATTATTTTGGGAAATATCTTGTGTCATTGTTACGAAACGTTCCTGCCGCCAAAATCTGCTCTTTGCAACAGCAAGTGTAATGAAGGCACAAATGCCAGATTCAGTGCCACCAGAGACGCCTACTCCTATAGAAGATGTGACATCTGACAGCTTCTCAGATGATTACCAACGCAGACCACCTCCACTAGATACAGCTACAAATGCAGATGGTACAGATACAACTACAGATGGTTTTCCAGACATGTATCAACATGAGAACCGTTCATTTTCGCAACATGACAACGATATTGATTACTACTTGACATCACTTTAATTTTTTTATATATTTCAAATAATAAAATTCACATTTGAAAATTATTATTAGACTAATATATTTTGTTACTTACTTCTATAAATTCTTGCAGACAGGTATATATGTTATCCAAAACGTTTGGCAGACATTTACTTATTGTTGTTTTTGGGACTTTAAACAAAAATCCCAAACTTTTGAAGCTGTCGCCGGTAGCTAAATATCGAAGAGTCAATTCAAGTTTCATTTGAGCAGGTAAACCTTCTGTGAGATGCGTATCAGATTTTTGTATACGGTGAGCTATGCGTTGTAAGAGATAATTGAAATGATCCTCAGCCATTCTTAATAAATATTTGAAGTCCTCCGAATATATCATAAATAGATCATGCTGAATTAATGCTGACGCTCACGACTGAACAGAGAAAGCGCCTTGAGCAGTGTAAACACATTCACGAAACGATGGAACGCGAGCGTAGGTCACGCATAATTTGAAGCTTGAATCACGTTCGTTATTCACGACCAGTGTAAACTCCGCTTAAGCTTTTTGTTTGAATCGTTTCCATGGCAACGAGAACAATTTCTGGAAATATTCATTCTGCCTAAACTTTCGGAAAAATTACACTGGAAAATTTTTAAATGTCAAAATATTGACGCGCGAATCGGAACGTCTAAATTTAAAGTAATTTGTCGACGCAAAAAAGCAAATTTTGTCCACAAATATTTAATAAAGTGTCTTTAGAAGTTACTTATAAAAGTTTTACTTAACTAAAGTTGAAAAACTTCGTTTTATTCGGCTAAGGAATTTAGTACTTCATTATGCACATCGTATTGTAGTGCTTCGGAATGATTATCAAAAGTAAACGATGTTCCACCGATATTAGTAGATTAAAGTTAATAAAAAACGGAAATATAGGATGTCTTTAAGTGATTTAGAAAAGTTTTATGTTGGAAAATGTCATTTTATTTTAGTAAGAAATCTGATATTTTGTTATGCATATTATAAGGAATTTAACAACTAAATTGTTTATAACAATTGATCGCGCTAGAATCTTTCAATCTTGATAATTTTGGCTCAATCTACACCTAACTATCAAGGTTCACGATTGTTTCAGATTTTTCTGAGCGATCCTTTTGGTGACAGCAATTTTAGGCGTGTTTCCAGAAAAATGTTTAAAAATACATCATATATATTGTTGAATTCGTGCTTCAATAAGCTTTCATTTGACACCCTACACAATGTCCTTGAAATTTTGTTTTTCATTTCCCAATTTTTCCCCTGAAATTAACCCCCAGAATCAAAATTCAACTTGTTATACTTCACGTCTATAATTAGGCCACCGTACTCCATCTCTGTGCTAAATTTCAAATTTTTACGTTGATTTGTTTCAGAGAAAATCACCTGTGACAGACGGATGGACACCGAAGTGATTTCATAAGAGTTCCGTTTCGCGAATTTTAGCACGTCGCGTCGCACTAAAAAGAGTATAACTTTACCTTAAAGACGTATAAATTTAAAACAACAAACTCATTTTATCACAAAAATTTTACTTGTGCTTATTTGTAGGTACATAATTTCTTGGCAAAACTAGGCATATTATTAAAAAACCTTCCTTAATTAAAAAAGTGCATTTTGCTTGTTGCGTTGATAACTTTAGTTCCCCACAAAATTTTGACCTGTCAAAAAACTCACGGTCCGCGCCTGTCAGAAATGTCAAAGTTTTTGAACCATTGGAGGAAAATGATATTTCGAATAGAATTCAGAAAGTAAATACTAATAAATTGCGAAAAGTGTGCCTAGTCGAGACATATGTTACGAAAAAAAGGAGTAAAAAATAATTATCCACACACAACAAAATTGTATTATTTTCTAAAATATTTTACGACATGCTGAAAATAGAGCCAAAGCTCAAAATGACTTCAATATATTATTATGTTGCCATCTTTTATACACAGACTTTTATAACTACCACAATAAACTCCATCTCGGGCTATTAGAATTCCAGACTTTACCCAACGACTTCTTTGTTCATTTTATCCCGGCCTTTATCCCTAATACAAAATCTTCTCTCTTTTTTCTACTTTCTTTTAGTTTATTTGAAAACTTAGCTTAATCTCGATTATCAGAGCAAAACCTAAAGTTTTATTTTTGTTGAGGCGTCCCGAAATCAACAAAGTTCAAAGGAAATAGTTCTCTTAAGACAATGACTTTGCAAAATGAAATTTCCCATAATGTTCAGTGTTCGCTTTTAAAAGGACTCTGAATGACTTAGCAAACAAGTTCGAAGATCTAGAAGCCAAGGCATACAAATTTTAAATTAATTATTGTTTTACTCGTCCAATTTTCTGTTTATTTTTGGTTGGCAAACAGATGCATAGTATAAAACTTGGTTGTCTTATTATACTTGTCAGTTTAAAACTTTTGGTTGGCAAATTAAACCAGACTAGCGTTGAAGAACCTGGCCGTAAATGTTTAAACACCATTGCACGCGGACGAAGTCGCGGGCGTAACCTTGTTATTTAAAAACCGAAAAAATTCCAATGTAAAACTATTTGGAGAAAGGGCCGGTTATTTTGGATAAAAGTAGGTTGTTAACACTTTCGCATGCTACTCTAATAAAGTTGATATTTTAAAACATCTCAACGAAAATAAGTTGTAAAATACACAGAAAGGCTACAATTTTAAATTGTGGTTATATGCAGTGAAACTCCGTCTCTTGGCTAGGTTTTCTTCTGACAATTTCCAAAATTTTTGCTTCGAATCACTGGAATTTGGTGATGATTTATCCAGATTTGGTTTGCTATTCCTAATTTTGACGTGTTCTTGTAACCTTGTAATAACAGGTCTTTCCTTTCTGCAATTTAACAATAATCACACAGAAAATGAGAGTGGTCAATAAGGTACTTATTAAGAATCCTCTTAATGTGTTCCAAACATGGAAGTTGCTTTGATATTAAGTCCCTAGCTATTCTTATAATTTTCTCAGATGTGCCTTTAATGTAAGGCATAGTGAAAGAGTTTTTGGAAGTACAGAGTTTTCATGTTTTAGGCTTGTATAGTCCTAGTTGTATAGTCCTAGTTAGGTACGAAGTTATCAAATTCATTGTGTTGCAGATCTCCACTAATGTTTGCAATGTATATTTCGAGCCCTCGGGCGTCGACCATATCGGCTCGAGTTATCAGGTATGCTGCATAAAATTAGCCCATCTGGGCTCGAATTTAAAATTTACCTGTTTTGAAATAACCCATCTCGGCCCAGGAACATCTTTAATTTATTCATTTATTACCATATACTTTATACGAGGAAGTAAGTACGTTTTCGACAGAAAATAAATATCATTTATTTCAATTTCAAGTGTATTAACTACACAAAAATGAAAAAAAAAGAAGTTAAAACAAGAACCTACTTACAGGAATGAAAATCGGAATCCATTTTAACATAATATGAGGGTTTTGATATCTTCTTACTATTATATTTTCTTATTTTATCCTCAATGAACTCTTGTGTTTTCTTAATAGCTAAATTTCTAGATGTATTTGTTAAACTAATACTATTGCACTTAACATACGTTTCTGTTTGTACATTGGAGAGTTCTTTAGTAAAAGTAAATATAGATGTGTGTGATAGTTTAAATTATTAAAATGTGCATGAAATGATTCGCAGGCATTCGTGGATTTATTTAGGGCTGCAGATTTACTTGCCCAAATGTGTGGGGGAAATTTTGACTCGTTAGTTAAATGCGTATTCAAAAGATATAATCAGAAAATTTCTCTAAATTTTCAACGTCATTTGGTTCTAAAAATAGAAGCCCAAACAATAGTGCAACGATTTTCCAACTTATCATCTTTGTAATATTGAGTCAAACCTTTTGTATTTGACGCACAACTTATAGGTTTCTTCAAATTTATCTTTTAATAAGCAGAAAAGTAAAGGAATGTATTATGCGTTAAGAAATCCGTGTATGGTTAAGAATTGTTTAAAACATTTTGTACAGAAAGAGCCCACCCCACCTGGGCAAGCAAAAATTCAACTTTTTTTCGCAAATTACAAAATGTTTTTTTTTTTACTAAAAGACTCCCCGTGGGCTCATTATTAAAATCCCTAAATCTGGTACGGGTCCTGCAAGTAGGAATAGAGATATACAACTTTGAAATTTCACGCGGTGCCGCTGGACTGGTGATGTTTTCCGCCGGGCATAGTAGATATTTTTCCACACACATTCCCAGTCTCTTACGATGAGAGGACTGGTATAATTTTCTTTCGCCAATGCTTTCCTCATACCGTATGTTTAATGGCCCGTTAGGTACCTAAGACCCCCTACACAAACGGGTCGTTTTATTGCTGTTCAGGCAAGTTAAACCCTTTTCAGAGTTCCTTAAATCATTTTACCAGATATATCCCTTTTTGAGGCCGACATGATCGACACCCAGGTCCTCTGGATTATTGTAAATATCTTGAGCCTTACTTTTTATTTTTTTTGTTGCTTCCAAATTGTTAGATCGGTAGTTAAATGTTACCCAGAGCGAGTGAGCTTCCACTGTCGTCTTACTAACGCATGTTTTTAATATTATTGATAAACTTTTCCTCCATTCCTTGTGAGATACATTACAAGAAAGGGTTTTGGTATGCAGTTAACATACCTAACATTCTTTGTTGAAGACAAATCACACATATTATTCAGTTCTATATCTAAGAGATCCTTGGCCTAACTGTAATGTAATGACTCCCTCTCCAATTGTTTACTGGAATGTCTTATATCTCTATGTATTTGCTGACTTGCACCTATAGCAGCAAATTGAAATGTGATTAAAGTTGTAAGAAATGCATGAATGAAGATATTGGAAAACAACGTTGAGGAATCCATTGTTGCCACAGCAACAAACAGCTGATTCTGGGCGCTATATTACTCCTATTATAGTGAGACAATAAAGATAAAGACACAAACAAATTTACAAGATATCTGGATTAATTTATTGGATAAGCCGGCAAAGTGCTGGTTTTACCTTTATTTAGGTATCTCTAGATGAATTAACAGGACAAAATATATGCGATATATATTTATTAAAAAAATAATTTTCTAGTGTCAATTGTTTATTATTACTTCAAAGAGTGAGATAAAGAGCAACGAGTAAAATGTAAGCTGCTCCAGCTCGGTTACATTCCATAGGTGTCGATTTTATAAACAGTCAACTGTTTTAGAATAATGTAGACTTACCATGACAGTATGAAACTTACCTAGTGAATATTAGAAACTCGGTTGAGCTCAGCTAAACATCATTTGTACTGTTGATTTTGGGAATATTGCTGTTTTCAATTCTTTTACGCACACACGGTAAATACCTTCACCACGTTGTTTCGCAATTGCAAAGCATATTTTTCCCAAAAGTGGCGAAACGGTTGTCTGTGAACTGTTTTAAATGGTATATCGCACTCGAATCGAAAAGAAATGCGGCATAAGGTCTTTAGCCACTTTTTTATATTTGTGAGCTGTACTGTTTATATGGCGACTGCACATTTGCCTCTTCCAACAGAGAAGTATTCTATTACATTCTAAACATATCACGTGTACATTAAATATGGAAAATCCGTAATAAATTTTGTAACACTAACACTACACAAGCGCTTGCAAAAACGTTTTTGCTCAGCCATATTCACTCAGTGCTAATGAGCCCAACAAGTGTTTTAAATTGAAATAGTTCCACTGGAAATTAGCCACCTTTTCACGAAAAGAAAACAAAAAAAATAGTAAAAAGGGCACTGCGAAATCACTCCTTTTTGTCAGTAGCCTTAGTTTCATCTAATATTTGGCTAACAATTTAAATATCAATAAGTAAAACTAATAAATAAATAGACATTGCAAAAAATTATACTTACCTTGTAGGGAGAATGTTGGAAATATCCCCCATTTGCTTCCAAACAAGCATGCACTCTTCGCAGCATATCGTCCCGAATCCGTTGAAAGATATTATCCAAATTTCCTATTGCTTGGGCTGCCATTTTAACGCGATTTCGCAGTCGTTTCACTTTTTCAATTTGCTCACTACTACGCACTATTTCCTTCATCGTACCCTACAAGAAAAAGCACTTGGATTGACCATGAGAAGTTCCATGGTCCCTTAGCGGCTATACCACTGACACAAAATGTTCTTTTACTAAGAGTTTCGCAGTTAGGTTATCGTCTGTTGTACAAAAGTCGCACTTGTCGAGCGCTTTCGTTAGCTGCTCCGTAGCACAAAACGATATCCGTAACCTCAGCAGACTGTTTTCGGTATTTTGGATTAAGAACAGATTACAAATCGGTTCAAAATCTCTATCCAAAACGCGGCAAAAATGCTAGTGAAAAGCGTCACTTATTTTTCAGCGCAGTTGCCAAATTATAGAAGCAGTGCAGAAGAAATACAGCACTGACTGTGCCACATAATTATCGATGTAAAAATACACACGTACTTTTTTATTACATTTATGAGAAGAAGCTCTCGTTTTATAAAATCTTTTGTTAATGCAATCAACAGTAACTCGATTTTGCGCAGAATTAGCAACATGAAACTAACATGTTTCGAGTAAATCCGAATGGCACTGAATTAACCGATTTTGAATGATAAATGGTCACGTCATGGTAAATTGGTATTCCAGATTAAAAACCGGCTGTAAGATGCGTACTTATTCTTAGGCAAGTTTTTGCATAAATGGAATCTGACCTTTTGTGTCCTTATAATGTGATTTTATAAATTGTACATCATACATCCCTAGCCATCCCTAGCCACCGGCCTTTACTTCAGGTGACAGAAGTGAAGTCAGTGACGCGTGACTCGCAGACGCGAGTGACGCGTCTGCGAATTTCATTAAAAGTTTTGTCATTCTTTTTATCATTTAGTGAAAAGAAAATAGTTGTCAGCTCTTTAATAGTGATATTACCATAAACAAAATATCGTACGCGTTTATAGTATTGACCATTTATAAGAAAACAAAACATTTCGTGTTGTTTGTTGGACGTTTCATGTTGGACAAAATAGCTGTTGTGTATTGTGTAGTAATAGTATATTAGCTTTATTATTTAGTAAAAATAAAATAGTTTCCAGCCCTTTAACAGTGTTATTATTTGGTATTAGTAATAACAAAATATCGTACGCGCTGATGGTTGTACATTATTATTTTACTCTTGGTTTGAACGGCTGTTCTCTGGATTGTTTTATAGTATTTTATCTTTTTGAAATTCAGTGTTTTAAGAGGATTAGTAGGATTTCTTTTAACACAAACAACAAACAAAAATATAATTTTTTTAACTTATTACATATGTAGGTATATTGTAAAGAGACTTGGCAACGCCACAGCGAGTACTGGCGTCAAAACAAACCTTTTTTGTGACTGATGTTGCTCACTGTTGTTAGTATGGCCATGCGTTTATTACCAGTGGTGCGCTCTGACTAAAAATTTTTGAGGAACGATGTCTACCTTATTACCGTGAAGCGCCATTTGTGAATATTTTTACTTAATCTAAATTCATAACAGGATTTACCGGTTCCAATAATATGCAGTCAATTTCATAACACCCTGTATACAGTGAACAATTTATTTCCGTTTAATTCTAAAAACCTTTTACTTTTTTAGTCAATTTTTAAACCACTGTTCGTCTAATCTATTAAATGCATTACTGCCAAATAAATCTAGAAAATCTCTCAAGTAGTTAAACAAACAATTTAATTATAATTACATTTTCTCTCATTTCCCTCTTGGCCTAAATTTACTTTAAAGTTTTATTTGATTTCAAAGTAGTTAAATGAAATACCTGTGTAAAAGTAAACCATCGTTTTTCTTGTTTTAATTAATTGAATAGTCTTTCGCTGATTACAGACAATTACTTTTTAATTAAAAACTTTCTAGCCGCAAAATGGTTTGTTGTGGTGCCGCTCTGTACAAATATAGGTTAAACATTGATTAAAACAAAACAAGCGAATGCAACTTTTATATATTATGATCCTGCTGCAGCAGTTCATAAAAATAAATAAATTTTGTAGTCTGTCAATATAAGTGTAGTCAATTTTAACAAGCTCTTCGGCTAGGCCTGTATACAATACACCTTTTGTAAGTCCTAGGTAAATGTTCACCAAAATGCCACAGTTTCGGGCACAGCATAGGAGGTGGTTACACGTGAATCCTCCAATTAAATACAATTATTAAGTATTCAGCATTAAATATCATTTTAAAAACACTTAATGATATACAGAACATTTCAATTAAAACGCGTCACCCTGTACAATTCCGCCATAGCTATGTTTTTGTTTTAAATCCTGAATCACGTCACTTTTTGTTTCCAGGGGGACCCAGTTTGATGACTATTGATTTAATCGTAGATCGAACTAAAAACTTATTTTGCAGGAAAAAAGGTGTTGTCTGCGAACAAACCTAAATAGTCCGTGTCTAAACTTTTTAGATCATTTATAAACTACAATATAAAATTATTATGGTTATCCGGTCACTGGTTTGGCAAAATGGCCACCCAGGCCAACTCCTGTAGGTATTTGAAATCTAAAGTTTATTCAACAAAACCAAATAATTTACAAAATTTACAAAAAAAATTCAACCGGCATTGCAGAGAAATAAATTCTTCACAATGTAAAGGAAGAAATGACAGCTCGTTTGTGCCAGTATATAGGGTGTCCGAAACGTCTTAGTATGGGCAAATATCTGTGCTATTAGTAAAGTTAGAAAAACCAAATTATAGGTGTATCGTATTGGTTATTAAATCTACTTTTTTATGTAATTTAACTTTTTCAATCTCCTTGAGGGTCGACGCTAGGAAGTTGAGATCAACAATTTTAAATGCAACCCTATGTGGCATATGCCGTGTGGTATTTCATTTTAAAGGTCTTCACAAAATACATTTTACCGTCAATTAAAAATTTGAATATCGTAAAACGTACTTTGTGACTGGAGCATAACTTTGGCACATCCGGAAATTTTTAGTATTTATTTTATAAATATCTGTTGTTTGATTGAAACCGAACGTTTTTTATGTCTAACCTACAAAAGTAGGCAATATACTACCAAACAGCAAAGTTTGGCAATATTGCATCTCATCTGGCATGCTCAGTGCCACGGCTAGTAAGAAAGCGGCGGAAAGCGTTTGACGCGCGTGTCTGACGCTAGCAAACCCAAGCAAACCCAAGCAAACGCCTATAGGAAATCCCACCTTAAGATCTCTGATTTTGACAGAATGAATTCAACAACATTAAACTGCCATGCGTTTGCCCAGTGAAGCTATCTAAGCCTGCTGCAACTGAAACCATAAAAGTAGATATTTTCATGGTACTTTTTGTACTTGCTCTGGAATCTTAGACTTATCTTAGACAATTAGCATTACATATAAATATTAATTTCAAACTATTAATTAAGTCTTAAAGTTCACCGAGATGAAAATACCAGAAGATCGATTCTCTCCTTGCCGGATCGAAGGGTAAAAGATCGATTCTTAAAAATCGACTTTCGTTTGGAAAAAGTCGATCCCTAATGCTTGCACGTGTCAATTTAAAACCTTGATGGTGTCGTAAGACTGTTCTTAGCGATAATAAATCTGGTCATATGAGTTTAGTCAAAGTTAACTCTAGTTAAATGGATGACATTCGACATTTTTCATAGGCTAATATAAACACCAACTGTAAACTGAACATCAGATATACTTAAAAACGTTTTGAAAGCAAGTTTTATTGACCGTCACATTCATTTATAATCGACATAAACATGGCACGATCTGCAATTACTAGTCATTACGAATGAATCGCTGTTCATACTATGTTTTTAAAGCATAAACCTGTTTCCAAAAACGCCAGAAAGTATTTAATTACTCTCATTTGTTAGTAGGCGTATATCAAAGAGTTCTATTTTGGAGCACATATAAGCTGACAAGTGCCCAAGCACTAATTTAAAGACTGCACGTCGACTGTGACAAATTGGTGCTATACATCAAGCGGTTAGAAATAAGTGAACTAAAACGGTCGTTTACTAATTGCATTCCCAGCAATTTGAGGCCTTTAATTTTTTTTTGGTGTTATTTTTTATCCTTAATTTATGTTAATTAACTCACAATCCATCTTCTTCTTTGCAATTTGCAAAGGAATATAATACACACAGGTGTCGTCCTGCCACAGTTATTGGAATTGTGAAGAGACAATTACTAGAACTCGTTTGAGGGACTTCCATTATTCTATCTGTCAGTTCACAACTAAACAGGCTAGCTGGTATCTTCATCTGGCATCAAGTGAAAACAAAGAACTAATTTTTAGGTGAAAGCGACGAACTAATTTTCAGAGTTAAACTTTGGTTACCTATATGTATACAGGGTGTTTCAGAAAACATGTGCCGTCGCTTAAAGTGAAATTCTTTGAAAGAAACTAAGGCAAAAAGTTGGGTCCGCAGATGCTTTGTTTCAAAGATACAGGCTGTTCTTTAAATTGTCTTTTCTTGTTAAAACCGATGTACAGGGTGTCCAGGTGTCCAGTTTTCAACACTTTTGCAGAGTATCTCGGTGTTCTTTAAAGATAGAAAGCTGCGGTTTTCGCAATACTATGCTACTTTGTCGTGAAAGGTATGATGCTACAAACAGAATTTTCATAGCCCCCTTCGTTTCGGAGATACAGGGCGATTTTTTAAATGTGTCATTTTCAAGATCCCCTCGGGTCTCAGTTGCCTTTTAAAGAGAACGAATTTGAAGATAAAAACCAAAGTTGCATTTTTTAAATAGGACGCCCTGTATATTTTGTTTTCATTTTATTGCTTTTTTCGTAAGCTTCTTAAAAGTATATAACTGTTGGTATATATATATATATATATATATATATATATATATATATATATATATATATATATATATATATATCTTTTGGAATTACTTCCGAATTTTACAATAAAAAATGGGTAGATTTCATAGTAGGCCATGATGATTCGAAACAAATAAATATAATAGTATCTTTTCATGGATGGTAGTCAAACCGCTTGTCAAAATTTGTACGTTAAGTCATTACAAACCCAAAAACAATATTTTGAAGAAAATTACAGGATAATTTAGCAACAAAAAAATGTTTACTTTTCGATATAATTTATTACAATTTAAAAAGCAGCTATTTGTCCTTAGTGAAAAGTGACGTCAGGAGATCAGCAATAATCTACAGGTTAACGTAAAGCTTAACTTAAAGTCGAACAGGTTTTATTTTCTCGGAAACAGTGAGAGGGAGAGGAATCGAATTTTTTGGGTTGATAGAGGAATAGGTCAACTAGCTTCGGTAAAAAATGCAGTTATACAGGATGTTTCCTTTCGGAGCTATTAAACGTCAAAATCGAAATTTCCGAGATTTCCGTTGAAATCGGGTACAGGTCGCAAATGTGAATTAAATCGATGTAAATTTTCGGAGATTGTAGGGGACCCGGAGCTTCAGAACTCCACTGAAACTGGTGAGGATCAGAAAATGGCAAGTAATTCATTTGAATTTTTTTAGGTCGAAAAATGACATTTCCAGACCCCTCTTTGATACCTAATAACTCGAAAACAAAACGTCAGATCGAAAAACGGATTCATAAATGAAACGTTAAAATCTCAAATACTTTTTTGCAATACAATTTACCTCAACCTAAAATCACTGGAAAATGGAAAAATTTGGAAAAAACTGGAAATTTAGATTTTTGACCCAAATATTTCACGGTTTTTATTTTTTTGTGGGGTCAAAATGGTTCAAATTAAAATCCCATATACGTAATCGGAAAGAGCTCGTCGAAGTATATGACATCCATATTTTTTAGTTCCTTCATTCTCCATAGGAAGGGAGCAATCGCTGATTAAATTACGATTTTTTAACTTTTTTTTTGCCCTCGACTCGGAACATTTGAATCACTCTGTATTTTTTCCTATCTAATTTTTTTACAATTTTTCAGCACTATCTTATAAAGGGATAATCACACTTTAAACTGAATACCGAATGGGTCATCCAGGAGCGTATTTAAAGGGTAAAATTCGGATTTTCTTGATTTTTTCCGACAAATCCTATTTTTAACCGACATTATTCCACACTATTTATTATGCATTAAATACCATTTTTATTGAGTTGTCGATGACTCTACAACACTGGAATTCGCCACATACTCATGATGAGTCATAAGTTTTGACGACACAGCCAATGGGATCACGCTTTATAAGTTTCGAAATTCGCGCGAAAATTTGCAGTTTTAAATCCCTTGTTTGTTAATAAAGACCAAAATAAATGAATAACAGCAACCGCCATAAACATTTAATTTATGGAGAGAATATAAAAAAATATATTTCAGATTTATTTGGGTTATATGCATATTGCATATTCCCTATTGTGGCGGCAGTTATGTCCTTGCATTTCTGCAATCTTTTTTGCCTATAAAGTGTAAAGGTAATTAACAATGACACGACAAGGCCTTTTTAAAACCTGATTAACTGGAATCACTTAATTTAAACCAGATTATGAATGTGCTGCATTACAGCAACATATCTTACTTTAATATCATTAAAAGTTCGATAATACAACGCCTTTTTATTTTGAACAAGAAAAACTTAATAAACGTAAAAATGTACAGAACCTATTAAGTTGATTCTGAAATATGAACTAAAACAACTTTAGTGAATTCTTATTTAAAAATCGAGCAAAAATTTATTAGGAAAGTTAGTTAACGCTGTTATTATTCCCCGGTAAAAACTTGGTAAATGGTGTGTTTAAAGTTTTCTGGCGATTTATAAAAGTTTGAGTTCTTTTCAGGCGGCTGTTTTTCTTTCATGTTCCATAAAAGAAAATGCTCGCCGCGTTTTGTGCAAAGATACCAGTTTTATTAATTAAGGACTTATAATTATCTTTTGTTGAAGAAAAAGTCTTTAAAAACGGATACTTTCTGGATGAAATTACATCTTTTTGTCAAATAAAGCTTTTACCTTTGTGCGAGTGTTTTTCTTTGCTAAGCGAGACCCAAAACAAAACAATTCATTATGAATATTTAATCCGCCATTTTATTGTTAATTACCAGAAAGAGACACGCTATTTAATTCCTAAAACTTTTTTATAGCTAGTGATGTTGGATACTAGAGTAGATATGTTGGTCAAATATGGCGTAGCCGTTTTGGGTAATAGTCATTTTACTTTACATGTCGTAATACTAAACCGTTGTTGAAATGCTACACACAAAAATCACTAATATAGTATCAAAGAGAGAGTCATTAAATCAATGGTAGACTATGTTCGCTTTTCCTGAATTACTACTATATTTAACTTGTTCTTGCTTTAGCAATAACGATTATGAGATCGATTTAAGGGGACATTTTACACGTGGCGTCCATGTTGGCCAATTTAATTTCATTTTAGTGCGACGTTTTGCTTTATTTTTCTTTTGTATGAATATTATTGTAATATTAACCGTAGATTCATATTCTATAGGTATTTTTTAGCGTACACCATTGGTTGCAATGGCAGGGTTTATTTGCGGCAAAATAATGTATACCTAGACACTGCTCTTCAATAAAAGGATAGATTTAAGGCTACAATGATTTTAAATATTTATCATATTGTATTATTGGGACCTAATTTTCTCTGAATGTCGGTTATAGTGTCTCAGTTAGAGTGAAATCAGCACGACACGATTTCGCACACAAAATGAAACGCAAAATTTAAGACAGAACAGCAAGACCTCAACCAGTCGTAAACACAAAGTGAAAAATCCCAGGTCAAAACAATGCGATTTTCTTAAAATTACCCAATCCAAGGGTTGATAATAACCAAGATACAGGGTGTAAGAATTTTGTTTTTGTTTTCGATTTTTTCGAATAATTTCCTCCAGTATTGTTCAGATTTGCTAATGCATTTGAAAACTGAATTAACAAAACTGAACTAACAAAAATTACCTTATAATTTGCTAACACAAAAACAGAAGACAGATTTATATAATTTACTCTCGAAAGACAACTTAATTTTCTATTACATTAGAGTTTTCAAGATCATTTCTTCTACATAGTGTCTTTTCTAACTCTCGTCTGTCCGATCACCCAGTCAGCAGTTTCCCCCTCCTTTTGGGGAGCGTTGAATTTAGGTCAGAAACTGAAATTTTGCTGACTAGATAATAGTGTCGTTTAAATAAATTATTTCAAGTAATTGTTTGATTTCATAAAGGAACTATATTTCATAGTTCAATAAATGTGCTACAATCTGCAAATGTAGAGGACAATAACTTATGAATAAGTAAAATGGGATGAAATATTATTGGTTTTTCCACTTGTGACAATATTAGCAAACTCAAGGGAAGATAGCAGTATCCTCCATTATTGTTCAGATTTGTTAATGCATTTGAAAACTGAATTAACAAAACTGAACTAACAAAACTTACCTTATAATTTGCTAACACAAAAACACATATATTCAGAAAGACAATCCTTTCTTGATCAAAATCAAAAACTTATCCACTTAAAATTTGCACGAAACTTTTTAGAATTTTCCAGACTAGCATTGTTCAGCGTGTTTGAAGTGTGTTTGTTTATTTTCAATCAAAAAGTTTGGACGATGCAATTTCTTTTCCATTATATACGGTTGACTGTCCACTTTGTTCGCAAACGTGGATTTTCAATCGAATATGACAACTTATAGGATAGACAGAAGAATAGGCGCCTGTAAGATGGCTTTTGGTAGAGAAACTTTCATGTATAATTGATTTCGTATTGCATTATAAATATAGTTCCATTCCGGTAAATTAAACCCAAAAGTTATGTTGTCATGTTGAGTTTTACTCACAATATGTATAATATAATATTCACATTTTTGGTTTTTAATAATCCTAAATATGTATATAATTATTGATGATTCCGCCTTTTCCCAGCTCTGCAGGAATTTGACGTTCCTCGTTAGGCATCTTCATGGCAACGCCCAGTCCGGAGTTCTTCCTCCTGGTAAAACTTCTTTCCTTAAATCATTTTTGACTACATTCACCTATTTCTGCTTTGGTCTTCCTCTACCTCTCCTTCCACACACACACTTCCATAGTCATTACCATTTTGTGTATATAGTAATTATCACTTCCTATCAAATGCCCATAATATGGTACCGTTCTTTGCTGCATCTTATTAGTAACACATATCACGATCTTGATTGTTTCCTTTGTCCTTTCATTGTCAACCTTATTTCTTCGTGCTTCTCTACACATTCATCTTAACATCCTCATTTCTGTCACATCTGACCTAATTTCGAGCACGTACTCAACTGGTCAATCCTCGGTACAGAATTACAGGTCTAACCACTGTTTTTTGGGAAACTCCTCTCGTCTTACCGCTAATCCTACCGTACGGTCCCATTGCATACCAGAGACTTCCACTTCTTTCTCTAGTATAATCCGTATCTTCCAGCTACAACTCCTTCTTTCATCTGTACAACGCATAAAATTTTTTTTATCACATTGCATACTACCTCATTGGACCTATATATTTTTTAAATTAAAATATATATATATATATATATATATATATATATATATATATATATATATATATATATATATATATATATATATATATTTATATATATATATATATATATATATATATATATATATATATATATATATATATATATATATATATATATATATATATATATAAAGAGAGGAGAATTATTGTGGGCATGTCCGCTAGCAATGAACAGTAAAATGAAAAGTTAGAATGGTAACCCGTACGACACGTGTTTCTGCTCATTGGCTTCATCAGGCCCACGTATGTGACTGTGCCTCTCAACATAAGTCGAGATGCACAACGTCACATACGCAGTTACGGGTGTAACCTTAAGAAAAGGGGAAAAAAAAAAAAAATATATTTAACGAGGACCACAAACAGGAGCCAGTGCACCAATTTGTGGCTTCAGCCAAAAGACCCCCGTTTTGGGGGCAACAATTAGCGTCGCCGACGGAGGCAACTATAGCCAACTGTCGTGGTATCCTATAAGCCCAAGAGAAGAAAAACAAATGCTAGAAACTAGCGCGGATCGATACATAAAAAAGAGAGGAGAATTATTGTGGTCATGTCCGCTAGCAATGAACAGTAAAATGAAAAGTTAGAATGGTAACCCGTACGACACGTGTTTCTGCTCATTGGCTTCATCAGGCCCACGTATGTGACTGTGCCTCTCAACATAAGTCGAGATGCACAACGTCACATACGCAGTTACGGGTGTAACCTTAAGAAAAGGGAAAAAAAAAAAAATATATTTAACGAGGACCACAAACAGGAGCCAGTGCACCAATTTGTGGCTTCAGCCAAAAGACCCCTTTTTTGGGGGCAACAATTAGCGTCGCCGACGGAGGCAACTATAGCCAACTGTCGTGGTATCCTATAAGCCCAAGAGAAGAAAAACAAATGCTAGAAACTAGCGCGGATCGATACATAAAAAAAGAGAGGAGAATTATTGTGGGCATGTCCGCTAGCAATGAACAGTAAAATGAAAAGTTAGAATGGTAACCCGTACGACACGTGTTTCTGCTCATTGGCTTCATCAGGCCCACGTATGTGACTGTGCCTCTCAACATAAGTCGAGATGCACAACGTCACATACGCAGTTACGGGTGTAGCCTTAAGAAAAGGGAAAAAAAAAAAAAAAAAAATATATTTAACGAGGACCACAAACAGGAGCCAGTGCACCAATTTGTGGCTTCAGCCAAAAGACCCCTTTTTTGGGGGCAACAATTAGCGTCGCCGACGGAGGCAACTATAGCCAACTGTCGTGGTATCCTATAAGCCCAAGAGAAGAAAAACAAATGCTAGAAACTAACGTAACGTAACTGCGTATGTGACGTTGTGCATCTCGACTTATGTTGAGAGGCACAGTCACATACGTGGGCCTGATGAAGCCAATGAGCAGAAACACGTGTCGTACGGGTTACCATTCTAACTTTTCATTTTACTGTTCATTGCTAGCGGACATGCCCACAATAATTCTCCTCTCTTTTTTTATGTATCGATCCGCGCTAGTTTCTAGCATTTGTTTTTCTTCTCTTGGGCTTATAGGATACCACGACAGTTGGCTATAGTTGCCTCCGTCGGCGACGCTAATTGTTGCCCCCAAAAAAGGGGTCTTTTGGCTGATGCCACAAATTGGTGCACTGGCTCCTGTTTGTGGTCCTCGTTAAATATATTTTTTTTTTTTTTTTTTTCCCTTTTCTTAAGGTTACACCCGTAACTGCGTATGTGACGTTGTGCATCTCGACTTATGTTGAGAGGCACAGTCACATACGTGGGCCTGATGAAGCCAATGAGCAGAAACACGTGTCGTACGGGTTACCATTCTAACTTTTCATTTTACTGTTCATTGCTAGCGGACATGCCCACAATAATTCTCCTCTCTTTTTTTATGTATCGATCCGCGCTAGTTTCTAGCATTTATATATATATATATATATATATATATATATATATATATATATATATATATATATATATATATATATATAAACTGCTGGCCAATTCAAGCGGGACAAACTAAATTTTTGATAAAATTTAGAGTGGAATATTTTCGAAACGAAAAAAGATTTTGATTTAACTTTTTCAGTATGTAATTGAATAGTACTTCTAGTTTTTATACTTCAAGGCACTATTGCTAGCAGTCGCTGCAACTCTATTTTACAGGGTGTTAAGTGAAACCCTGACTTTTTTGGAAAAGTTTTCCAGTTCCGAGAATCTAGGAAGAATTTTTTTTGAATTTTCTTTTCATACTAAAATGATCCATGGTCAAATACAAAAAAAACAATTTCTCCGGATTTTCTCTATTTTCATTTGTTTTCCGTATACAGGGGTTAGTCGAAATTATCGACTTCTTCTTACAAAGGAACCCCTAATTTGGCCGTTTATTCACAAAAAGCGAAAGACCAAGTAAATTTGTAGTTTGAAGTAGTCCAGCTAACAAAATTAATACAAATTTTTGTACAGGGTGTAGCAAGTTTGGATCACGGGCTAGTAAATTATTATTTTTTAATTTCTACTACTTTTTCCTAAGTTAACTATTAATTATCACGTGCTACGTTAAAGGGTTAAAATTTGTTAGGTCCGATAACAGTACTGGTTAGAAAGATCCTTTTTGCCCAAACGGGTTTTTCATTTTTTGTCTAGTCCCATTTTTAGTGATTAAACGGCTCGCATTTTGAACCTAACTTTTTGCAATTGCATCCATGAACGATTGAAGTGAGAGTGCTTTTTTGGTGGTACATAATGAATGTTTTATCCAACCAAAAAACATGTAGTGGCCAAACAGCTAATGATGCTTATTCGAAGAATTTTTTAGCATTATACAGGGTTGCAAAAAATATACCACCTATACTTTATATGGAAGTCATGTGATTTTCAAATTAATTGAATACAGTCCCAATTTTCTTGGAACTTTTTGCCGAAACTGTTTTTGAATTTTTTTGTCTGGTCCCATTTTTAGTGATACAAATGGCTTGCGTTTAAAACTTAACTTTTTGCGATTGCATTCATGAACTATTGAAGTGGACATCGTTTATTGGTTTAACCAACCAATAAAAAAGTGTCGTGGCCATAGAGCTAAAGATGCTTATTCGCTGCTTTTGTCCGCGTTTGCCCAAAACATATCACCTACATTTTATATGAAAATCATGTGATTTTAGAGTCCTTTAGGTATTCATAAAGTTCCTTTTTGCTATATTAATAATTATTAAAGAAAATGTCCTACTTATTATTAATAAAATCTAGTAACGATACAGATAAAAAGAATAATATTCATTCGGAACTTTTTCACATTATACAGGATTGTGCAGAAGTTACTACTTATAATAGAAGCCACGTGTTTCTCGATATCTTTGGATTTTCGTAAACTTCGATTATTCATTATAAAAGAAAAATATTTTACCACTGCTCTAAAAAGTCAGTACATGGCATTGAGAAATTTTAATTAATAAGAAGTGTCTTAAATTAATAGTCACGGAGTACATTTTTCTCGTCAAAAATTGGAGATGGATAGTGAATTCAACTGAACAAGTTATAAAATTCTGTATAGCGTAGTTTTTAGAAGGTATAGAAATTTCAGAAGATTTAATTACTTTTGAAAGTACTCGAAAAGATACGTAATTTTCAAATTTAGTAGTTATTTTTCCCGGCATTACTTTAGGAGATCCAAAATGTAAATTTTGGTTGTTACTTTTATAGGTAAACAGAAAACGTTTTAAATTATAGAACATTTTTTTTACTTGAAGGTATTATAAAAACTTGCAACTAACGAAAACAAAACAAATCTTAATACCTAGTAGGACCTCCCCTTACATTTATTATCTCTTGGCATCTTCGAGGCATGCTTATTACCAAATTATTGACAAATTCTTGCTGAATATTTTCCCACTCCTGAACAATGGCGTCTGCAAGTTGTTCTAGAGTCTGAGGAGGATCTTCCCTAGAACTTACCAATAATTTCAATTTAGACCAGACGTGTTCGATAATATTCATGTCTGGTGATTTTGCAGGCCAGACCATCCTGGTAATATTATTAGCTTCCAAAAACTCTTGCACAATGCGTGCTCTATGAGGTCTGGCGTTATCGTCAATTAGCACAAAATCGTTCCCAAAATTGTTTGCAAATGGTAGAACGATATTGCTTAAAATTTCGTCCCTATATACCTGACCGTTAATGGGCTCCAATGTTAAAAAAAGTTCCGTTTTGCCATTAAACATTACACCACCCCAAACAGTAACGCCTCCACCACCAAAAGGTTCCTGAGGAGCCATATTCTCCTCCATATACCGTTCGCCACGTTCACGCCAAACTAATATTCTGCCGTCCGAGTGAATTAAATTAAATCTTGACTCGTCTACAAACATGCAGTTTTCCCAGTTATCTAATGGCCAATTGCGATGTTCATATGCCCACTGGAGACGTCTTCGCCTATGCTGTGGTAGAAGTCGCACACATTTAGCACGTCGCCGAGCTCTAAAATTAAAATTTTGGCTTAAAAATCTGTAGTATAGGTGTAGGGAATGAACCAATAAATAAGCCAACAGTAGCTTTTATTATACTAAAATGCAAAATTAGGTCAATTTTCATAACGTTAGTTCTAGGGAAGAACTAAGGAACATTACGCTGCAAGCACAAATAATGTGTTTAGGGTCGCCTATCAAAACTTTAATTTATGAACAACTTAGTTCAAGTTTACATTTATAATATCGGTGCGCAAAATCCAAGATTCACGCCTCAGCTGACGTCGATATTATAATAGCCGACTTACTAAAATGAAACACTAAAAATATTGGTACAAAAAATAAGATCTCATTTGAAGTAACTCACCTTAAGTTATTATTGTTTAAAGTTCTTCTAATGGTCCTATTGCTCACACGAATGTGTGTTCTTGCTCTGAACTCCTGGTTAATTTTCTCTGATGGAATTTTTCGCCTTCGACGAGCCTCTCTAACCAACCATCTTTCATCTGCAATGCCGACTTTCTTTTGGCGACCTCCCCCATAACGATAGTTTGCACTTCCCGTTTCGTGGAAGCGTTGACGCAGTCGAGATATTGTACTTCGCCCAACCCCGTACATATCCGCAATAATACTAATTTTTACCCCATCTTGTAGTAAACGCAAACAATTAGCTTGTTCTTTTGCACTTAATCGAGCCATTATATAAAGGATAATAACGCACCAATTCAAAGAAGAATACTTTGTTGCCTTGGTAACTGTCAATAGCAAAGAAAATGTTTTATTTTTTGGCCTACTAGATCTTTTGACTAAGAAATAGAAACGCCGCTAAATTAACAGAAATCCACCTGCAAAGTATAGGTGGTATATTTTTTGCAACCCTGTATAATGCTAAAAAATTCTTCGAATAAGCATCATTAGCTGTTTGGCCACTACATGTTTTTTGGTTGGATAAAACATTCATTATGTACCACCAAAAAAGCACTCTCACTTCAATCGTTCATGGATGCAATTGCAAAAAGTTAGGTTCAAAATGCGAGCCGTTTAATCACTAAAAATGGGACTAGACAAAAAATGAAAAACCCGTTTGGGCAAAAAGGATCTTTCTATCCAGTACTGTTATCGGACCTAACAAATTTTAACCCTTTAACGTAGCACGTGATAATTAATAGTTAACTTAGGAAAAAGTAGTAGAAATTAAAAAATAATAATTTACTAGCCCGTGATCCAAACTTGCTACACCCTGTACAAAAATTTGTATTAATTTTGTTAGCTGGACTACTTCAAACTACAAATTTACTTGGTCTTTCGCTTTTTGTGAATAAACGGCCAAATTAGGGGTTCCTTTGTAAGAAGAAGTCGATAATTTCGACTAACCCCTGTATACGGAAAACAAATGAAAATAGAGAAAATCCGGAGAAATTGTTTTTTTGTATTTGACCATGGATCATTTTAGTATGAAAAGAAAATTCAAAAAAAATTCTTCCTAGATTCTCGGAACTGGAAAACTTTTCCAAAAAAGTCAGGGTTTCACTTAACACCCTGTAAAATAGAGTTGCAGCGACTGCTAGCAATAGTGCCTTAAAGTATAAAAACTAGAAGAACTATTCAATTACATACTGAAAAAGTTAAATCAAAATTTTTTTTCGTTTCGAAAATATTCCACTCTAAATTTTATCAAAAATTTAGTTTGTCCCGCTTGAATTGGCCAGCAGTTTATATATATATATATATATATATATATATATATATATATATATATATATATATATATATATATATGTATATATATATATATATATATATATATATATATATATATATATATATATATATATATTTATATGTTATATATATATATATATTTTAATTTAAAAAATATATAGGTCCAATGAGGTAGTATGCAATGTGATAAAAAAAATTTTATGCGTTGTACAGATGAAAGAAGGAGTTGTGTGTGCTCGAAATTAGGTCAGATGTGACAGAAATGAGGATGTTAAGATGAATGTGTAGAGAAGCACGAAGAAATAAGGTTGACAATGAAAGGACAAAGGAAACAATCAAGATCGTGATATGTGTTACTAATAAGATGCAGCAAAGAACGGTACCATATTATGGGCATTTGATAGGAAGTGATATATATATATATATATATATATATATATATATATATATATATATATATATATATATATATATATATATATATATATATATTTTAATTTAAAAAATATATAGGTCCAATGAGGTAGTATGCAATGTGATAAAAAAAATTTCATGCGTTGTACAGATGAAAGAAGGAGTTGTAGCTGGAAGATACGGATTATACTACTATATATATATATATATATATATATATATATATATATATATATATATATATATATATATATATATATATATATATATATAAATTGTAGATCTTCTAAAACTACTCGTATTACCGTCTGTATTTGAAATATTTTTGTTTTCAATAAAAGACACTTTTATTTTATAAACAGTGTGTATTAAAACTAAAAACTAAAAATAATTTCTGGTAGTGATCCAGCAACATATGAAGGTGATTACGCAAATCCACAAAATATGATTAATGTATTTACAAACATAAGTTTGTTCAAGCTATCAAAACACCTGACCTTTCACCAATTATTGTACTCGAACGAGATACGATATATCACTTTGTGCTTCATATAAATTCTGATACACTGACTTAATTATTAGTCAGATGCAGACGTGCTACTTTCACCTTTTATTTTTGGTATCTCTAATCTTGTTTTTGTTTTTATACTTTTTTCGAACAAGCAGGTTCCATGGTGTAATGGTTAGCACTCTGGACTTTGAATCCAGCGATCCGAGTTCAAATCTCGGTGGAACCTAGAGTTTTTTTTCGTATTTTTTTGCAAACATAAGTTATGAAGTTAGTAGCCTTACATAATATACCGTACGGCCGACATAATAGACAAACTTCCGGTTTTCTAATCTTTGTTCACTTCCGACAAAATATCCTTCTGTCTTACTGTGAATGTCACAATATTCACTTAACTGACAACAAATAGATGCGTTTATAAGATCAAGCTAAAAATCAGCAACAAAAGCGGGACTGGACATCAGCGGCGGATTAAGGCATTTGTGGGCCCTAGACACAACTGCTTAGATGGGGCCCCTCATTCCTTGAGCCATCAAGCTTGAAGTCCTAATTATACAGCCATCCTTTGACACTCGCAACTAAATTTTTAAAAGATGGCAAAAAAGCATTTTTTCATAATTTATTATGAAATGAATTTAAAAAGTATCAAAATAAACATCTAACTGAGAAGATAAAACAAGCAAACGTTAGTACATAACATAAGACCAAAAAGAAAACGTCCTCAAAGTATGCCGTGGCATCAATCACGCATGTCTTGAATTATTACTCTTGAAAAGTAACATGGGTAAACCAGATAAAAACCAAGACAGATAGAAGAATATCTCTTCTTCCCGCCAGCTCGACAACGCCATGGCCTTTAAACGGCAACACCCCGAGATTGGCGCATGGGATTCTCACAATGCACCCCGATATAGCCAGTGCGGTAGCAACACGGCAATCAGAGAAAGTATTGTGCGGCGCGACGCGTCTCAATACTCACTGTCACTGTGCTATAAACCATTTATACGGACGGGCTATTCTGTTGTTAACGCGTGGCTACATTTTTGGAGAATCTTTTAAACTTTTGATTGTTGTTTTTCATATGGGGTTTTTTTATTTTGCAGCATTTTTTTATAATAACCCAAAATCTGCAACGCACGCCCGTTACAGCTTTATTTAAACGCCGGTAGTCGAGTGCGTCAGGCCGCTTTGGAGGTCATAGAAAGCAAATCGTATTTACGGATGAAATCAGTACGATATATTCTTCTCTCTGATGTCTTAGTTTTTCTCTGGATAAACGGTTAGGTCGATAAAAATTAAACTGTCAAGTTCTGAAGATTTTTTTAAAGAAAATTGCATTATTGAAATTGTCACTTCATAACACAGAATTAGAAGAAAAAAACACATACAACAAAGAACCTAACAAATCAAGACAGAGAAAATAAGGTTATTGTCAGTGAATTAAAATTAGAAAATCGGAAGTTTGTTTTGTGTTTCGGCCGTCCGGTACACTCTTTGGATAATTTTCATGAAATAATGGTCATGTTTTCGCGAAAAACTGACTTTTGCAAATTAGATGACGACCACTTCTGTTGCCATTAGAACAAATAATTAATAGTTTAATTCGATTGAGTCTAACAAATCCATTGTTGCCACGCCTGTTTGCAGATGGGCCCCCAAGTCAAAGTCCGACTCTGCTTAGCACTACAACTAATGAGACAATCTATTAATGAAATGATCAGATAATTTGCGCCAGTGTTAACTTTAATGAGCCATTAAGCCAGTTCAAAATAGTTGCATAAAATTAAGATAATTGCTTTAGATACACTTAACGACAATACCTGAATATTTATCTCCAACGAGAATTACAATAGCATTTAACAGCTCTAATTTAAATGGTTCACCATCTTCTAGACAAAATGTGCGTCACTTTACTTAGGTAATTGGTTTTTATTTCTGGTTTTTAGCTTAAGTTTAACTAATTCAGCTGAAATAGTGTTCACTGATACCATTTCGGTTTTCAGGTTTTATATTAAATTATTTTAGATACCGGCCGTAATTCTTAATGTTCTTCAAATATTTATACTTAAGATTAAAAGGTGTCCCAATAGGTAGGTTGTTTGGGTTTTACTCTTTAAATAAAACCAAAAATTCTGGAAAAATAACATACTTTTTGATTTTATCAAAAAGCAGACATGGCAGTTATGTTTTAAAAACAATATTATCTAAATGACCCCCCCCCCCCCTCCAGCTCAATATCATTTTGGTACAATTACGGTTCAATTTTACCAATAACTTGACGAATATTTTGCTTCAGGTCATTTAAAGTTTTGCAAACGGGGGTAAATCCAGAGACGGCTTCTAACCTAGTTGGAAATAAAATCAGGATTCGATGTGCAAATAAAATACAAATATTTATTTACCCACATTGTGTTATTTGAAAGTGCGAGATAAGAAAATACCATACAGGGTGTCTGAAAAGTCTTAGCATGGTCAAATATCTTTACTAATAATAAAGATAGAGACACCAAATTTTAGTTGTATCTTATTCGTTAATAAATCTACTTTTTTATGTAATTTAACTTTTTCAACCCCCTTAGGGGGTTACGCTAGGGAGTTGAGGTCAAAAATTTTGAAAACCTATGCCGGGTGGCCTCTTCGTTTAAAAGTCTTCAAAAAAGAATCATTTTACCGAAACTCCCGTATTTTAATGCATTTTCAAATGGCAATACTATAAAAATTATAAATCGTAAATCGTATAATCGGGCGGGGCACAAGTCGACCATTAGTCGACCGCTTGTGCCATACAGTACCGGTCTGCGCTGCTATTTTTTGTTTTGTGGGGGGGCACTTTTTTTCTTTTTTCCAACTTTACTTCTTCATTTGTCGTTTTTATATTTTTTGTTTTTTGACATCTGCGCAGTAGACCAAAATGCGTACCTCGCGCAAACCGAGCGTGCTAGACATGCGTACGCAATTTCAGGAGATGTACTTGGGTGTCTACATTCGAACCCATTCACTTTTAAGAATATATCCCCAATAGTCAAGGTACCACTACGTAGTTAACTTTATAATTTTTTTCCCAAGTTTTTTTCGACTTTATTTTTCGTTTTTTTGCCATCTGCGCAGTAGGCCAAAATGCGTACCACTCGCAAACCGAGCGTGCTGGACATGCGCACGGAATTTCAGGAGACGGACATTGGTGTCTACATGTGAACCCATTCACTGTTAAGAATATATTCCCAGAAGTCAAGGTAGCACTACGTATTTAACTTTATAACTTTTTCCCAAGTTTATTTCGACTTTAGTTTCCGTTATTAGCCATCTGCGCAGTGGACTAAACTGCGTACCACGCGCAAACTAAGAGGGCTAGACATGCGCACGAAATTTCAGGGGATGTACGTTAGTGTCTACATTCAAACCTGCCCACTTTCAAGAATATATCTCCAATAGTAAAATTACAACTACATATTTAATATATTTTTACGATTTAATGACGTCTTAATTTTTTGAACATTCTTAACTATGTGACATTGTGACCAACCGTGCCAGCCTTACTAATCAGATATATTATGCACTGACTTATTTCCGGCATGGCCGCCTCTTCTTATTTATTCAAGCATTAGCCTTACCATAGTTATTGAGACTTTTGCGTCCTGTGAGAAATTCACAATATTGTATGTCTCACGGAACCCTCTATGCACGAGTCGAACTTGCACTCAACCGTTTTTTTTTATTTCACACAATCACGGCAACGCCCATCAATTAAATTATTTCTGTCAAATACCGTATGCACTTATTTTCGGCATCGACGCCTCTGGTAACAGACCAACAGTGACTGCCTTACTTATTACATTAAAAGGTGTTTAGAATGGCCAACATGAACTTATTGGCAATAATAAAGTCCGTTTTGGAACTCTGCCAAGAAGTAACATCTGAGAAAAGACCTTTAAAATGAGGTATCACACGGCATAGGGTTGCATTTAAAATTTTTGACCTCAACTCCCTAGCGTAACCCCCCAAGGGGATTGTAAAAGTCAAGTTACATAAAAAAGTAGATTTATTAACCAATAAGATAAAACTAAAATTTGGTGTCTCTATCTTAATTAATAGTAAAGATATTTGCCCCTGCTAAGACTTTTCAGACACCCTGTATGGTATTTTCGTATTTCGCACTTTCAAATAACACAACGTGGGTAAATAAATATTTGGATTTTATTTGCATATTGATTTTATTTCCAACTAGGTTAGAAGCCGTCTCTGGATTTACCCCAGTTTGCAAAACTTTATCATTAGACGTCTGCGCGGATACAATAGGTAACAAAGATATTGGTCTATATTTATCTGGTTTGTTTTTTAATATATTAGGAAAAACACTTTCTCTAAAGCAGATATTTATTAGGTTGGTGTGTGGTGTTACTGTGATATGTTTAATTGATTTTATGATTTTCACATTAAATCCAAATATGTATATCTCTATTTTTCTTGTTTAGTAAGCTGTCAAAAATATCCCTAACGTCTATCTCTCTTTCTTGTGGAACCCTTCCGTAATTGAACTACAGTACTTTTTATGACTAAGGGATACCTTTTCAACAATGAAACGGCATGATAATGTAAGGATCTTGTACTTAACAAAAAGAAGCCTTGAGAGTTTGTTTTTAAAAAATTTCTTTTTTGCCAGAGGCGTGTGCAATATGACTGTCTCTATTATGCAGTATACATATATTTATAAGTTTCTAATGTGCTGACAAAGCATGGGAACGATGCTAAGAAAATCTAAAAAAATAGATAATGATTTCATTAGGTTACGTTTTAAAATGGCATTTAATACCGTATGTCGTGTACCCTACAAAATACAGCAAATTTGAGAAGGGGTTTGCTTTTCTCATCCCAATGAGCCTATTAATTTTGTGAATTTATTTAATCTTTCAAAACATATCGATAACAAACAATGAAAAATAAAATTTTAACTTTAACATCCTGTATCTCCCTTATTATAAGCTTTCCTTAACCTGTATATGGAAATAATAAGTAAAGGTAGACAATGCTATAAAGTCTAAAAAAAAAAGAATTAATGTCAGTGAAAAGGAGAAAAATTCTTTATCTGTTATATTTTCATTTACAGTTAGAGCCAAACACTTTGTGGTAGTTGTTTACGTACCATTAAAAAAATTAATGACAACATTGTTGTAACAGTGTTCCGGTGAATAAACGCACTGGCTTGTGTGTATATACATATATAATATTTTTAAATTATGGCTCTCAAGATTATATTAATTATTAACTAAAAATTATACAAAAAGGAAACAAAGACAGGTGTAATATTCCACCAAAACAGAAAAAAACAAACACATCAAAGGAAATTAAAATTTATGTTTGTCTATAACCTTATCTATTCAAAGGCAGGATATATATTTATCAATTTCACGAATATATGCGAAGGGAAACAAATAAGCTAGCGTTATTTCCCCTTAGAAACATAAAATTTGTTATTTCGTTAGCGGGACCTCGGTGTGTCTCTTCTTATCAGTTTCTTGCATTTTCTCCCAAGATATATTGCTTATTGTCTTGCTCTAGACAAAATTTAGAGTCTTGTCTGGAAGGTGAATATACTGCGACACACTTAATGAAAAAAATTCTAATTCAAAAATATTTTGTTATAAAAATAAATTCCTTAAATCAAATGTTTGAAAGAGATTTATTGGCCAGGTTTGTTTAGGATTTTTATTTTTATAAACATTTACGTTCAGATTCACTAAAAAGGTTTTAAGATTTAGTACTAGTTTAAAGTAAGATATTATAGTTGATCAGATCAGATAGTTGATTTTGACAGGTTTTTGTTCTGTCATTGTTGATAAGTCGTTATTAAAAGCTTTTAGTAGTTTTAGTTATTCAAATATTTCAGCGATTTGCTAGGTTTCCAAATGATTTTCATCTTGAAGCGTGTTGCTAAAATAAATCTAGTTTTATTTTTGTGGAAAGTACAGTTCCTGCAAATGAACTGCGGACACCAATTTGACATTTATGCAAATTTTGGTAAATTAGGCTTCTCCCTTAATTTTTGTCCACCTTTACTAGTTAAACTATTATTTCAAAAGTATTTTTTAGATCACTTTTACACTGATTTTACTCTGCAGTCGCATTATTCCAGCATACAGAAGCTGAATTTGTGAGAAAAATGCTTTTTAAAACAAAAAAATTAAGTGCACAAAATTTTGTTACTGACTTAATTATGGAAAGTAGATAAACAATAGTATTTGATACTAAAATAAAATTTTATTGTTAAGTAAATAAAAGAAACAAGTTTTTAATAATTGGTATTTTACTAAAAAAAAATTAACCGAGCCAACCAATATTTTGTTGTTCCTCAATTTCTGCCAATAACAGAGTTTGGTCTTATTGGTATTGAGTCTACTAAGACTAGAGTATAGTTTGACGGACATTTGACATACTCCTTCGAGCGTTTCGTCTATACGTTCCGATAGAAGTACTTTGAAAAATCTCTATTTCTTAATAATATTATACAATTTCACCTAATTAATTAATTAACATCTAATTATATATACCGGGTGTCAACGAGATCACTTTCCGGCTGCCATTTATTTAGTTTTTAATCGAACGAGATGAAATTTGGCAGGAGTCATAGGCTAATAAAAAGTCACTTTTCGAGTTACTTGTCAAATTTCGACGACTTCCGGTTTAGCCGGAAGTGACTCTAACTTTGAATTTTCAAATGAGACACCCTATATATTTCTTGATTTTTGGAATCTAGAGGTCATTTTACGTGCAACTGTATTATAGTTATTACTTTTTGTGTCAATTTAACATTTTTTAAACAAACTTTTTGTGTTAATCTAGAGTGCCATGACCCACCTTAAATCCTTCTAATAGACGTTTACATCTGTACAAAAATACCTACACAATTTTATCACCTTTCATTTGTCTTACCAGAGCGTTCAAAGTTGACTAAATCACTTTTTTGATAATAACTTAAAAAAATTAAATACAACAATAACACTTTCATAGTATAACTAGATGTAGTTTTTTATTAGGAATCCAACGGTGCATCACAACATCAAAATTCTCTTGGATTTTCTACAGAAAACTGTATTTTATCGCCGTAGCCATTTGTTCTGGTTTGATCAAACATGTAACTGCACGACGATCACATATTATATCCAGTTAGCCATGACAAACAATTAAATTATAGCTGTTTAAAAAATAACGGAATAAAGCCTCAAAATATTGTTAAGATTGCCATGGAAAACAATTCAATTCAGGATAAATGATCGAATTTTACAAATTTGTAAACAATTATTTTTTTCTGGTCTTTAATATTATGTTTCTGGTTTGTGGCGAATTGTTTACAGCCACCCATTATTATTACTCAGTTTTGTCATGGCTAAGTGGATATAATATTTGATCATCGTGCAGTTGCATGTTTGATCAAACCATATAAAATGGCTATTGCAATAAAATGTAGTTTTCTTGAGAAAATCCAAGAGAATTTTGATGTTGTGATGCACCATTGGATTCGTAATAACAAACTACATCTAATTATACTATGAAAGTGTTATAGTTGTATTTAATTTTTTTAAGTTTTTATCAAAAAAGTGATTTAGTCAACTTTGAACGCTCTGGTAAGACAAATGAGAGGTGATAAAATTGTGTAGGTATTTTTGTGCAGATGTAAACGTCTATTAGAACGATTTAAGGTGGGTCATGGCACTCTAGATTAAAACAAAAAATTTGTTTTAAAAATGGTAAATTGACACGAGAAGTAATAAAAATGATACAGTTGTACGTAAAATGATCTCTAGATTACAAAAATCATGAAAAATACAGGGTCTCTCATTTGAAAATCTAAAGTTGGTGTCACTTCCGGCTAAACCGGAAGTCATCGAAATTTGACAAATACCTCGAAAAGTGACTTTTTATTAGCCTAGGACTCCTGCCAAGTTTCATCTTGTTCGATTAAATACTAAAGAAATGGCAGCCGGAAAGTGATCTCGTTGACACCCGGTATATATATATATATATATATATATATATATATATATATATATATATATATATATATATATATATATATATAAGAAAAAATGATTTAGCGTCCGTCATATATAAAAAGGGGGAAAAATTTTGGCTAATCGGACAAAACCAGTAAGTTGCGTTCTTGCATTAAAGTACGGGGAGTCCAAGACCTTATGGACAACCCCGGGCCGGTAGACAGTTAGCTTTCGTCCTAAGGGTTAAGTCAGTCTGATGAGTCCTAATAAGGACGAAAGCTAACTGTCTACCGGCCCGGGGTTGTCCATAAGGTCTTGGACTCCCCGTACTTTAATGCAAGAACGCAACTTACTGGTTTTGTCCGATTAGCCAAAATTTTTCCCCCTTTTTATATATATATATATATATATATATATATATATATATATATATATATATATATATATATATATATATATATATATATATATATATATATAATTATACATATATATATATATATATATATATATATATATATATATATATATATATATATATATATATTACTGAAAATATTTTTTATTATTGACAGTAATAATGATCGTATAGGGTCTGCTTTAGAAATAGAAGGTAGTTTTAAATAATAATGTACCTAGGTAGTTTCCACGTGTACTAAACTAGTTTCTTTTTGTTTTGCTGCCTAGAAAACTAATGCTTTTCGTCGATCTGATGTTAACTAATATTTTGCTTATTTTTATTTAGTTTGTGCTTTGATTAGTGCTTCTTAAATTAGTCTGATAGGGTTGAAAAATAAAATAAATTTACCACTAATAATATTTACTTATTATGTAGTGTTTGGGGGTGCAAGAAAGCGATTTATGTAGATACCTATATCTCGACTTTAGAAAAACTCATTTAGAGGATCTCTTCAAAAAAAATCGGTAAGTTACGATAATTTTATTGGCAAAAGAGTGAATAACAACTTTCTGAACGTGCTGTGTAAAACACAATAATGTTTTTTTTTTGACAAATGAAATAATTTTGTTTATTATTTTAAAATACGGTGTAGTTGTGCTCGTTAGTATTTTTCGTTTTGATTTTTAACCTTTTTTTTAGCAGACAGTTTAAGCTAGTAGGAATACCTCTCATCTCATTAATAACGTAATATAGGTTAAGTCATAATTCGTTGTGTTGCTCGTTCTAGTTAGGTACAATTTCAACCGATTTCACGAGTGGTCCATATTTTCCCATAAAATAAAAAAATTGCTATTAAATTACAATAGGTACCTCTAATTTTTTTGGCAAAATGCGTTTGTGGAATTAAAAATCGTTTGGATAATTTAGATCTAATAATAAAATGAGGTGTCAAGATAATATTTAAGTTTGGCAATGTCCCGGCTGGATCATTTGTTTTTCTTTATAATATTAGAGCTTATGACGTCAGGTTCTTTAGAAGCGTCGGATACGGGGGTGGTTTAGGGTATTTTTTAAAATAAAAAAAGTGCGCGATTTGAGAGAAAAAAAGTATTGGGTATGTCTGTAAACTACCCCAGGAGTCATTTATTCAAATATATGCAGTGAATTTCATAACACCCTGTATAGCGAACTGAAATAAAAAAATGGAAAGGGTTTTATTTTAAATACACTGTTCTCTCATTCGGAGGAAATTTGGTCAAAAGCATGGATTTCCCTTTGACAGGAATATTTCTTCAAATGATATTAGAAAAGATGTACTTACCTTCAAGTAATCTCTAACACAATAGTCCCTTTTTATACGTGCATATCTTGCTACGACCAATTCGAAAGATTTTTAAAAAATCGCTTTTTTTCCTATTCTGTCTTTAAGAATATAAAAAGTCCAAAAGGAAAACTGTCAAGCATAATAGTAAAGAAATCAGATTATTTGAACTACCTTCAAAAGTCTAGACATCAAAAAACTTAATGGAGGTGAGGGTAAAAAAACTATAGAAATAAAATTATTTATTTATGCTCGTATAGGTACATACATATCAAATGCTTTTTTTGAGATTATAATTGTGCTAAATATAAGCATGAAGCATTTCTGATTCATGTTTACAGTTGTATCATAAAACCGACACCCTGTCATCATACCAACTTACCCATCATATTTAATAAGGTGTGGGGAGCAATACACTAATATTTAATAAAAATTAATTAAAAATGTAATCCGAATTAATTTAATCAATTTTGAATAAGGAAATTTAATCAGAGATCTCTTAATTTAATGTGTTAATTTAATCTTAATTTAATTTAATGTGTTAATTTAATCTTAATTTAATGTGTTAATCTAATAAATAATTTAATCTTAATTTAATGTGTTAATCTAATAAATAATTTAATGTGTTAATTTTTTAAATCAATCTGGCGTGGACCTGAATTTAATCGGAATTGTGTTGATTTTGGTTAAAAATTTAACCATTATTTTTAAGATTGCATAGACTTTAAAAAAATGCAAGGGCGTCTTATAGAATCCTGTCCCAATAAATATGAAACGCCCGCATTTGGTGAAACGATAAATTTGTACAATGTGTTAAAATCCGAAATGTAAGGTGTAAAACATATCCGGTTATGACAGATTCCGTTGAAACACGTGCTATAAAACTGTAGTCTTTCCTGAAACCTAAGAAGAACTAATAGCTTTCGAATGACCTGTTAATGACAGAAAATTTTAAAGACTCGTAAATTTTTACGGAGGCAACAAAACGCAGGACTTTAAAACTTTCGGCATATGGGCGACGCTTTTAATGACCTAAGTGACATAAAAATACACCGTGGGTTATTATTCCTCAAGAAGGGACAAAATATTAAATCACACAGATCTTAACATGCCGATGCTCTTGAAGCGTACTACTTATTTTTGTGTATATAAGTGTAATAAAATGTCATACAGCGTGTAACAAAAATATGGAGAAAGGTAGGTAGGTACAAAATTATGCCCGATCCGATGGTGAGTTCCGCATTGTTGTCAAGTTTACCGTTTTCCTGAAATCGACAGGAACTTTTTTTAATTTTAATGGAACGCTCTACATTTTATTCGATTTTCGAATTCAGCTTAAAATTCTGAATATTTCCTATTGGGAACATTTTATCCTAAAGGTACCAGTTTTTAAGAAAATGGTGGTCAAAAATCCTTACTTTATTGTATTTTACCTTAAAATACCTGTACACGAAAGTTTACCTGAAATGTCTGACATTGTGAGTTTCGTTGATTTAAAAAAAATTTAACAGAAACCCAGAGAATTGAAATTTTAATAATACTGGGTTATTGGGGACAGAATCCGAACGCAACAAGAAGTTTGTAATATTTTTAATGACAAATATCCTGACAGAAATCCGTTAACTAAATCTACTGTAAGGAAAGTTTTAAAAAATTTCGTCAAACTGGAAACGTAAAAAACGCTATACCCTCTGGCCGACCTAAAAGTGCATAAGTGCATCAGATGGTGATAAGGCTATGTTTTACTCAGTTTAGAGGAAAATTCTCATCTAGCAGAACACTGGGAAAAGAAAACAACGTTGTACACATGTTCGAAGACCGCCTTCTGAAAACCGAAAAGGTTCATTCGCTCAAAATCAGACTTGTGGAAGAGCTCTCAGAAGATGATTACGACAGGCGCTTGGATTTTTGCGAAACCATGATGGAACGTTGCAACGCCAATCCTGATTTTGTCCACCGAATAATTTTCTCTGGCGAAGTACCATTTAAGAGATAGGTACCAAAAACTGACTAGAAAGTCATGATTTCATCTGGAAATATTAAATATTTCCACTAAGACGATATCATTTCCAGGACTTAAAAGAAGATTATAAGCCTTAACAAATCTTGATACTACTCTTTTTCATAAAATAAAGCCGCTTAACCTAAAAAAATAATAAAATCAAGTTTTCTTTTCAAACTATTGATCTAGGATTTTCATTTAGGGCGTAAATTACTTCAACAATGAATGTGAAGTGTGAAGTCTACTTGTCAGGGGTACATATAAATATGTAAAATTGAGAATAAGTTCTCTAAACCACCTGAAAATTCCTTATACAATAAGGATTTGAACAAATCATGGTAAAACAGCTATTCTCCGGGCTATATGCCCCTCCGAGCGCTGGATTACATACCAAAATTTGCCGTATTTTGGCTAACACTGTTAGACAACAAAATATTTGGTTTGACTGCAAGAAACTACCTGGTGGTAGTTTCTTGCAGTCAAACCTAGTATTTTGTTGTCTAACAGTGTTAGCCAAAATACGGCAAATTTTGGTATGTAATCCAGCGCTCGGAGGGGCATATAGCCCGGAGAATAGCTGTTTACCATGATTTGTTCAAATCCTTATTGTATAAGGAATTTTCAGGTGGTTTAGAGAACTTATTCTCAATTTTACGTATTTATATGTACCCCTGACAAGTAGACTTCACACTTCACATTCATTGTTGAAATAATTTTACTTCACGGTAAATTCTACTCCGACTGCTTGAAACTGCTAATGGATGGCGCTGCTTGTGTTATACTGCTTATGCAGTTCGACATGATTAGCTTTAAGGATATGCTGTTTCCGAAGGTAGGTAGGATCGTTTATCGTGTACTGATGAGAACTAAAGAGTTCGAAACCGGTATGCAGGTAACGACATCCTAACTAAAGAAAAAGCTTCCTTCTTCCTGGTAGTTTCTTGCAGTCAAACCAAGTATTTTGTTGTCTAACAGTGTTAGCCAAAATACGGCAAATTTTGGTATGTAATCCAGCGCCCGGAGGGGCATATAGCCCGGAGAATAGCTGTTTTACCATGATTTGTTCAAATCCTTATTGTATAAGGAATTTTCAGGTGGTTTAGAGAACTTATTCTCAATTTTACGTACGTAAATTACTTGGTTGGGTCAAACTTAGTCGAGGCTCACCGTGTAGGTTGGTGCGTTGTAGTATTTGAAATATATTGTTTAACTACAAATTTGTTTTTATACTACCTGATCCTTATAGTAGAAATTAAGACAATGGTTTTGTGATATCACAACAGACAAACTGACACTTACAGAGAATAATGTGCAAGTAAGAAAATCAAGAAGACTTCCGAAGACTACTGGCATACTTCAACAACAATAGAGCAATTTTATTGTACCAGTACAATAATAAGCCACTTTATGGCCGCGAAACTGTACTTTATAATGAAATCGTACACAAAACTAATTAGCCAACAACATTCTAAGACAACAGTTACCCTTCTAATTAATGTTCAATTTTATATTTCAGTTAGTGGCAATGGCGACAAAATTTCAGTGCTTGTATGTTCTCTTTATTGTTAATGTTATACTATTTCCAAAATTATCCTTTTTGTTTCAAGCATTTTTAGAATCTTGAGAAGTACCTCTGCTTTTGAACTATTATCCCACAGCAAAACGGTAGAAAATCTCGATTCTATTTTATTTTATTTCCCTTTTATATCAATTTTAGTGACTTTATATGATGGTAATGAAAAGTTGGGGAATATTTTAGAGCTTAATTATCAACAGTTGGGTAACGGGATGCATATATCGTTGTTTTTATTGGACTCAAGTCTGGTGTCCTCCCACAATATCTCTATATGATGCTATAAAACGGTATCAGTCAACATTAGAATATGGGACACAATAAAATGTATTGTACTGGTTGCTACAGATTCTTCATTATCTTACAGATACACAAGTTGACGTCTTAATTCTATTTTTTTTTAAATTCAATTTTATTTGTATCACGATAAGTTGTAAACACCATAATATACACCGTATACATTTTTCTATCTGTTATTCTTTTTAAAGCTAGTAAATGAACCATAAATTCTTAATTAAACTCTTAGAAAATAATAATAGACAATATGCACGTAAGGTACAGTACCCAATTTTATCTTTAAATGGCCCATTGCGTTTTAGTGTAAATGTAAAGATATCTGTATTTGTATTTAGTTAGTTTTACCTACAGGTTTTTACTTCTACCGCGAAGGGAATTACCCATTATCTATTGCATTCAAAATGTCTGTCCCAATATTTCAAAAACTATTAGAGATAGGGATAGGATATTCTGTACAAAATGTGAAGAGCTTCTGACAAGCTATAAGATGGCAGAAAAATATATAGGGTGTTCCATCTGATAAAAGTGATATTTTTTAATTAGAAGTGTTCTGACTTTGGACCTAGAAATAAAACACCCTGTAAACGAGATGTCAAATATTTCATAGTGGATATGTTTTTTCTTTGACTTAATTCACTGAGAATACAAATTATGAATCGCTTCGAGTCAAAACTTAAGTAGTATTCTCACAATAAAGATATGATGATGATGACTTTTTCGTATATTAAACAACTACTGAAAAAGATATGAAATTACACGTAGAATTTAAAAATTCATTCCAATACAGGGTGTCCGATTTAAAAAAATCTAACTTTGCGACACCCTACTTTTTGAACTCATCCTGTATAATTAAATATTTATAAAATTTGAAAAATATCCAACCATATCTTAACAGAAAAGCTTGTTATCGACAAAGTTCTTTCCCGCTTATTTCATTCAGGGCCGGTTGTACAACTTTACGTTGAACTGTAGTTCACCTGAACTGCAGTTCATCGGTGAACCGAGATCAGCGTTCGTGCTGTTGTTGAAACAAGCTTGGGAGCGGGTTCAGCTGAACGCCCGTTTGTCGATGGTTGGTAACACTTTTTCTGGGAGGCGCAAGCGCACTTTTAAAAAAATCAGCTGATAGATGCCAGTTTGATTTTTTTAACCTAAAAATATGAAGATGTAAATAATGGGGAATTCCGTAATTTTGTGCTGTGTTGGATTTATTTAAAATGAGTATCTTAAAAAGATCCACAAATTTTACAGTGCAGGAAGAGGCTATTCTTGTCTCTTGTCGCTCTTGTTTCTAAAACAGAAAAGTAGATACATAGAAAATGGTAATTTTGACATTTTGAGTAAGTGTGGGTAGAAAGGAATACTTACTGTGGAGTTATATTTTTTATGTCGTCTCGAATTTCCCCAATTATTATCTGTACAGTCTGTTTTGACAAACGAAACCGTTGTATAAATTGCACGTCATTCCAGATTAAAAAGTTGTTTGGTCTTTCTTGATAAGTCCTTGGTAGACGTGGGTTAAACACAATGTTTACAAGTTCCAGAAAGTCCTCATCGTCGGTCAAATCTTCAGGAATATTCATTATTATATTTTAAACACAAAACGGTTTACACGAATTTTTATACCACTACTCTTTATAAGAAAAATGTTAATAAAAATATGAAATATTAAGTAAAAAAGTTAGGTTACACGCCTATCTACAAATTTTAATAATCAAAACACAGGCGACGGCAGTGACAGCACAGCACACGTGAATTATTGTGAATTACTGCGACTGCGCTGCGATTGAACTCAGTTTAACCGCCCGACTTCGGTAGATCAACTTGACCGGCCCGTGAACTGGGTTCAATTTTTAACTTCTAGTTCAACAACGGCCAAAAATGATTTAACCTTAGATCAACGCTGAACTTAGTTTAAACTCTAGTTGTACAACCGGCCCTCAAACGTCATCATTGACATTATTGACATTTCTCTTCTTTTTCTTTTTTCTTCAGACTTTTAAGTAGGATTTTAGAATGTGGGTTATTTCTGGTCACACCAGGGGACTACCGAATCCTTTCCCCCTAATTTAAATTTCATTTTTGTGACTTGTAAATTGTTAATTTCATGTGTTTGTTTTTATTTTTTTAATTTGATTTGTAATTTTTTGTTTGTTAGGTAAGATAGTTGTGGTGGTTTCTCTGTTTGAAGAGTTTAATTGTGTACCTCTAGGTTTGATGATGCTCCGCTAGGGGAGAAACATATATAACCGTTCAGTAAGAGCTTACGGATTAATGAAGTTTGAGACTTTGACTTGAAGATATATTTATCTGTAACTTGAATCAAGTCTCTTAGAGAAATACAGTCAATGTTAAAAAAAAATATTTTATTTCTAATAAACATGATGATGGTTCACGAAACTGGCGTCAAGAGCAGACAACTTGATTTGGTTGGAGAGAAAAATAATATTAGACGAAAATCTTGTTCTTTTTTAATAGCTTATTATTCCCTTGATTAAGAAATAGATTTAATGTTTGTAAACAAACATGAAATTATTGCTCAATCACTTGTTACTAATGTTACTAAGTTCAAACTGATTAAAACCTCTTACAGCAATTTAGAAGTCAAGATTAAAAAATATAAAACCATTTTAAATGGAGGGTATAAACATAGCAAGCGTCAAGAGGATGTGAATAATAAAAACCGTCTTTATAGTTTAGTGGGTACTTATTTGTGTAGACACCATTTGCTAATGTTCAGAGTCGTAAAAGATATTCATCACTATAAGAATATTAATTTGTAAGGCGCTCCAGCTTGGTTACATCTCATAGGCTTCGATTTTATAATCAGCCAACTGTGTTGTTAAAATAATTAGCCAAGAATCACATGAAACTGAATATGTGGTCAATTCTATCAATATTTTTTTTATGTAACAAATCGGCCTAAGAAGTAATGTTATTTTACCTTTGTAGTAAAATCTCTTTAAAATACACTTCTTTCGAAAGTGTTTAAGATAAACAAATACCTATATACCAAAAAACACTGACAACATAGTACAGCAATTAATTTAATGCAAATAACCATCCCTTGACTAATAACACAGGACCACAAATGGGAACCGAAAAAAGTCCTTTGGCGAGATTGATATCCTATATGTATTTTGGTGCGCTGATTACGAATCCGAGGTCCATATAACCCCAGCACGTCACGTTCAAGGTCATGTGAAGGTCAAATGCATATACACTGTGTGTAAAAAGTCCCGGACCGGTAAGTTATTTCGAAAAAGGCGCACATTATCAAAAAATTTCCTGTATAAAAGGTTTAAGGTTTTGAAAAATCCACAAAACAAGGATACCTGTAATTATACAGGGTGTCTTAAAAAGTCGTGGCCAACTAAAATGTTGTTTTTTTAAATGGAATGATTTCTTTTAATCACATTTTCTGATTTGAATAAACATTCTGAACAATTATTATGTAACATGGCATGTAGTTAAACCCGTTAGTTTATGAAATAAATCGAATTAAAGAACAATACATACGATTTACGATATTACATTTATTTTGTGTTTTGACAAGCTGGTAGTCATGAAATGTTGCAAAATGTTATTGACAGATTTTATTACAACTTAGCTCATTGTCAAGCAGTCGCAGGGAGACATTTTGAGCATTTAATTTAATAACGATTTAAATTTATTTTTGTTCTGGTAAAGGTGGTAGTTAATTTGTTCCTTGTATTTTTTAATTGTTATTGTTATTAAATTATTGGAAAAACTTGCATGTGCACATTTAGTAATTTTTTTTCTTCCAGTAATAGGGTAAATATTCTGTTACCAGCTTGTAAAAACACAAAATGAATGTAATATCGTAAATCGTATGTATGTTCTAAATTCGATTTATCTCATAAACTAACGGGTTTAGCCACATGCCATGTTACATAATAATTGTTCAGAATGTTTATTCAAATCAGAAAATGTGATTAAAAGAAATCATTCCATTTAAAAAAACAAAATTTTAGTTGGCCACGACTTTTTAAGACACCCTGTATAATTACAGGTATCCTTGTTTTGTGGATTTTTCAAAACCTTAGAACTTTTATACAAGAAGTTTTTTGATAATGTGCGCCTTTTTCGAAATAATTTACCGGTCCGGGACTTTTTACACACAGTGTATTAAGGAAAAACAGAAAATCTGACCACGGATTCGGAACGAGCGGGAAATTTCACGTCCAAATATGTGGTTTTTATTTTTTCCAACATGACCCTCCAAGGTCATCTGGGGGTGAAATGATTCACCGACAGACCAAATTCTTATTTCCCATTACATCATCACCTTGAACGTGACGTGCTGGGATTATATGGACCTCGGATTCGTAATCAGCGCGTCAAAAAACCTAAAGATACCTGACTAAGTTGTACGTAAAAGTCTGTAGTTGTGATGATGTACCTATATGGGAAATAAGAATTTGGTCTATCGGTGAGTCATTTCACGCCCAGATGACCTTGGAGGGTCATGTTGGAAAAACCAAAAACTACATTTTGGACGTACAATTTCCCGCTCTTTCCGAATCCGTGGTCAGATTTTCTGTTTTTCCGTAATATATGCATTTGACCTTCACATGACCTTTAACGTGACGTGATGGGGATATATGGACCTCGGATTCGTAATCAGAGCACCAAAATACATATAGGATATCAATCTCGCCTAAGGACTTTTTTCGGTTCCCATTTGTGGTCCTGTGTAATTAACACTACATAACAGAAGTTCCAATAACGAATTAATCACAACACTTAAAGAAGTGCAAGGTATTTTGGTATCATGTTACTATTAAAAACTAGAAAACTAATGTTTTTGTTCCTTTTGAAGTAATATCTAAGTAAAATTTACTTCCTTTAGAAAGGAACACACTTATACAACACCAACAAAGCAATAGATATAGCAATTAATAAAAAAAGAGTCCATTAATTAATTAAATACCTAGTGCTTAAAAGAATCCGCAGTATTTTGTGAGAAGCTGTTTTTGAATTTTCCGTGTGATCAAATCGAGGCCAGGGACTTTTTTGGATTTAGATTTGTTCCAATTCCTTCAGCCATTTCTTTAAGTGTAACGGAAGTGATATTTTCTGATCTTCGGCTTTCTACTTCAGTAGAACATCTAACCAGATGGAATCTGGTTAGGTGTAAAGACATTTTCCCGATGATCAGCAAGGTCTGCATTTGTTTGCTATTTCTAGCCCATGTAATGCTTCTAATAAAGAACTATATGTGGTGCCACGCACATTACTGCTTAGTTTCAGAACTGAATAGGCCTAGTTTAAACGTAATTTCACTGATGTGAGATAATGTGCTGTATAATATGTTTGATAATAAAATATAACAGAATTTTTAGCTGGTTGATAATAACGCTCTCTTTTCTTCATATGTCACGGGATAAGATTTGATTTTTTAATATGTTTTCTCATATCTGTCTTTGATTTTGCTTTTCATGAACTATTTTAGATCTTTTAGGCCTTGCAATTCCTTGAAATAACTTTAACAGATCAAAAAGCTCTCCTTCGTAATTTTTTAATTTTTAATAGAGCGAATAATTACCTTCATTGAGGTTAGCTTAACTGATGTGAGAAATGTTACTGTCGTTGGCAGTAAATTACTAAAAATACATAGTTAAAAATATTGTTTGCTAATAATAAGTCTCATAATCGTATTTAACTATATGTAAAAAATATCTACCAAAAAAGAATATTTACTGTTTTGCCACCCTTCACGGATGTGAGAATTACAAATAACCAACCTAATGCAAATAAACTTTTTAATATTGCAAAACGATACTTTCGATATTTTTGCTGTCTAAACAAGCAGTGACGTTGAATGTTTGTATCATGTCTATTTACCAAAAAAGAATTTATTATTACAAAGGTATTTATCGTTAGAATTTAAATTAGCGAGAAGGCTTCACTGACGTGAGGCAGCCAAGTGAGAACCAAAGTATATCAATGCTTCTGGAAAAAACATATAATTTCTTGCTATAGTACAAGCATAGCTTGCAATTGTGGTTCATTCAATTTATGTACATACTAAAACAGGTGTCACTGAAAACAATCACTGAAACGGGGTTTTAAAACAGTTTTGAATTTTTATTTTTTTCATAAAATTGTGCTTAAAATAAATTTAAAATGTTGCTTAATGACAACCCTTTTACAAAAAAAAAATATGTTAAGGTTTCTCTTACTTGCGTGCTTCCCGGGCGAACCATATATTTAAACATCTTGTAAGAATACTAAGCAGTTTTTAACATTAGTTAATGGATTAACAATATAAAATAATATTAGAAAAAACTTAAACCTAAACCTTAAAAAAATGAAAAATATTTCAAATTATTTAAATTACTTTTCTGAAATTTTCAAACGCCATTACGTAGTTAAATGCTATCTAAAATCAGTGGATCAAAGCCCCAGGTATTTTAAGGCCAGTAATGAAAACCTATAGCAGAGGAAAGGAAGATTCTAGTTATAAGGACCGCAAAGTTGCGTCTTTCAACGGCCACGACAAGTTTTTTTTTAACATTTTGATTTAGTAGAGACGCTTTGACCGGCGAAACGTAAAATTACCCGAATTGGTAATGAAAAATAAAGTAATAAATAGAGGTGAAGTTCATAGAAAGAATGCTAGTAGAAAGTTAATAGAAATGGGAGAAATAGAGTATGTTAAAAAATACGTATTTTTAGGTTTGGGTAACAAAGAGGCGTTAAAACAATTTTTAGAAAATATCGGTACAATTTTAGGGAAGAAACTTCTTCTGAATAGTTTTTACTAGAATTGAATTTTGGAATCTATAGTTTAGAAAATGCTAATGATAATAGAACAGAAAAAGATTCTGAGGAAACCTAAACGAACTTGAACAACCCTGCACATACTTTTTATTGGGTTGGTCAGATTTGCTTCGGTTTTTTTGCTTTTTTTATAATATTTTGCAAATTATTTAAATTTGATACCTATAAAAAAATAATCAGCATTGGGACCTCAAAAATAAATTCTGAACAATTATTATTTTAAACTTGACCAGTAGTTCTTTTGTTGAACAGTTCTTCATACTTTGAATAAAAGTTAAGATTTTTAATTAGACAATCTTAGTATATATGGACAATGTTATACTATAGAAGATGTACAAGTGTGTGTGTGTGGGGGGGGGGGGGGGGGGTGATAGTACGAATAAAAATAAGAACAAAATTTATATGAATATACACCCTAAAACTCTTCCTAAGAGAGTTACAATCCTTTAAATTCTGGACAAAAAGAATAGTTTTTAAGTCTTTTTAGGAACAGTGGTAGACCCGTTTTCGCCATAAATATGTATGCCAAAGCCAACGGTGATTTTTAAAACAGCCATAACAGTTCAGAAGGAGTAGTTTTCGTAAGGGTAGGGGGTTGTTTTTCACAAAACTGTTTTATTTAAGTAGATACGGCAATTTTAACAATATAAAATATAAATAGCATAAAAAACTTGACTTTTTTACGTAAAAAGGTACTCTTTGTTAACTCGCTAGGGCGAACGGTTTTCCAGATATTTGCAATCATCAAAATCGGTTAACCCATGCCGAACATTTGCGTCACTTGCGGTATGTACAATGTTAGCCGTTAAGGAGTTCCATGGCTTACCTTCGGAGATCATTACCAGATCCTGATATGGTGATGGGAACACCGACGAAGTAAGTATTCTCCTTTAAACAAAAAAAAATAATCATTAAAATCGGTGCGCACCGGTACCGAAGATATGCGTAAACACATTAGAAATAGTATTAAAGAAAAAACAGCCCAACTGAGAACCTTTCCCTATTTTGAAGTCAGGTAATATTAATAGGAAATTTAGCAAATCGCTGAAATATTACAATAACTTGTAAGTTTTTAATTACGATTTATTTCCAATAACAGGACAAAAATGAGTCAAGACATAACTGATCAACTAGAGTAACAAGGGGATCTTAATTTAAACCAGTACTAATCTTAAACTTTTTTAGTAAATTCCGGTAAAAGTTTACAGGATACTATGCAAATAAAAAATATATATTTAATGGTACGGGGTTTTTAATTTATTTCGTTTCTTTTTTGCGTACTGTTGAAAAATCCACTGCACTAAAGCCGAAGAGGACTTTTTACTTGTCGATTGCAGTGATCTACTGCACTTACAGACGATTGTGATTGAACACAGAGTGCATGAATCACGTTCTTTCGAACTCGTGACTTTGGTATCGTGACCGTCCGTTGTCGTCAGTTGAAAGGATCCTGCTTAGCGTTGGTAATAATGTTGTTCACTGTCACTTTTATGAGATGGCCGATAAGGAACGCTGCTGATCTTGTAGATTTTTCCGATTACATTTTATGTTGTTGTAATTGTTTCTGCGGACTCTGATCTCTACTTGTTTTTCGAACCTCTACCGACAAACATTTGACTAAGGTAAGATTATTATTAGATTTTGTAAGGTCCTATTAGCCCAGGCTGACTGTTCCAAATAGGTCGATTTCGAGAAAAAAATTTTAGAATCATTTTGACTGTTCTTAGTTGTAGAGGGGGGGGCATGTCTATGGATACTTGCTATCCCAGTAACAGCTGAACTTGCTGCTATGATTTTTAATTATTTTTTGAATATTCTAAATCTAGATTTTTGTTCATGACTCGTTTCTTTTACACTGTAGGTAAAATTGGCCAACAGGAAGTTGTAGGTATTGAAAAAACCTTTTATTTCAGGTTTTGATCCGTTCAATAGTTAACGAGATGACTGCGAATAAATGGCCATTTTTTTAAAAATAAATAACTTTTGCAAAAAGGAGTTTTGGGCTTCTCTAAGTACACCAGGATATTAATACAATTACAATCCTTGTAATTTTTATAAATTAGTAACTTTGGCGTTATTTTATAATATATAGAATTTCAGATTAACATTTTTGCAATTTCTATAGCAAAATGCGCCAATATTCGCAAAAAACTATTAAAAAATATGATAACCTAATCGGTATTTTGTTTTTTAGCTTTCTTGTAAAATTTTTAAAATGCTACGTTTGCCAGTATGTGCGGACACTGACGAAATGTTTCACGAGTAATCCATAATTTAATTAGATATGATTTGCGTTTTGTTCAAATATTCTGGTAAAGTTATGGCCTTTTTATTAGTGTTGGAAACTTTCGTTACTTCTGAATACTTGTACCGATTAGTTACTTTTAGTATCAATACCCGTTACTCTATACCTGTTACTCGTTACTTTCGTTACTTTTAGTTTTCAGTAGAGTGATTACTCTTTTATTGTTTTTTTATTCACAAATAAGAAACATTATGGTTCAGGGATATTTACTAGAATATTTAGTATTTAAAAGGTGATGGAAATAGTATTATAATAGTTTTCGTCGGTAGTCGGTAAATAATAATTAAAACATTTAAAACATAACAGTAAACAAACACTGTATACAGAGATTTTATTTTTGAATATCTATCTAAAAACATTAAACATAAACAGAACTTATTTCCTTTCATAATCATAAATCATAACAAAACGAAACAAAAAAAAATATATAATTTAATCTGACAAATTTAATTTAATCTGACACAACAAAAAACGTTTAACTGACAATTAAAATAAAAATACATACTAAGGTATAGGTACAAAAGTAACGGGTATTTAGAAGAACAAGGAATCGGTACTCTGAGTATTGGGCAATTACCAGTTACTTTGAAACGGGTAGGTGCTTTTTTTACATCAGTACTTTTTATTGCTGCAAGGACTATTAAATATAAACCCGCATTAAATTTTATCTATTCCATTGCCTTAGCAATAAGCAGCTTTTTCGTGATTTTCTATGGAAAAGCTGCCAAACAAAATGAAAATCTGAAAGCTCACAAATGTGCGATTGTTTTAGCTGCTGGTTTGGCCACTTTTACTCATGGCCTTTTGTTTTCAATAAATTCCCTATTTTCAGCTTTTGGATGGCTCAAATACGGAACAACGAATTTTCTCGTTATTTTATGGCCCAATATGGACAACTCCTGAACGCGTCAGTGAGAGATTAAAAAAATAGATGAGGATGAGATACCATTATTTACATTTTAGAGCGATCAGAGACTTATAATTTGGCCAACTACATGGTCCCCCACCTATACTTCTTGAGAATTGCTATTACCAGGTTTTCAGTTATGGGTCGTTCATCAGCTGGGTCTGGTGCGGATGATTGAGCCGACTCCATCACCAGGACGCAGTTTTGTCGGTGTGTAGGCTATTCCCTGTCAGTAACGTGTTGGACATCATTAAGATTAGAACTTCTTAAATAGTGCACAAAAGTGAAGCAGGGTACCAGGACTTTTATCCGTAATTTAGGTTAGCCTCATAGTTCTTCGTTCATTCTTACTGCGTGATGTACTGAGCCTGCGAGCACTGATAAAAAATTGTAAATCACGAAACCTAGTTTATAGTTCGTTTATTTGTATTTCATATTTTTGTATAATTTTATTTGTATTTTGTGAATCTATATTCTAGTCCTAGGACATAAATTTTTAAAAAAGCACGTGGAAAATGTCAATTTTCATATTTCTTCCAAATTTCCATACATTTTATTATATTATTTATTTTATATGTCGGAAATCATTATACGTGCTACAATTACGTATCGTTGGCCTCGCAATTATTTTATGAATCCTGCTGTTTGTGTAAAATGTTCTTCAGATTCATATTTACAGTATTTTTTTTTCAACGCGGGTCAAAGGATTTTACATGGTAAAATTTCGACCCCATGTTAACCCCATTTATATTACAGCTATAAAGTTATAACTTGAAATAGTTTAATTCAGTTTAGTTTACATTGTTTATTTGTCCATCGGTTATTTATAATGAAACAGATTGAACACGTCATAAGGTTTACAAAAATAATTTAAAAATATTCACACGTATTATCACAATCGGTAAATAAGGTAAAACAACACTTTTCAAAGGTAAAATATTTGGACTACACTATATAATATCGTGTTAATCAAGATTGTGATAAGGCAAACATCAAATACGGCACATAGAGAAATTGAAAAGATGCAGAAGAAACATATTACTATTTTCTTTGATATTACCTAGCATTGTCAACCAGATAAGTTTCAAACTCTGTAACAGAGTAAAAACAGTTTTGTATTAATATATTTTTAATGTTATACTTAAATTCTTAAATGGATCAAATCTAAAGTCCTGAAGACAAGTCCTTATTAATTGTACCAAAAAAATTCCCAGAACTACTTAAAAAATGCATCTTTGTTTTTGATAAAAATCACTTCTTAACCCACCGTATTTCCTTGTTTTTGCTTATATTTACCAGATAACGCACTTAAACATTTCCCATACATTTTTAACTTTATTGTCACAACAAAAATATTTAAATGATGTCCATTTACGCTGTTAACGCAGGTATTAAATGTAATTTCAAACAGCATAAGAGGGAATCGAGAAGTTGCCAATCACTTTACTGCAGCGTATCTAGATCATCCCATACTCAGCAAGGCAACAGTGCAACGACTGTACGAAAAATTTATTACTACGGGTTGCCTTGTTTCTACACATGGAAAGCAAAAAATATATGCCCCTGGAGGAAATGACAATTTAAAAATGGACCTATGTCTAGCAGCTAAAGACAATCCATCAATTAATTTCACAGAGCTTGCTGAAACTTCCAATGGATCTAGAAGCAGCTGCTACAAAGCATTTAAGCAAGATAAGTTTACATTATATAAAGTTCAAAACGTCTAAGAGCTTCTACCGCACGACTATTTTGAACGCATGGAATTTTGTGAATGTCGGATTGAGAATAAATAATACCAGAAATATTACAAAACTTATTTTCTCTACCAACGACAGCTCTTTTTCTACAAATGGAACAGTAAACAAACAGCAGTGCAGTCTATGGGTTAGAGAAAACCCTTAACGTAATTCAGCGAACGCATACACAGTGGCACAAAAGGGTTCATGTTTGGACAGGAATTCTAGGAAATAGGATCATCAGACCATATTTTATAGACGGGTGCATTAACAGCAGAAAAATATCTGAAACTTTAGCAAACAGAAGTGGGTCCTGCTTAAGCAAACAGAATTGAAGAGGTACTTTTTCAGCACGATTGATGGAGCGCCAGTTCATAGCGCAGCAGTCGTGACTCAATTTTTAAACACCATATTTCCTGGTGGATTGGACGACTCGGCCCTTTTAAATGGCCTGCGCGAATTGTGTTAATTTTAATTTAAAATTTAATCATTATTTTTAATAAATCTACTGTCTTACAAAATAAATTTACGTTGGTTAGCCCTCGTATTTCTCAATGGCCTCATATTAAAGCCGTATACAATAAAATCAGGTTTCTATCTACTACCATCAGATTCCTGCCACTTTGGTACCACATGATCCAGTTTAATAAATTTTCAACATGTAATCACAAAGCCTTTTTAGTTATTACAGGCATTTACCTTAATCCGACAAGATTAACGAGTAATTAATTTTAACCTAATAAAAGCTGCAAACCTGCGAGATGCGTCAAAGCTTAATCCCGCATTTTCAAAGAATAACGGTGATGAAACAAATAAGTTAGGAACTTTAATAAGAGGAAATCTAGCGGCGTTGCTTTATAGCATTAAACAGTTTAAGAGCGACGATGGTAATAAGTGGATTTGGATTTGATAAAGGAAATGTGCACTGCTCGGAGCTCGGTTGGATGAAATGGCATTATTTTCTTGGACAGTGTTGCCACGAATCGAAGCTGCTTTAACGGCGAGATATACTAATGTTACATGTCGCCAAAGCTATGAAATTGTAAAGATCTTTAGTTGGTTGAAAGTATGTCATACTTAGGAAATTTTGCTAGAAATAACTAGGTACTTATCATGGGTGTTTACATCGCAGCGTGGGCTCAAAAAAGGTTAAAGTGCAGGGTATAAAATAGTTCGAGCCGCACTACAGTTAATTAGACTTAAATAGTGGGGGTTATCCGCATCTAAAGTTTTCTTAGCATATCGGCTTTCTAATTAAGCATTGCATTCTTAAACAAAAATTATTATAAAGTCACTAAACTTGCCATAAATGTATGAACTCAAAAACTCATTCAAACAGTGTTGATGCAGGATTATATTTTAATAAGATGTAGGGTCGAAAAAAAGTAAACTCGTTAGTTGCTAAATATAGGGAGTGTAATTTTAATATTAAATAGTTTTTGCTAACAATTTGTTTGATGTTCAAAATGCTACAAATCTCGAAACCTATATACAGGGTGAGTTTTTTTTATAGTGTTACAAGGCGATATCTTGAAAATGGTTTAAAATATTTTCATGAAATTTTGGTAAGTTCATAGGGAGATGGGGGACATATCTAAACATATTTTTTGGTAGTAAATACCGTCTCATGAGGAGTGGGGGATAACTTTGGAATTTGAAATGCGATGATGGACTTTTGTTTATAAAATTCGAATCTACGTAAAACACTACGTACGCGTATATATATATATATATATATATATATATATATATATATATATATATATATATATATATATATATATATATATATATATATATATATATATATATATATATGTGTATATATTTAACATTTAATTTCAACTAATTTATGGTCTGTCACCCTTGAGAAGTTGTTTGAAATGTCCCCCTTTTTTTACCCGCTGAAACATTTCAGGTGTCACTAATAAGCAGGTAAAGCGGATTCGTGTTTTTATATCATCTAAAGTTGTAGGTGCAGTCACCATCACTTTGTCTTTTAAAAAAACCCATAAGAAATGTCAAGGGAGGTTTTCGGGGACCTAGCAGGCCAGTTGACCGGATCAGCTCATCCAATCCACCTGTTTTCAAATATTTCACTCAAATGATTATGGGCCTGTATTGCATGGAGTGGAGCTCTGTCCTGTTTTGAAACCACAATTTTGGATTTTTTTTTGATTTCACTGAACTCGAGGTAATCAATTTTTTTTACTGGTTGAGATCTCTATTTTCTAGGGACCTCTTAGAGCTCTTCATCGCTTTCATACTTGCTGATGCTACGTGTTACCATATCGTCCGCAAACATCATGCACCATAGGCCATCGTCTCTTATATTACTACTCTTTGCATTATTAGTTCTTATATTTTAGAAAATAGTTTCTTCAGGTTGTCCATGTACTCTTCTTTCATAGATAATACTGTTAGAATTGCATGAGAAGACATGTTTTAACCAATAAATTTTGAGCAAGTGAAATACTCTAATCAGAAAGGTACCAATCAAAAAAATTACCGATTTTATTTTTTTCACCCAGTTAACTATGGCAACAGTATTATTATAAAAACATCAAATCCAAGCAAACTCCAGAAAGTAAAAGGAAAAAGGATCGTTCCATAAACCTGAGATGTTATTTGAGAATAAGCTTCATCGAACATTTTCTATTTGGGCTCTATTTTACATAAATACACGTAAATGGTCTTTGAATGCTTATGCATTTATTGATCTACATCGCTTTCTTTATTTTTTCTTCTTGCATCCTTACTTTTGCTGTTTCTTTTCCATTAAACTCCATATACTTTGTTTTCTTTTTCTTCTTTTGTCTGTATTATCTAGAGATCTCCTACAGGTCGTCTTTTGTCACACTTTCTGGTGCTACATATTACAATATTATCTGCAAACATCTTGCTGCATGAATCTTCATCTGCTTCTACTACTATTTGCGTTATTATTTCTTGTATCTTTAGACAGACACAGAAGCCCTTCTGTATCCGCTAGTTTTATAGATAGCATTGAACGTTTGTACGATATCAGGAAGTTTTTTAGCTATTCCCTTTAAACAATAATTTTTGAGCAAGTAGAACCAATTATTCAAGGCGGTATCAACCAAAAATATGTTCACCAAACCATGGCAACAGTGTTAATATAAAAATGTCACTGCAAACTCCGGAAAGTGGAAGGAAAAAGGGTCAATCGTTTCATAAACCTGAGATTGTCATAAGCGGAACAGAGAATTAGCTTTTCGAAAGCTTTCTATTTGGGCCCTATTTTATACAAAGACACGTAAACGATGTTTGCATGCTTATGCATTTAGAGCGCCGGTTTTCGGTTATTTTTGCGGATAAAGGGAAAAAGTGGAAAATTGCGAAATGGAACGGGCCTGGATATTGAAAATAAATGTCGTATAAAAATTTGATTGAAGCTTTTGTAAGCTTTCAGCGGAGTAATGTCAGAAATACTCCACAAATATAATTACGTAAGTTGAGTGGGTTTAGGAATATTTTAAAGGGCTCCATTGCTTAAGAAAATGGAAAAAAGTTCTTTAATAAAAATGTTCTACCAAGTAGATAACAAATTATTGAACATCATTACATTATTTTTTTAAAATATAAGGTTTTAACAAGAGATATTGGTTTTAATGAATATTAACGTAGAGAAAACTAAAATATACTACTTCGATCGGTCGAAGCTAAAGATAATTAGATGATTTTTTTTATTTTCTGTAAGATCACAACAATACTATTAGGTATACGGAGCTTTCATTCCAAAACTAACCACACTCAATAAAAATTGATTTGAATTAAATGCGCTTTAAACAAAAAACAAATTAATTTAGATATCCAAGGAGAAGTTTAAAATCAATACATGTTTAATTTTATCTTTCACCCCGTCACCCCTCACCCCCTGCTACCCCTGATTTGGCATTTAAAATGGCGCCTCCCAACTTGTGATGCATCGTTTTAAAGGCCGTAAAGATCTTGATTTAAACACGTTTAAAAAAACTGAATTCGGTTGGTTTCTTAATGAGTTATGAATGATTAAAAAACTTATAGGACATAATCACGAATAATTTTATTTCATCAGTAATTTTGCAATTTTAGAAAATTCACTTTAATAAGTGTTCAAAATATTATGGTTCGCTGTTGGCTAGATAGCATTAATTAGTTTAAATTCTTGTGTAATTGTGAGCTCTTCAATATTTTCGGGCGGAGTTCTATAATGAACCGTTTTAAACGACCCCAGAGGAAAAAGTCAAGCGGTGTCATATCTGGAAATATCGCCGACAAATCCCTTTTCTGGGAGATCTTTGATCCAACCGTTCTCGTGCATGTGGTGCATAATGGTACCATAAACAATAACTCTTTGTACTGAATAAATAAATGAAAACTGTTAGCGGCATAATTACGTTATATTCAAAATACATTTACTTGGACCAAATGTCTCAAGGGAGACCCGCTTTTTGTTGCACGGCAGTGTTCGTCTAGGTATTATTTAGTCTATGATAATACTTACTAATACATGACGTAAAAGTAGTGGGCATAATTTGATACCTCCGGTTAGGTCATGTACTAATATTCTAAGAATTAGAGTTTTGGATCATGTTTCTTTTTCTATTAACATTTAAAGTCAACAAAAGCTGGTATCACAAGAAACTGTATTTTAAATTGTTTTCCAATAATAAATGAAGTCTGTCTCTTTCTACAAGACCACTACTTTAAAATTCTTTGAGTACTGGTCTCTAGCCTTTATCTAAAATCGAAGGTTAATAACCTTGTAATAATGTTCTATAGTCGGTTCTTAAGACTTTTCAATCTTTATGATCACTGATATAAAAAAACTCTAATGTTTTCGGACACAAATGGACATAGAACCAACACTAACAACTTTTATCAAAGTTCCAAAGTTAACCTTATCTAATAAATTACTCTTCCTCCAATGCCGTTCTGTCTTAGGGCCAATCTACAACATTGGGTTTACAATATGCATACTCTGAATTAGCTTCTTTTATATAATATATTCTTGTAATCTTTAAGTAAATAACCACGATATATGTAACAGGGACATTAATAGGACATTAATATAATTTTAGGGGAGTTATTAGTGCCAATTACTAATATTTTGGAAATTTTTAACATTGTACTTGCTCAGTTATTTGTAAACTAATTTCCTGGTAGAGCTCGAACCTGACAGATTTTTATAAAATTTACCAAAAACAATTAAGTTATTGTAACAATTTCTAAGTCGAACCATAAAGCCTTAACGCCTATTGTAGAAACACCTTAACATCAAAACCTAGCATTTCAACTATCTAGAACTATTTATTGTCGAATAACTAGATAACGGCTGATCCTCTTACTTAATTCTAAAATTAAAAGAGCTTTTTAAGCGCGCACCTTACTATCTAAAGGAAATTAAATTAACCGAATAGTAACAATATATAACACGAAAATCCTTTTAAAGTTATAAGACAAATTTACCCTTATTCGACCCATCTGCCTGATAGACAGACCATTTAACCGCCGTTAAGTCAGTTCGAGTAATTTTCGACGTATTTCACGATTTGTGATAAGTTTTATTTCTGCAGTGGCTCACGTAGAGGCGTTTTTATCGTGTGATTACTATGAAAATCACAATCTGACAGAGCTTTATGTTTTTGTTCCTAATACGGAACCTGCCAAAGAACTTGATGAGCTTTCCTCATTGAAAAAGCGTGCAGGGTCGAAGCAATGCTTGATTTATTGTTGTCGCACCGTTAAAGTTCTAAAGCCTGTCAGATGATTGACATTGAACCTTACATCACAAATCTACACACTTACTTGTAAAATCTCCCAAATCACCACTGATGGTCGATACGACCCTTTTGGGTTATATCATCCATCTCGTCATTATTGGAGTACCCCACGGCTTAGATTTGCAACTTTCTGTTCTTCTTTCACTTAATGACCTGCTTTCTCCCTAATCCCATTCATAATTACGCTGACAATAGTGTGTGCTCATCATCCCACTGTCCGTCACCCCAAATCGGTCCCCAAGCTGATTAGGCTCATATCCCTTTTGCATCATCTCCAAATAATTTTAAACTAAACTATCTGGTTTAGTGCTTTTCAGTCACATTCATTGCCTCATACTAAATCCAATCATATTCTTCCAGTTTTCATAGGACTAGTCTCAAAAAACAAAGTCATTTAAACTTTTTCACTATGGAAATTGACTATTGTGAATTGATATTAATTGTAAACGGATTGTATAGCTTAGGTACGAGGGAAAGAAGAAAAGCGGCACGTAAAAGCCTTTGCCGAGATGTGGTACTACAGAAGAGAGATGAAGGTAAGTTGGGTTGTCTCAATGAACAGGAATGAAGGCCTATTTAGAGGACATTACAGGAAAGAAGATACAAAATGATCGGACACATTCTGAGATTGAAGAGAATGGCAGATGGTAGACAAAGCAGAGGTAGGCCTAGGCTACGGTGTTTGGATGAAACAGTAAAGAACTAGCTACATATAAGAAAATGAAAGATTTACCACAGAATCGCCAATAATGGAGAGTCTCTTCCAAACAATTCCAAGATTGAAAACTTCAAAAAGACATGTGCCTAGTCCAAGTTAAACTTTTGGTCTTTATTATAGCATGATTTGAAATTTTATATGCTTAAACATTTTACTAGTTATTTGTGTATAGACATACGTACGTATAAACATTTAAAATAATTTCTCATAGCTGCATGCTTACTATAAACATAGATATTTACCTTTTGAAATTGGTTGATAGTAATAAATCATTAAAATCCGTCAAACACGTACACAGAGTGGTCCACCTAAATTGCCAAGTTTTAAATAGTATATACATTGAAAGTCTAGACCCTTTTGCATTTATTAAACTTTCCATTCCTATAGATCTGATAAGGGCGTCGAATACAAAGCTTAACCCGAGGCTCGAACAATAAGCGGTAGTATTCTACCTGTGATGTTTTGCACTCATGCACGTGCTTTCGGGTGGGTTTAAGTTTATATTAAACACAATAATTATATAATTTAGTGAACATTCGGATGTGTGGCATAATTTGTTACCCTTGTATTTGAATAAATATAATACTAATAACAATAAAGCAACTAATAAACAAGTAAATTTGGAAAAATGTTTCTATTTGAAATTCTATAAAATTTATAGTAAGTCATTACAGTTCTTCGCTTTAAATTAATCATCATCAGAAAATGAAATATCTGAGGGACTGTCTTCTTCCCCTAAATTGATAATAAGTGGTTCGACCGTTTTCTCCAGTAAACTATCCAATTGCCACATTTTTTCCTCCTCCTTTAGTACATGCTCTATACATCTTTGCCACTTCCCCGCGTTGACTTCTTGAAGCGCTTCTTCAAAGAGTTTTTGAACATCACTCATTTTATAAGTGGTATTTTTTCTAGCCACATAACCTTTCACATGAGCCCATACCAGTTCGATCGGATTTAATTCGCAATGGTAGGGGGGGAGCCGAAGCACTATTATATTTTGTTTTTTGGCCATTTCGTCAACAACATATTTTTGAAACCGATGTTTATGGGTGTTTACAATTGATAGCAACTCCTTTTTAACCATATTGTCCTCAAATTGTATTTGTTTCTCCACAAGCCACTCGATAATTTTTGCTTTTCGCCAAGCAGTTGTAGGCATCTTCTCCAATCTTCTGGAGTGATACGGAGCGTTATCTAACACAATGACGGAGCCAGGTGGAATCAGCTCTATCATTTGTTCGAAATACTCCTCAAAAACATCAGCATTCATATCCTCGTGGTAATCGCCTGTACGAACTGATTGGAATGATAATAGTCCACCTTCTAAAAATCCATTGGAGCTACCGATGTGAGTTATAATTAATCGTTTTCCTTTTCCAGAGGGCGGATTTATTCCTGTTGATAGACCGTCTAAAAATGCTTGCCGGTGAGAAGTCACATTTTTGTCTGTCCATATTTTTCCAACTGTGTAGCCTTCGTTCAGCCATGTTTCGTCCAAATAGAAAATTGTTTTGTTTTCATTGCGAAATTTTCTTATTTTTCTCAAATAATTACGTCTCCAACATACTATTTCATCTTTTTCGAGCAAATGAGACTTCCGACTATGTTTTTCCCATCTAAAATTCATTTCTCTTAGAACTTTCCATAGTTTATCTCTCTTGATTGCAGGAAAGTCTTCTTTTACTGCCCCTAAAACTCTATCCAAAGTAGGGATCTCCTTATTGAAATAGAATGAATGCACCTTTCGTCTTATGATGGCCTTTTCGTCCTCATCGATCGGTATTGTTCGCCTTCCTGGAGATGGTTTTGGTGGCGTCACGGTTTGATTGGGTTTGATTAAGCACAATAATCTTTTCACTAATGCTTAGCGCTGATTTCGCAGCTCGCTTAACTGGAATAAATCCTGAAAGACTCTCCATTTTCAAAAATTACCCAAATGTGTGTCCTAGAATACTCGCATTAGGTTTGTTCGCTCTTAAAATGACTCACAGTTTTATACCAATAAGTAGAGGTACCTAATTTTTCGTAACTACCTGAAAAGTAACATTGTGTATTAATTGTTCCCGGAATTCTCGGCATAATTATTTTTACCTGTTATGACAATAATGATTACTAAATTATTCGGATAAGTAAATAGGGTTCAAACCGGCACGTCAGGTAGGTGCGCCTATGGAATCGGCTGCTAAAAATGATTTATTACTATCAACCAATTTCAAATCGAGTATATAATTGTGCATATATTATCTCATAAACTCTGTTAAACTTTTTACCAGAATAAAGCCTTCACAATTATTCTCGTATGCGGTTCAAAGATACCCCATACATACACGATCTAAAGTTTACAGCAGCTTCAGTATGATTTATGGAACAGCGGCAAAAATCCAGTTGGGCGGCCGCAATGCGTTGCAAAATTCAGAAATGTACAGAACGTGTTGGGGACTTGCATGAGAAAACCGGAATTTATGTTCGAGGAATTTTTTCGAGAAATATTTTCTCGAAAATATTTTTGAATATATCTATTCTTATCAACACTGGCGTAGCGCACAATAGACCAAGGAGAGCGACCGACTTCTTCCATATTGGGTTGATTACCCGCAAACTGTAAAATTTAGTTAGCTCAAGTGATTATCTTGCTAAGAAAAGTCGCCACAATGGAATAATTACACAGGTTTACTAATTTTGATATTTGAATAATAAAAACTGATTCCAAAACATTCTACCTTCCTGACAACGAAAATAATGTCAAATTTTGGGGTTCAATATGAGTGCATTTCTTTATTCAGATATAATATCATGAGAGGAAATTTTGTAGAATTTTTTTACGATTGTTATGAAAGTTTGTTGATTGGCGATTTCGCGAATTTTTTTACAAAGCACCGAGACGTCAGTCGAGTGATTTTAAGTAAAATGTCATTAGAGAAATTGCGAAATAGCAACAAACTTGAATAATATAAGAGAAAAACTTTCTGTACAAAATTTTATTTCGAATGGTATTCTACATTCTGAAAGTGTCTCTAGTGTCTCTTCTAGAATTTCTCGAAAAATCAAATAACTCCTTTAGGTAAACAAAGTTATTTATTTAGTAACAATTTTTTTATTGATTTGCAAAATCAAAAGTACAGTTATAACAGTTAAATGATTTTCCCTGTTTTTTTTTCAACTGATGAGTGGTTCGTTTGAAGATGAACTGGTGGGAAAGGATTTGGGTAGTTTTCTTCATTTTCTTTCATGTTTTGAATCAATTTTATGTGGTGTTCTGGATCCATCTGAATATATGCAAGAGTGTACTCAGCAAGAGATAGGGAGGAGTTAACCCCTAGAAGAAAAATTGACATTTATTTTGTAAGAAACCGTGCTTTACTTTCCCCCGCCCGCCCCCTACCCCGAAAATATTATGAGTTGCCCCCTTCTAGTTTAGATCATGGGTACGCTCTATAGTTTAGTGGCGTTGACGCTGGAATCTCCTGTTAGTTTGATCAGAAAAAAATGGGTTGTACTCGATTCTTTCAGTAAATTCTCCTTTGAGATTTACCTCCTTTACAAAATAATCAATTTTGCAGTTTGTCGCCTCATTACCTCGACAAGCGAGTTCAAAAAAGCACAAGTGGAAACCCTTTCTTCGAAAACCATCCGGGGTTTCTTCATCCTAGCATTTGACTATTTCAAGTAACTCACCGGTGGTTAACGCTTTTAAAGTAACTTTCCTTTTTTCTTGGCAACCCTGGACCAATTTTCATTTTGTATCTCTTGCTAAACGAGCAGTTTTAAAGAAAACATCTGAAAAAGGATTAATGTTGATTCCAAATTCCTTCAGATACGTCTCCTGGCTCATTAGGGCCGTTGTGTTCCATAATGTTTTACACTGGATTCCTCATAATTCTCACCATTTTGTTTCTTATTATTAAAAGCGAAATGTTCTCAAATTTTTGCAATTTACTTGGCAGTTGTAAATTGTTTCACTTATAATATCGTTTAGTGTGAAATTTCGAAAACTGTTCCCAGATTGACCTTTTTGTCCTCATAGTATTAATCGAAATATTACCGGATACAGCGTTTTCTATTTCTGCGATTGTTTTGCGTCTGAATCCAGAACTGAACATATTTTTCGTCAGAATCTAATATTGAAAAAACATAGCTTTATTTAATTCAATAATATTTTGGTAAAATAGGTCAATAACTAATGTACAATAAAGTAGATATTTAACTTTTATTGCTTTGAACTTAATTTATTATTTCAATCTTAACTTTTGTTTAAATAATGAAAACGTAAAAAGAAAACTAATACAACTGGTAATGGTAATAAATAATGATTTTTCTACGCATACAGGCTAAGAGAACATTATATTGCAATTTCTCCTACGTGAAGAACATTTAAAATAATATTAATATCCTTCTGTACATCGGGTTGAATTATGTAAATAACTTGTTTTTCCGTCCTCAACAAAATTTTAAATACTTCACAAAAAAGATATTGATGAACTGATCAAACCCTTGGTTTACCCAGCTCACAGATATTATGACAGAATTTGAGGGCACAAAGTTATATTCATTTTAAACCCAAATTCTTAAGAACAAACAGACAGACACGTACGCATTTACTATTTTATTCAACAATTTGTGTTGGGTTAAAAGTGCTCAAAACCCTGGTAGAGAATCGAAGGCATAATAATATGTACCGTACCTATTTTTCATCCGAAAATAAAAAATAGCCTTCACTAAGCTCTACACCGCAAAATGAAAAAAGCTAATGCAGCGTATGTTGTGTTTGCTGTCCGGCGCGGCGTTTGGATCAGTAAGCTTGAAACTAACGATTTGTTAATATTTTTTTAGCAGTAACGTATGGCGAAACAAGCCCAACGCTACCAGTTTAATTAAAAGCAAATAGTAAATCTGTTTACGAGCTCAAAGTTCTAATTTTTAAATAAAAGCGTATCATACATACAAAATGTTTATTATGCTAATCTGTGCTATTATTGTAACTAAATCGATTGACTTGAATTTTAGGACCCTAAAAATAACCTTGAGAAATGACTATATTGCAGGACCCAACGAACCATTATATTTATTCCAAGAAAAATATTTCTATAAAACAGAGCCAAGTTCTCGAAGCTGTTCGGCTCTAAAAAGTAGTCGAATCTAATGTAGAGCTAAGTTTAGCATCACTGTTACTCATTCACTTGGAAACCTGCTTTTATACAACGTGTCCAGAAAACATCAACAGATGGGAAACTTTTTTATTTTTGGCTTTACGAGAAAAAGTTATTCTTCAGAAAAAGTTCTGCTTGTTGAGAAAAACACTCGAATCAAAAAATTTTACCGAGCATGTACGGGGTGTCAAAAAAAGTAAAAATGATAAATGCTTTAGAAGGAAAACTATTTTTAATTTTGATTGCAATAACGTTAAAAAGTGTCATTCAGTATTGAAAAGTGATCGAATATGAAATTTGACAAAATAACTTTATGATCATTCATACCTACCTTTGAATTTTTTGAAAACGTGCTTTGAAATACATGATTTTTAAATAACATATTATTAAAATGAACAATACAAGAAATTACTGTTTTTACTTAAAATATAAAAAATATTATTTTCGGAACGTTTTTCATTCATCTAATTTACCTGGAAAAGTACAAAGTAAGGTATGATACCAAATCACGATACACTTACATACATACCAAATGAAACTTTGACAACTGACTAATTGTTTTAAAAATATTTCTCTGGATAATCGTTTTATTTGTGTTTCCTTTTTATTAAATATGGTTCTTAAACTTACCACGGTGGAACAAATTGAAATGGTATTTATTGTTGGGAATCACTATAAAACATACAGAGAGGCTGCTTAAATTTTTAATGAAGGAATCCGAAAAGAATAATAGGCCATGTGACTATTGAAGATATTATTAAAAAATTTAAAAGTACCAGATCTGTAAGCGACGAATTTTCTGACAAGCACCAGGTTTGGCGGTCGGATGAAGATACACAATTAGAGGTTTTGCAACCTATCGTGAAAATTTAAGAAATCTCATTGAGAAATATTTCACAAACTGTTCCACGACCTGTTACAAAATCCACTGCCTTGCGCACTGCGTTGTTTTAAAGAAAAATCATTTTCACCCACACAAACCCTAATATCTTTACAAACTGCAGCCTAGAGATTTTGACCAGTATTCTTTCAAAACGAACGTTTGGTGTGGTGTTTTTAAGAGAAAAATTGTAGGGCTGTACTTTTTTCGAGAAAATTTTACCGGTGAAACTTAATTCAACTTTTGAATACGGAATTATTTGAATTTTTTCATCGACTACCACTGGATATAAGAAACACAGTTTGGTTCTAACATGACGGTGCTCCATGTCACAGCTCTGCAAGAGTGACAAAATTTTTAACCGGGCATTTCCGCAAAGGTGCATTGGACGAAGGTCAGAATTTGCTTGGCCACCAAGGTCCCCAGATATATCTCCCCTAGATTTTTTCTTATGGGGATTCTTAAAAGAAAAAGTCTCTGTCCACAGACCTTTCGAAAACCCCCTCTAAATTTTCTAGATCCGGCACTGGTGAGAACAGTACCCTATGGTTACGTCTTATTTGGGAAACATAGTGAGTGTGTTGGTTGGAAGGGGAGAAGTATTATCTGGCTCAACAGAGAAAGCCAAGCTTTTTAACTGCTGATTTGGATATTGAACTAATGTTTTTGTGCCAGCTGAGTTCATGTTCGAAAGAGATGCCAACAAGATCGAAAGTTTGATTGTTCTGTAGGGCTTGGCCATTCATGTTGATGGGGTAAGTATTGCCGGATTTTTTGCCTGACAGGGAGCAAGACTGGGTTTTGGAGGCACTGAACCAAACAATGTTTTTGACATCCAAGTCTAAGATTAATTGAAAATCTTGGGAATGCAATATGTGCATAGATCTGCGTCTATTATTCAGCTCTTGACTTGAGACTTCTAGAAAAATAAATGTTGGAGTAAAGAGTAGAATGGTGGGTATACAATTACAACAGAACCACTGTTCATAATTTTATAGAAATATATATTTGCTTGAGTTTTTTTCAGCTCTGACAAACGATACGGGTGTAGAAGGCAGGCCTGGCCGCACGCCAATGCAAAGGGCAAAAGTAACAAAAGCAACTGTTAGGCATTAATTTAGAAATAATGCGTTGGGTCTGTAAATAAATTGAAGGCAAAACCCTGCCAAAAAGGGATGAAAATGTAGGTATAATAAGTAAATAATAATTTTATTGCGATGTGAGCCAAAAGCCGCCCTTTGCCTAATTTGAAACGAATTGCCTTAGGCCAAATGCTAGATGCCCTTTGTTTCATTTTCACGAAAATTGTATTGCGAAATATTTGGGAAGGAATTATTGATGTTGCACAAAGAGCAATAACCATTCTGTTCCTATATGTCATAAATAAACTTTGCAATTTTGTTAAAATGAAATTGGCTTTCCAATTTCAAATAATAGGGTTAACCTAGGAGAGATGGTACATATTTCTTAGAATCATGCTTGGTTTAATATGTTCAGATGACTTTTCAACCATAACTTGTCAACCATCTGTACAGTTAAGCTCGTTTACTGTCCACTTGTTCGAGTGTATTTAGAGTACGGTTCATGTATTTGGAATCACTGAAGAGACGTCTTGAGCAAATTCAGAGAAGACTTGCGTTTTGCATATTCAAAATTTTTCAACGACGACAGTTTTAAAAACTCTCAGCTAGAAGAAGCCTTAAAGACCTGTTACTGTTTTTCAAGTTACTTAATTGTCTTACCATTTATCCAGAACTACTGTCCAAGATTAATTTTTATATTCCGCCCAGATTAACAAGAGCTAGCTTGACATTTTAGAATGTACCTGCATATTCCCTATTGACTAAATCTAAATATGTTTGTATATACCTATATACCTATACAAATATCTGAACACTGAATAGTTATTTCAAGATGAAAAGTGCTATAAACTCACCAGTAAAAAATGTTAATCTTCCGTTGGGACAGACAGATATACTCAGTGTTAATTCTACAAATGCATATACTTTTCATCACCTCGAGTCGTAATGTCTTCTTAGCGTGTGTTAACTTTTAAAATAAGAACATATGGAATTTCTAGATTCCCTGGCAGACTGTTAAAAGACTTATTTGATCGTAAAGTATGTTTTTCATATCTTTTTGGAGATATAAATAAAAGTCCGTATGTGAAATAAAGAAGAGATAGGGATTATTCTAACATTGTTTTTTGGATATAAAAATAACACTAATTCTAAAAGTTTACGTTTAACCTAGAAGTAAAATAAAATATACAAAAGCATTGAGAAAACTGAGGACGGATTATTTTTTGGGACAATCCCTGCAGGCTTGGGTTAGGTTCAAATGGACCGTGGCACCGTGGGTGTTATTAACCTCTGCCCTTTGTTTTAAGTTTGTGCAACCCACGAAGGCAGCAAGTAAGTAAAATATGTTTGATATGACAAAGGAAATATATGAATATTATAAATCTGATTTTGATATTGTAAGAAATGGATATGCAGAATTCAGATAACAGATTTTTGAAATAGTTAAGTATGATTTTTACAATACTTTTGTGGATTCTAGGAGAAGTTCTAGACATATTTTGTATAACGTACCCTATGCGATTTGTCAATCGTTTTTGAAATATCTCAAATTAAAAATTATTTTGCATAAATATTCTTTTAACGTAACTATCCAGGCGAACGAAATACCTGCTACCTTTTTAAATTTTCTTCGTAGGTACCTAAGTCAAAGTTAATATCAAGGATGGCAATAATACTTTAATCACTGTGAACTTCTAATTTTATTTTTCTGCAAAATGAGTTATTCTATTAAACAGTAAATGTTGATTCTTATTAGTTATTAATATTTTAGAGCAATAATCAGTGAGAAATCTGAATTAAAATTATGCTGAAAGTATTATAAACACACTTCGGAGGCAGAGAAGAATGTATGAAAAGTGAGAAGAATTAAATGGCGGATGTTGAAAATTTCTTTTGATATTTATTCGCCAATGTTAACATATATCTGTTTATGTTATAATTCATTTGCTATTGTTTATAATCACTGGTTCTTGCTTTCAGATATTAATAACTAATAAAAATCATACATTTATTGTTTAATAGAATAAAGAATATCTCTATTATAAAAATAAAATTATAAATTCACGGTGACTAAAGTATTATTGTCAACTCTGACATTAACTTTGACTCACCTACGAAGAAAATTTAAAAAGGTAGCAGGTATTTCGTTCGCAACCTGGATAGTTACTTGTAAAGTATATTTATGCGAAAAAATTTTTAATTTGAAATATTTCAAAAACGATTGAAAAACCGCATAGGTTGTATGTTATACAAAACATGTCTAGAACTTCTCCTAGAGTCTCACAATATTATAAAAATTATACCATCGAATTTAAAATAAGCGAGAAAATCCATGTATTATACTATATTTTTTTATTCGATGCTCAATTGTCTTGCTGATAAGATATATGAATGATCCATAAAAATCCCCAAAACCTTCATATTTAACATTGCCCCATCTTAAAAAAATACAAACGTTATAAGGCCTGTTCACTTTTATGAATGACTATAAAGTTATTTTGTCCCATTTAATATTCGATCACTTTTCAATTCTGGACGACATTTTCTTACGTTATTGTACTTTGCAATTAAAATTAAAGACAGTGTTCCTTCTACGATATTTATCGTTGTTACTTTTTTGACACCCCGTATATGCTGGGTCTAAATTTTTGATTTGAGTATTACTTTCTCAACAAACAGAACTTTTGATAAAGAATATGTTATTTCCGTGAAGTCAAAAATAAAAATATTCCCATTTGATAAGATTGTGTCTGGACATGCTGTATATAAAATATCCTGACTGAGTGACATATCAAGGCCCAAGCTGAACCACTGGCCCCAAATTTCTAATATACATTCCTCCAATGGTGTAAACACCCACTGAGAAGTAAATTTTTTCAAAATTAAATTTCTAAGGGGGTTTTTCTTTTTAAAATCTAAAACAAAAGTTTTGTAAAATTTAACCGATTTGGCGCTATCTGGGAGTGAGTTATCCTACAAACCATATTACTTAAAATTTAAGGATTTTAAAATTTTTGTTTATATGTAAATTAATTTGGAATATGAAAATATAACTGCCAGAGGATGTGGAGGTTATATTATTTTTTATAAACATCCTTAATACATAAATACTCTGGAAATCCGTTTTTTTTTACTGCTCAATTAGGCCCAAATGGCTATGTTAAGCTAACTTTTGCATAGGGGTTCCACCGTTTCATAGGATCTGGAGCAGAACATAGACTATTTTTACCCATATAAGTAACATACAGCTTGTGCCACAAAGATAGGTTTAAAATTTAAAATTCTCACGATTACACGGCTTGACGCATTTGGCTAAAATTTTGTTTATGACTTAAAAAAGGATAAGTTACCCTTTATTATAATAACTAGTATACAGGGTGTTCCAGAAAGAAAATTCCGTTCACTGGTGGATAGAGTGAAGAGCTTCCTGATCGTTATGGTTAGACATGTCACAACTATTACCCGTGGCTTTATTTGCTTGATATATTGTACACCCAGAATTGCAGAAACCCTTAAAAATATTTGAGATATTTATCCATTGGTAAATACATTGAACCTTTTTAAGTGTTATAGATTTTGTATATTTTTTTTACAGGTTCTTCCGGATTTAATAAATTAGCTTGAAGTCTTAATTAATATACAATATACAGGCTTAAAATTTTAACCCAAACCTTCTTACTCGTAGGACACGAAACATATAAGCAGTGTGATGTACGCTTCAATTAAGTATACAAAAATAGTGTCTCTTTTCATTACTTATACATAGGTAACGTCGCCGAAGATACCTCACAGAGTTTACTAGAATTACGGACGGGTGGCTATAATAATACATACATGGAGTAAACTAGAGCAAAGCCGCGGGTATCTGCTAGTCTTTTTTATAATTATATATTTTGCAATCAGCTGTTCGAGTTAATTACCATTTCAGTCCCTATTTGTTCAATAGATTGTGAATTAGAGGTACGATTAAGGATTTGTTTAATCACGTGTGTAGACAACCCCAATATACAGAGGCAACCTATTATTTTATTACAAGTTACCTTATGTACAATGAATAAATACTTACCTACCATTTATAATTACTATTAGGTATTTATTTGTCATTAATGATAAATAATATTACACTATAATAATAAATCATAATAATAAAGTCAAATGCAGAAAATGCAAACAATAAAAATAGTAATAATAAACATCGTTTTTCAACAATACATTATACACATATCTTTAATAAAATAAAAAATGACAAATTTCACATCAGGCTTTATTTCCCATCACACTACATTTAATAGAAATTAACTGCTGTGTGAAATCTAAACAAGTAATAAATTTCAGTAAACAGTAGAGTAATTGTGACAAATAGTGGTCATAAATTTATTTAAAATTACATAACATAAACATATTGAAAACAGATGTCTTTCAAGAGCTTCGATTAGTTACTCTCTGGTAGAGACAGCTTGTTTTAAAAGTCCATTTTTTAAATGAAAGTTTTTTTCTGTTTCCAATTCTGTTTTCATTAAAAGCAACTTAGAAAACAAATAGGGTGAATTGATATTATCGATTTGCCAAATTTTCTCAACGGTTTTCAATCAAATAAATCAATATTTTCTTAGGTAAGATAACAATCACTACACACAAAGAAACACTACTGTATCAAAGAGACTGTTATTAAGTTAGTGGAAGACTATGTTCGCTATTGTCAAGGGTGGGCTACATATACCTGACTGATGTGTTGTTTAAATATTTTTTGAAACAAATAGAAGAATTTACTAATTTTGTTTATTTACACTTTACAATTATGTATGGAACACAATATCTCCTAAATGTCCTCCTCTGGAAGCTCTACAGACGCGAGCCCTTTCAATAACATTGAATTGCCTGATGAAAGGTTTCTGAGGGAATTTCTGCGATGGCTTGCCGTATATTCTGCTTCAGCGCCTCAAGTGTGGTGAGTTGGTTAACATAGACCTTCTCTTTTAGATAACCCCATAGAAAAAGTCGGGGGTAGTCAAGTCGGGGGATCTAGGGGGCCACACGATGTCACCGAATCGCGATATTAAACGTCCTGGAAACAGGGGTAGCCCCATCCTGTTGAAACCAGATGTTTTCTATGTTTAGTACTTCCAATTGAGGAACTAAAAAGTTATGGAACTTGCCCCAATATCGCTCCCCAGTGATGGTAACGGCAACGCCAGCGTTTTCCTCTCAAAAATAGGGACCAAGTAGACCCCAACTTAAATACCGCACCAAACTGTAATTATTCGAGATGGATGTAACGATCGTTCGTGGATTACGTGAGGACCCCCATATACGGCAGTTTTGCTTATTGACAAACCCAGATATAAGTCGAAATGTGCTTTATCACTCATTACCAATTTTTGAAGAAAATCGTCATTCTTACTTACCTCACTTCACCCCGCATATCGAGCAGTCTATGTTGGCGGGAATTATATTACTTTAATCTTTTTTTTTATTTAGCCCCCAGTACGAGGGTAATATAAAAAGTACATAGATGTTTATTAAAACTTTAATAAAATTATTTACATTATTTGTGTGTATTATTATATGGATAGTTCTATTAATACTGCGCAAAATTAGAAAAGATCAGAATATATATTCATACAGGAACTAATTGTGTGCTGAATAATTGGGTTATACTGATTTCTAGATATAATATAATAAAACTTGCTCTTTCCAAAAAACATAGTGTAGTAAAAGATTGTTTATGTATGTAATCTACATGTATGTATATGTTTTTCTTCATTGGCTATCAAGAAGTAGTGTAATCGATTGAAACTTTCGTCTTGAGATTTGTTCAGATCTTTACGATTTGGGATCCCAAGGTTACAGAAAATTAATTTCTGTCGCGATCAGTTTGTCTACCTATTGATGCGAAAACTCAAAAACTATGTAACAGAAAAATAGTTCTTATTTACCGGATGTATACAGAGTGACTAACTTAAAACAATTACGTTCAGATTCACTAAAAAGGTTTAGGATTTAGTACTGGTTTAAATTAAGATCTAGTTCATCAATTAGGTTTGACAAGGGCTTGTCCTGCTATTGTTAATAAGTCGCTATCAGAAACTTGTGAGTAAATCTAATATTTCCATGATTTGCTTGGTTTCCAAATGATTTTTATCTGGAAAAGTGTTGCCAAAATAAATTTAAAGCTATTATAGTGGAAAATGCATGCTTAAGTTGGCATGTTATGCAAATTTGCAAACAAAACTAAGAAATAAGGTCATTGTGTTATTGTGACATTGATTACCTTATTATCATATTTGTCAGTTTAAATTTCTTTATGGTATTGCATTAGTTGAAAGTGCATTAGATGCCTATAAAACGTTTGTCAAACTAAGGATTTTTCACAATAAATCCTAAAATACTACAATAAAAAACATTCACCGCCAAACTCTTTGTAATGCAACCGTGCTGGCTGTTCAAAAAAGCATCAAACGATATTAGGCGAGCGGGACACCTCCAAAAAGTCGCTTAGAAATGGCAATATGTGACCACATCGTACTAATGTCTAGTTTCAGGGTTTTCTTATATTATTTTTGAGGTCGCTGAAATACGAACATGAAGGTATTCTTTACCTAGAAATGGAGAAACATTGCATAAAATGGCGTCAAAGTGAAAAATGCAGAAACAATTTTTTTTCATTTCATTCTTTTTATTTTTAATACTTTTTCAGGTTCAACTCGCTATATCTCTGGCAATTATTATTTCCTTTTGAAAATTTTGCTATATACCTAATGTTTAAACTGCCATTCAAGAAACAAGACAATTTTTTAAATTTCTCCCCTTTGCCAGTCTAAATGAAAATAATGGTATATGAATGTCGAACATGGCTGACAACTGTTTCATATTCCATACCAAAAGAATGAAGAGACAACAGAGCATCAAACATTCAAATTTTGGCTATTTTAATGTTAAACTAATCTTATAATTCCTACCTTCCTACCTGATCCTGATCCTGAATCCTCTTGGTTATATAAACTGCTGGACACTCGAAACGCACCGATCGATTTTTCTTGCATTTTTTGATAGAAGATTTCGCACAAACTACACAATATTTTGAAATGCGGTTTTCAGTACTTTGAAGTCTTATCCCTTTGTGTTTCTGTCGAAGTCGCGGGAAATTTTAACACTTCATAAACAACTTATACAGGGTGGATAACAACAGATGGAAAATTTTGCTAATTTTCATTCTTAGCGCGAATTTTATTCAGCTGATATTTTTTTCAAATTTACTGACCATACGAATCCTTATTTTAAACGTCAAAAACAACTTTGCCAGATTTTACTTTTCTTCTCTGTTTTTGAAGATACAGGGTGATTTCTAATTTGTCGTCAATATTTGAATATGTGAGTGTCTGTGAACATCTGATGATTAATTTACAAGTTTTTTGATACTAAACGACTTAGTTTAGATCAGAAAACATAGGACGTTACGCACTTGATATTTAAGATATACAGGGTGTCTTCAATCGGTCATTTAGGTTTAAATTTCCAAAGGTAATGTTAATTTTTTATTTTCCGCTTTCGAACTGGCTGTATTGGATGATAAAACATCTATCCGTGATTTATGTATACTGTTACAATCATTAGGATTATATGCTGAAAGGGTTTTTTAAATTTTATGATTCCTGAAAGTTTGTAGACGCTACAGGGTGCATGCATATTTTAGTATTGTTTGTGAGTTCTAGTGACCAATAATAAGTGATGTATTCTTTTACTTTTTGGATTTGTATAATTTATTTAGGAAAATTCAGGTTCGTACTACATTTTATACAGGGTAATTCAAATTTGGTGGTCTTGAATTCACTAAAATGAAGTCAGGCTCACAATTTTCGGAAAACAGCAAATTAAAATTAGGCTGAAATTTGAATTACCCTGTATAAAATGTAGTACGAACCTGAGTTTTCCTAAATAAATTATACAAATCCAAAAAGTAAAAGAATGCATCACTTATTATTGGTCATTAGAACTCATAAACAATACTAAAATATATATCACCCTGTAGCGTCTACAAACTTTCAGGAATCAGAAAATTAAAAAAAACCTTTCAGTATATAATAATAATGATTGTATCAGTATACATAAATCACGAATAGATATTTTATGATCCAATACAGCCAGTTCGAAACCGGAAAATAAAAAAGTAACATTACATTTGGAAATTTAAATCTAAATGGCCGATTGAAGACACCCTGTATATCTTAAATATCAAGTGCGTAACGTCCTATGTTTTTTGATCTAAACTAAGTCGTTTAGTATCAAAAAACTTGTAAATTAGTCATCAGATGTTAATTGACACTTACATATTCAAAATATTGACGACAAAATAGAAATCACCCTGTATCTTCAAAAACAGAGAAGAAAAGTAAAATCGGGCAAAGTTGTTTTTGACGTTTAAAATAAGGATTCGTATGGTTAGTAAATTTGAAAAAAATATCAGCTGAATAAAATTCGCGCTAAGAATGAAAATTAGCAAAATTTTCAATCAGTTATTATCCACCCTGTATAAGTTGTTTATGAAGTGTTAAAATTTCCCGCGACTTCGACAGAAACACAAAGGGATAAGACTTCAAAGTACTGAAAACCGCATTTCAAAATATTGTGTAGTTTGTGCGAAATCTTCTATCAAAAAATGCAAGAAAAATCGATCGGTGCGTTTCGAGTGTCCAGCAGTTTAGTTGTGGTAAATTTCATATTTTACATTACACTGTGCTGTTTGCTCCTAGCAAAGCAATATCTGTTCTTTTCAACGATATATCAATTTTTTGATAACGAATTTTTATAACTAAATGCTTAGAAATCACAGAAAAGAAAAAGTCAGCCATCTCTTATGGTATTCGTCATTCGTACCACATAAATATCATGCTACAGCTTAACGGAAAAATTAGCAGTACATTTCAAATGGCACCTGTAATTGACGAACTTTTATAGTTGAACTTCATCATACAGCCAACTAATTTCCACTGCCTCGATTTGTTCTTCCAGTATGTAATGTATCTTTATTTAATAGTAGCCAGTAAAAGAAGGCAATATGACTCGACTACGATATGGCCTTTCATGAAAGTTATGTTGAATGAGCTCACACTTTGTTGAGTTATCGGATTTCTCGTATAGTGGACTGCAACAATATGAACCGAATATCCGCTAGCCGCCCTGACGAGGAGCACTCAAACTAACATGCTAATTGCTCCGTAATGAGAAAATGAACAGCTGGTAATCTGACAGCAAAACAATCTACACAATAGGTGTTTTTCTGATCAAGAAAAAGTAAACGATTTGGTTCAGTTCGTAAGTTTTTAAACTTTATAACAAAAAATTTTAACAAAAGAAAGTTAAGTTTGACTTTCCAAGATTTAAAAAGCTATATTACAGGTCAAATCACAAATATTTTACCCTCTAAGTACTTTGTAACTTCTATGACGCGAAAACCAACGTGAATGTTTACCACCTTGCTAAAAGGGCAGTTGCTACCAAATTTAAAAATAAATAAAACTTCTGGATGAAGTAAATATTTATCTCTGTAGGGACACCAAATTTTCATATGATCTTTCTGTTTTTATAGAGAAAATGTTGAATAAAGTTGGTAGCGTTTATAGCATCAAGATATCGTGCCCTTAAGAAACTTAAGACTTACACGCAGTGGATTTATATCCATTAATATTAATTTTTAACTGAACAGTACAACAGTTGCATATCATACCCGGTTTTTGCAATAAAAGAAGTAATTAGTTTAATTGATACCTGTTCCAGTTTTTATACTAAGAAGCAACTTTTTGATGTCTGCTTACATCGAAAAACTCGCTTAAGTCACTCATTATTATCAAGTTTTTTAACTGGTTCTAAAGACATATCCTACATTGTAGTATTCAAACAGAATTTTTTCTCCTTATTTCTGAGCATAAATAAATTATTCTCGCTTTTACTTGCGGAATAATTTCTTAACCTACCGCGATATTCTTTATTTCAGAACCAGCTTTCTTGATCACAACATATAAGGTGACTTGCTAAGTACTGGTCAGTATAAAATGAGGCGGCGATGGAATAGCTCTTAAATAGATCTGGACTTGTTCACACTGACCGGTAATTACGTCTTACCCTTTTTGGGTTTATCTCACAAGAAGGTATGAAATGCAGTGGTGGAACATTGAAATATAAATCCTCATATAACTGATCTAGAATTAAATATATTTGCTCACAGTTCCATCAAAATAGACAATGTTAAATTGGAGAACATTAACAAAGTGGAATAAAGGGAATGAGAAAACAAGTCCACCCAAGTTTCATGCTACACGAAGATCCAGTGCATTTGTAAACAAGCTGCTTATATAGTATAAGTACCTTCGATATCCGAACATCGTTACCTTCGAGTGGAGGAATTCGATCGGATGCAGATCTATCCACTGGAAAATCGCTACATTCGAGGTGGCGATTGAGATACAGTAATTCAAGTCGTGTTTCGAAAGGGATTAAATTAAGTTTCATCGGATATAATGAAGGTTTCTTATGATATACACTGAGAGTGAACAAATTAGGACTGAAACAACATTTGACATTACCCAAGTAATAAAACTTTTCCACCGAATAATCGCCCAGGTAAATATAAGATACCTCACTGCTCTACGTTTTTAGTGCTCTCACCCAACATTGTCGCTCAGACGTAGCGTACATACAATGTGAAATATCCTGCATATATACGCTTTATTTACCTGGATTATTCAGTGGAAAGATGCTATTTGGGCAACACCTACACAGTAATTATATTAATAAAATCTTGTAAAAAATACTTTTAAAAACAAACTTTTATTATTTAGATGTGCTAAAACGAAAACAATTAAGGATAATTTTTTCATGGTGGCAATGCTGAATGATATTTATAAGTGGACGTAGTTCAGTACATACGTACATACATACATAGATACATAGATCCATACATACAAGCAAACTAACAGGTGAAGTTAAATGAAAGCGTTTAAAAATATACAGATGTACCAGCAATGTCTTTCTTATTCATTTCCAATTGGCAATACGTTCCAAAAAAATATGTTAAGTGACATCTGGGAATCGAGGAAAGTGCGGTTTTTCTTCCTTTTGGTTACATTGCACTGTAACAAATTTTTCTAGAAACAACTTTGTTCGTATTTTCGGTTTCAGGTTTTTCAGGACTTTTATTTGTTAGTGTATGTTTGTTTATTTATCACGCTTTCTCTCTACTATTTTATGTAAGTAACTAGAGAGTTACTAAGTCGGTTGTCACGCTTTACGACAAACCCAAGATTGACTGAAATAAATTTGTTGTGTCCGTTCACTCCATCGGATTGTAAATGCTCTAAATGCTAAAGAAAAATTGTGTTGGCACTAAATTTGGTACCAGTACAATGCGTTGGGGTACCCCAGTATCGATTGGATGGAAGTAAGATGATATTGATATTCATCTGGCACGATGGTACTTCAGTTGAATTAAATGGTTCTGGTTTTGCAGACGACTTAAGATAGCAAGATCTATAATAATGCGTTTTCTTTACCAATAATTGTTTTTTGTGACAATATATAGATTATGCCTTTTTTTTAGGTTTGATTAGGTTTATGGTTCCTTAGGATATGCCTGAATCGATTAGACGGAAGCAAGATGGTACTGGTATTCGTCTGGCGATGGTACTTTAATTGAACCGAAGAGGAGGGTATAGGTTTTAGATGACGTGCACGCATATAACTTCCTTTTAAAATAATACCTCCCTTTGGCAAACTATTGCTTCTTTTTGACCAAAAATACCATATAACCAAGCAAATCTCATTGAATGCTGCATCTCCGCCTATGCCCATCTGAGCCGGTACTTTTTTGTTTTATCCGCGTATGAAGAACATGTATTAAATTGCAGGGAGCGCATAATTGAGATTCAGATAATAGTAATACGATGCTGGTACACACGAGGTGTGGTGCAGTGGTTTGTTAATATAATATCATCGCACATCAGCCGCCTTGGTTCTTTTTCTTCTCCATATTAAGGATTTTTATTAAATGACCTGGGTAAATATTTTTTTAAAAGTTAATGAAGATCACACGAGGTGATTTCTGAGGAAAATAATTATTTATGAAATTGGATATATGGATTATTTTAGTACCTGTAAGATAGAACAATATTTGGTTACGTAGTTAACTTTCCAAACTCGTGATTGGGTGGGAGAAAAGATACGAAAAGATGGGTGGAGAAAGACAAGCAAGGAAGAATGATTTACAGTTTTTTGTTTTACTAAAAGGAACAGTACCTACTAAATTTTATACTGTCCCATCTAGTTTGTTTATTACGTTTGGTAAGTTAAAAGTATGACCAAGTATGGCATGGCGCAACCCCAATAAACTAACTTTTTACGGTCTTCCTACCAAACTACGTACCTGGGTCGGTAGCTTTCTCTTTAATCGGCGCATATCTATCGTGGTGGACGTTCACTCATCTAACTTCCATCCTATCAATGCTGACATACCCCAAGGTTCAGTCCTAGCACCAACCCTACTTCTTCTTCACATTAATGACCTGCTCTTCAACTACCAATCCTATCTACAGTTACGCTGACGATAGTACTCTTCACTCCAAAACTCATTTTTCCGGACAAACCTTGAATCAAGAAATGGAGCTATGCACCTATCCCTTTCCAAAGATCTTCAATTGATCTCAAACTGGGGTTCCAAAAACTTTGTTCAGTTCAACGCCTACAAAATCCAGTCTTGCTTCCTATCACGCAAAAAATCCGGCAACACTTACCCAATCCATATGAATTGCAACACTGAAAATTTGCACTTGTTGACATCGCTTTCGAACGCGGTTTCAGCTGGCGCAAGCACATTACTTCAATAATCACATCAGCAGCTAAAAAGTTTGGTTTTCTCTTTCGAGTCAGAAAATAATTCTCCCCTTCCAACTTTCACACTCTCTATGTTTCCCAAATAAGACCTAACATAGAGTACTGCCCCACATCTGGGGAGCGGCGCTACCTTCAACACTTAACATCCTTGATTCTATCCAAAGGAGAGTCATTCGACTCATCCATGACCCAGTCCTCGCAAGAAAACTCCCTTCTCTCGCTCATCGCCGCGCTGTTGGGAATTTATCCGTTTTCTACCGGTAGTTCCACGGAATTTGCTCTGAAGAACTAGCCGCTATAATTCCCCCTTGACTGTTCCTAACAGAACAAGAGGCGCGTTCCGTATGCGTCCCTTTACTGTAATGCTGCAAAAGCCTGTAATATCCCACTTCTCTCGCTCAGTCATACCTAGAGTCTCCAGATTATCGAAGAAATCGCCTGCAGATAGATTTAATGCCCCTTTTCTTCAGACGCCCTCGGTACGTAAGTACTTAGACTTGAAGTCTACGTGGGCTCTCTGAGATAAAAAAAAATGATTATGGCTTCTTCGACAAGCAACAATAAACTATTTTATCTCAGATATTTTCAACAACGACTTTCTTAAACGATCTATAAATTTCTTGTATTTCTTTTTCGTATCTTCGAAACGTTGCCCTATACAGGACAGGTGTGAACTTTGGGACATAAGGGATGTGCTGGCTACAGAAGAATGACGAAGCTAAGTTAGGTAAGGTCATAAATGAGGGAGTGATAAATCGAGTCAAGGGAAGAATGATCACGACCACGATGCAGAAAAGAACAGACAAGATTATCGACATACTCTGAAACAGGGGGGTCTAACATAATTGGTTATAGAGGGAATGGCAGAGGGCAAACCAAGCAGAGGTAGGCCTATGCTAAGTTAAAGGACATTGGTAAGGTTATCTAGAGATAAACGAAAGACTTAGCGCAGAATTGCCAAAGATGAAGAGTTGCGTCCCACCAATTGCAGGATTGAAGAAGAACACCTAATTGCTAAAAGAAAGTAGGTTCATATGTTTAATTAAATAATAATAATAATAATAATAATAATAATAATAATAACAATAACTTAGGATATTTACACAAAATGTGTCAATAAAGAAAGCGCTGATAAGGATTTTCGTTATAACAGGTACAAAAAAGCAACAGTCCCATCTTCTACAATACCTCACAATAATTACAATAAAAAACAAATAATTACAAGCGGCTGAAATTACCTAAATAAGCAGACAGTCAAAAACCCAGTATCAAGCAAATTAAAAGACCTGAAAATCCAAAACACTAATTGGTTAGGAAAAAATCAACCACATGACCACAATAATTAAAAGAGATAATAGCTATAACTCTGCAATTATTGTCGTAATTTTTAAACACACACAAAGTGGATAGTTAGTTGAAAACGAAAATGGCTCCTTAACCTGTCATTTTTGCGAAGGTCGATGGTGCTTAGGTAACGCCAAGTTATGATGTCGGATGTGGTACAAAATGGATGATCTGCACCAAGGAGTATATTGCAATGTTGGAACCACCGATCGGTAAGAGAATAATAATTCATATAGGTACAAATCATAGAGAAATTATTTCTAGACCAGCAAACCCAAACAGTATGTGCAAATATGGCAAATATACTGAGTTAGCCATGTAGTTGTAGTCCACTAGCAGCTAAGAGAAGTGAGTGTGTATGCTTAAAAATGATCGACTTTAAATAGAAACGTAGCTTGTGTCAAATGCGTGCAAAAGTATTTTTTCGGCCATCTAGATAAATTATTTGTAGACCAGCAAACAGTATGTGCAAATATTAGGAGTTAGCCATGTAGTTGTAGTCCGCTAGCAGCTAAGAGAAATCGTGAGTGCGTAATGTGCGTATGCTTAAAAATAATTGACTTTAAATAGAAACGTGGCTGTGACAAATGCGTGGAAAAGTACTTTTTCGCCCATCAATTTGACATTATCGGCTAATGCAGGAAATAAGCCGTGCAGGTGTGAGGAAGCCTATGTTACAGATAGGCTGTCATATATCTGTCAAAGTCATTCTGCTTTTTGATCGCTCTCACTGTCTTTACCTTGAATTACTTTCGAAGAGCGTGTTGGGCTTGTTATGAATAAAATTGTGTTCTAGTATGTCCGTTTCTTATAAATTGTTTTCGAAAAGACAGACGCGACGATGGAGGGATGCATATTAAAATGCTAAAGTGCAGCAATATTTCACTTACAATACAAGATATTCCCGCAATGTCGTTTCACAGATATATAACCAGCAATTATCTTAAATAGATATTTATGTTACTAGTACATAATGCATAACTTTACTGGACGAGTCCTTGTTCATATCTGAGCGAGCGTAGCGAGTGAATCAAGTTTAATAAGGTGCATTATGTACGAGTACCATACATCGTTTTATGTTCTACTGCATGTTTCTTACTAAGATTCAAATCCTAAATCACGTTTTTCTTTTAAATTTCCTGGTGTGCTCTTATAATTTTCCTATACACGGAAAAAACCGTATGGTAAAATGGTAAAAATAGATTTTAGTAAAAAATGTTTGGTTAGTTTTAAAATATAATTTAGAACTCACTATTATATATGTGTGTAGCTCTTACTAGTCATTTTTAGGAAGACAACATTACAATGTTCTTTATTAATATTTACTACAAAATATGCTAAATCCCAATTTTTACAAAAAAAGATTGCTTATTCTTGCACAAGAAAAATTTTACAAGCAATTTACCAAAAATTTAGTACTTATAGCAAAAGTAATTGGTAATTTTTAAAATATTGTTTGTACTTTACGAAACTTAAAAAAACATCTTATAATTAAAGAATAGTAAGAATAACCATAGTATTTTAGTAACGACTTTGGAGAAAATGAAATATTTGACACAGTAAAATGGTACATTGTAAAACAAAATAGTGTAAAATTTACCACACCGCTTTTAAATATTGACAGGATTATTGTAATAAATACCAAAAATCAATTTGTAAATAGTTTATTTTACCAAAACGTTTAGTAAAAATTTTAAAGGCTAAACGAGCACATTTTCTGATCAGTTTACAACAAGAAACAACGGGTGACGGATTGCTCCTTGTTCCTTCATCCCCTTATGGGACGGCCCAGCAGCTCGCCTGGTTCGCCAGTCGCACTGATTAATTTGTAGTCGTGGGGCTCTACGCATTTTTTATTTGTTTAGTTTTATGTGAATATATTCAATAAATATGGAAGAGTGGAATATTAAAGAATGGGGATTAGAATGCACCCAAAGTGCATTTGAAGGTAAGTACTTTCAGCAGTTTCTTGTGAAATTCGATTGTAAAAATGTCTTATACTCTCATTCATTGTACAAGGGGAAACTGATGCCTAGGCCTAAAACACGCTTGGGATATTTTGTAATGTTTTGAAAATGGAACCAAATACCCGTTTTGGGTGGAGCCTTATTTTTTCGTATTAATTACGATTTTTTAAAACGGTATAATATAGTTACGTTCTGAAACGTAGTACGTAGTTTTACGACTGTATCAGCTACGTCTTAAAATACGTTTTAGAAATGTACTGTTTATGGAAGTCATTTTAACGTAGGTAGGTAATCGATTTTTAGTTTTAGTGACGTCCTTTGGTTAACTCTTCTGCTATGTACTCTGGAATGTAACAGGTTTGGAACAAAAATCTTTGATCAAATAATATAAACAGTAGTTGGAAGAGTGAGGTGATAAACATAAAACTGGTGCTTCACTACTTTCACAGTAGGTAGTTCTTCAATTATGGAAGTAAAATCTGTATTAGCACTTGTGATCATTTTTAAATCCTGAAAAATTTAAATTCTCGCAGATTTCAAAAATTCTTATATATTTCTGCTTTTCGCAACATTTGAAAAATTTTTGGTTCCGTTTTGGTGTGTCTGTCTGTCTGTAACCAACGCAGAATACGCAGATATTGACGAAATTTAGTAAGTAGGTGAGTTCTTTGCCACATATGATCCCATATTAAAACGGTCAACTAGTGGCGGAGTAAATCAGTGTGATATAAATTTGGGTGGTGAAAAATTTCATATATCCTTTGTTTATAAATATAGAAATCGGATATTTGGCTTCCGACCATGGCTAACAAACTTATTGAATTGAAATCTCACATTGAACGGTTTCTATTGCAACTAATGATCTGACCTAGAACGGTTTCTGTGGCAACCAATGACCTGGAACTTTGACAGTTTATAACTTTTGAAGGAGTTCTCCGACTAAAACGAAATAAAGACAGGTGACGTTTAAGATTGTTAAATTTATTAAAAACACATGTAAAATTTCATCCAACTATAGATCTCCACGGTCACTCACATTTAAGTTATGGATTTTCCGACTACAGGCCTCGGCCTGATGGTATTGCTACCTGACTTTTTGTCTGCTACTACCACAGATAGTATGATAATATTATGCCAAAGTAGCAGACGGAAGTCAGGTAGAAATACCATCAGATTGCTACCTGACTTTTTGTCTGCTGCTACCACAGATAGTATGATAATATTATGCCAAAGTAGCAGACGGAAGTCAGGTAGAAATACCATCAGACCATGGCCTATAAGTCGGAATACCATACCTCAGATACTAGTGAAATTTACTAAATAGGCCTGTAGAGTTTACTAAATATGCTAGTAAAATTTAATAAAGAAGCTAGTAGAGGTTACTAGGTACCCTAGTAAAATTACCAGTTACCTTGGCTAAATGCAATAAAAAATTATCTTGATGCTACCATAATTTATTGTAAATTTTATTACAATATTTATTACAATGTACTAATTTAACAAATACTAGTTACCAAGTATTTTAGTATCTTTAACTACTACATCAGTTACTTATAACAATGTTCCAGTATAAAAAACTACAACAGATATATTAACTATTTATAAAATGGTTTATTATAAATAGTTATAATCATATGGTAAAACGTAATTCATTTTTTAATTTTAACGATATATTATAGTAAATTGTGACAAATAATATACAATTAATTTTACTACTTTTTTATAGTGTATCGTACAAAACTGTTTAGTCGTCCTCTTTAGTACTATAAAATATGGTAAACTGTAATATTTTTTTTATTACTTTTACTATAACTTTTTTTCCGTGTAGTTACCATATTATTATGTTAACATTGTTGATAATGTCAATAAATAATCAAATAGCTTTAGTATAAACGAGATGAATTTTTTGTGAAACGCACAAAAATGGACAGAAAAAGAAAATGTTAAGTTGTTGGCAGGCAATGCGAAAGAAGTACTTTTACCCAAGAAATCCAACGCATTGTACGAAAACGAATATTCCGAATTTCAAGTGATGTAAAAGTATGATCATTTCAAAAACGACTAAGGACTCCATTTTAGCATATTTTGAGAGCAAAGTTGTCCTTCAAAGCTCTTCTTTATGGACTAACTAGTCGATGTTACGATCTACTATCAATTTAAATAAGGGAATAGATATAGCTAAATTTCCAAGTGTGATACCTTATTTAAAACGAGAATTTGAAAAACACAAACCGAAAAAGTCTCTCACTCTAAGCAAAGAACATCTAGATTCTTTTTTAACTCAATCAGATAAAAATATCATTTATTAAACAAAGTTGGAAGATTTTAAAACTCACTTTCTAGTTAAACTGTTTGATACAAAGACAAAGAAAGATAGGTCTCTTATCATATTGCCTGGAGCAATGGGAAATATAAACTTACTGGAAATAATTGTAAAATACATAAAACAGAACAGCCACAGCGTCGCACAATCGATTTTTTGTAAATTGTACAAAACAAAAATGCACACTGCAACCAGTTGGAGTTCGCAAAATTGCTGGTGTGCCAAGTATTGTTGCAAAATATCTCGGGCTGGAGAATCTAAAATTATATACCGGCTATTGTTTTTCCTCTAGCAAATTCAGGGGCTGGCATGAAAAGTACAATGCGACACAGGGGAAGGCGCTCATCAACTGTAGCAGAAGGCTACATTCAGGACTCTGAAAGTAGCAAAATAAATGTTGCTACCAGAATATTGGGACCACACTGTTTTTCCGAATATCCAAAAATTATAGTAGTTCTGAACCTTCAGAATACCATCGTAGAAGACACAGTTATTTGCTCTACCTCCAGCACGGACCTCAATATTAGCTGTAATACAAACTGTGCCATAAATTTTTACTATCATAAAAATAAATTGCCATTTATGTAATTTTGTTCTTTGTAGGTTTTAGTTACCATTGCAAAAAAATGCTTTTTTTTTTAAATTGCGTATTTTTCTCGCCTTAGTCCTTAAGAAAGTCTCAAAAAAAAATCGAGGGGGTTAGATCGCATGATCTTGCAGGCCACTGAATATCACCATTTTGAGAAATGACGCGGCCATGAAAACGTGTCCGCAACAAATCCAAAGTTTCCCTGGCCGCGTGACGCGTGGCGCCATCTTGTTGAATGAACATATTGTTAAGGTGAATATTATCTAATTGGGGTCATAAAAGGTCGCTTAACATATTGCGGTAGGGTTCGCCATTAACGCTAATCGTTTCACCATCATCATTTTCATGAAAAAATAGTCCTATATCACCTCCAGCCCACAATGCACACCACACAGGTACTCGAAGAGGATGCAAAGTTTTTCTTCAATCACTCTAGGATTTTCACTTCCCCAAGTCCTACAATTTTGCTTGTTCACATAACCTCCGAGCAGTGGCGGCTCGTGAGGTATTAAACTGAACTCCGGCGTATTTCACCATTCTATCAGCTAACTACTGATATTATGATTCAGGACATTCAGGTGCATTGTGCAGTGCACGCCAGAACGCTAAAATTTGCATCATTTTGATATGACGATGTTTTGTATCGCCCGCCGGAGTTCTCTTTCTCCAACACACGGTCTTTGCCGGTACTCTCGGCGGTCAGTTCTGATATTGAACGCGCTAGAGCTCGTATTGATGTTAATGTTAGACGGAGAAAGAAAAGAGCTTGACTGTTATAAAAATACAAAAATCTGTTATACAGTAGTAATAGTAAATTTGAAATTTGAAATTATAATAAAAAATTAAAATAAATTATGGTTGATGTGTAATAGTATAATAGTATAGTTATTAGGTATAGGAAACCATCTTTTTGCGTAGATTTTTAGGGTGTTCACTGCACAATTATTGATCCTACACAAAAATCGCCACTGCCTCCGAGGTGCAATTAAGTTTCAACGAAAAAGATAATTTTATTGCAAAATTCTGCATTAGTTCTAACTTCTTCTAAGATAAAATTAGCTAAGCACAGTGGGTGGAAGGAGTCAAGAATGGTTCAGAAGAAAAAGGGCTAACAGGAGAAGAAACTCAAGATCGGGCAGTGAAGAGACAATTAACAAGGAACGTCGATGCAAAGTTGGGACAAGGTGGAGTTGTACTCACAGATACATGATCTAATCTGAGTTTGCAAAACCGAACAAACCGCACGTTATTGGTGCAGATGAGCATTGTATCTTCCCTCCTCGGTCCATAGTCTTCGGCCGGCCTCGCTAAGCAGCCGCAAACAATATAATGAGGTTCCGATAATAAGCAGACGCGCGGCCTGCCTCTTTCGGCACCTGCTTAGTGCCCCTAATAACACCTTACGTACTATCTGGCCCGATGCATCGCATCGGGCTTTCTTAAGGTTATCGTACAGGAGCGGACTACAGTTTTGCAATATATGTTTTAACACCTTTTTTATTTTAACGAATTTGTACATAAAAGAACATTTATATGTGTAGGTACTCGCCACATTTATACACAGGGGGAGTTAGAGTTGGACGCTGGGAGTTCTCCGAGCGCAAATCACAGACATACGTTCTCAACATGTCCTATATAGATGACAAAGTAGAATGTAATATACAATATCGAATTTCTGTGTTCGGAGCCTTCCAAGCGTCAACTCGAACTTCCCCACAATATACCTATGACATTCTTGAAATATCAAATGACTAAATCGGTTGTCATAGCAATGGTTGGCTATGCTGATGGCTATCATGGAACAGTTACTCTGGCACTACGGAGCAGTATTCATGATGTCACATTAGCAACGGGTATGTTGGAACGGTAAGACGAAAAATTTAAAGTTGACAAGAAGAAGAAAACACGAATTAGATTGGCTATTAACGATGATTTACGAAGAAGAGAGTGAAGGCAAAAATAAAGCAGAAAGTACAGTATAAAAATATTTGTGTAAATCGTACCTGGTATGAACTATAAACTCATCTTCTGCATATTATGGTAAGCGTGTACCCCAATTCATCTTGCCTGATTACCGGCATAAGTTACGAGGAAACGATATATTTGCAGTCGTTTGAACATTTGTTTTGAACACCAAACGCTAGGCCAGACAAACTGACGAAACACAACAACACAAAAGACCGAGAAGCGAGAAGAACAAGGGATGATTGGGATAACAACAGAGAGGCATATGGCTTACTGTACTTAAGTAATTTAATTAATAATTAGGAATTAGTTGATTGGGTACCATTTGAAACGCGATCTTGCACATATAATAATATGATTATCATTTCTAAAATAAATCAAACAATTTTGTGAGTAAATGCTTTGAGCAGGTAGTCATGCTTCGTGAGAAAAAGGTGAGAGACCCCCTTACCCAAATGCAGGAAATATCCTTAGGGTACAAAATGAAGATAAAAATATCAATATCCAGGTCATGAAATAGGATTAAACTCCCAATGGACAACAAATTAACTTCAAAGAAACAGATTAGAGAAAGTTGAAGAATATCTCTCCCTAGGCAGCATTATAGCAAAAGTCAATCGCAGGAATATGTGATGCAAAAAGCAATATAGTGCAAGTAAAGAAAGCTTTCGCAGTGTCGAGGAAGTTGTTAACACGCAACTTAAGAATAGATATGGAAAGTAGGAAGTGTGGCTTAAAACTGTACGTATGGAGCATTGTCTTATACGAGTATGAAGTTTGAACACTAGGAAATGAAGAAAACCGGCGCATGGGAGCTGGTGATACTAAGAAGAACAATGAGGGTAAGTTGGGTAGACATATTCACAATCGCCTCAGGAATCAAAGGATCGTTTGGAGAATGCTACATAAAAGAAGATACAAGATGGTCGGGCACCTTCTCAGACTTGAATGACAGTCCGACACGATTAATTACAGAATTAAATAATAAAGAACATAGGTAAGGTTAGCTATAGGAAAAGTCCCAGGATAGAAGACTCAAAGGAAAGTTTTGAGTATTCGACCAATAACTAACCAACATCTCATTTTATCTCCAGGGATCCATTAACTTTTTTTATTTAAATAATATTTCGAGACAAATAAAAAAAAATGCAAAGTTCGTTACTGTTGTATTTTCAAATAGTTCAAATGCTGCATGAGTTTTGGGTGTTTTCCAGTTTGTGCGATTGAAACGCGCGAATTCGCGAGAGCATGAACTCAAGGTAGAATTATCGGTGATACCGTCTTGGTTGACGTTTATAACTTTTGAGTTGTCGTTTGTACGATGCCATTCTGAAGGCCTGGGTGAACAAGGGGCCCATTTTTCAGAGAAAATTAAAATCTAGTTTTATCACTCCTGTTTTTACAGATGAATCTTTGTTAGGGACTCTGAAAGGGTAAGTAGTGTCGATATTTTATTATATATCTTGTATGTGCATAGATTCTAACCTATAATTTCACGAGTCACGAGTCATTACCACGTCTCATTATTGCTCCTTTTTAGAGAGAACCCAGCACAATTATCTAATTAATTATTATTAAAATGAGCAGTTACGGTGCTTCGTAGACTGCCCATTTGATGTTTTTTTTTGGCAGTGCTTGGATTTGTGTTTGGAGAGATCTTGGACCTGTGTCCCTGTTTAAACCTCATGAGGTAGATTAGTGGAGAAGTACTCTCCACAAAGAATACTTGTCAGTTTAGGTTCAAGTTCCAAGGTTACATCACCATCAAGTTTTATAACCGCCAAGAAAGCCAAATGTTTTGAATAATAATATTTATAAAGAAAATCTACTTAATCTAGTGTTCTAGCGTTGTAAAGGTGTTGCAACTTCCTAGAGGTAATTAAAGGATTATCATGTTCCTTATATTTTTTCCATACATCTTTTTAAAATTATACGATGCCTTTCTCATCTCTAAATTAAAATTTAAACTTACTTTTAAATTTATTTCATTATGTGCACATTTTGAGTTTACTTACCGTAGCTATAATGATTATTAGTAATGGGTTGTTTAAGACATTTATAATATGCACGCGTTAGTGGCGCCAAATTAGATCTGTTTATTGGCCTACACCAATGATGTTAAAGGAGTGTACATTTATCTTTGGTGAGTACATTGGTTGATCATTAGCATGTGGTATTGATGAACTAAATTAGTAAACTCCTCAAGTCAACTGTCACGCTTTAGAGCTAGTCGATGGCTTGTTGTCATACATCTTAGCCTTTACCATTACAACTATTATTTGATGGCAGCAATAATTATTATAAATTATTGTACCTCAACGAGCTAAGAACCGCTGAATATAGGGAAATTCTCGTGAGACCTCATTGGGTGCACCGTAAAATTTAATCTATTTGTTTTGGTATTTTAAGTTACATTACCATTACTCATTAAGGAGATCGACCGTATGTCGCGAAAATATTCCGCACAGTAACGAAATTTAGCAAATAGCAAATAAATGCGGTCCTGCTAATTCCACACTAGGACGCCATAACACAAAAGAAAAAAATGATTGTGCAGAAACGCAATTACAAAGGAATCTAACAAGCTGGTCGATCGGCCAGACGGGCAATGCTCATTCCAATGAGTCGGCAAGAACAACGAAGGGAGAAAGCGTTTTTAAGTCTTGTTTGCCCGACAAGCGGTATGTTTTTAGTTTTTGTATTACACGATGACAACACAGCTATTTGAGTTTAATTAATTGTTCTTTATGAAATTGAAGAAAGGGCCTTGGGCTAAGGCATTGTTGGACTTCTAAGATTAAAATTCTTTTAGCTATTGCGTTCGCGTTCGTGTTAAATTCTTCTCTGAGGACACTGGTGAATTTCAGTTTAAAATGGACAATGAAACTAGGCATTTAAATAACAATAGGTACATTAAAATTTTTTTAAAAATCTGCTTGTTACCTGTCATGCAATTTCTTATTTTTAATTGCTAATAGTTCAACTAAAATTAGCTAAAATTTCTACTAATTTGCTGTATCAACCTTGGCTGGTTTTTTGTGCATTGCCATCCTGCTATTTTTATTTAGATTAAATTGATTTTCCTTTATTCCAGTCTTTCCGATCGATTGAAGTTTTTGTGCATTTTGTTGCATTCCTCTGGCCATTCTTGATGTGCTTCTTTGTCTTTTTTTTTTGTATAAGTAGGTAGTTTTTTTTACATATCGTCTTACTTTACTTACTCTAAATTTGGTACTGGTGAAAATTCTACCATAAATTTTTATAATTTTGGCGCTTTCAGCTGTTTTGTTTTCTTTTATTTTAGGGTTGCTGTAGAATTTTAAATTAAATTAATTACAAAATTAAAACTAACTATAACAAAAATTACACAAAAAGGTGTTTTCATTAAAAGAATAGAACAAGAAAAAATAATTTAAAAAAGGAGTTGGGTAAATATGGGTCATTTTCATCATAAGAAAAAAGTGTCTATTTCAACCCGTTCGTCAATTTTGCTATATGTAGCTGACAATATTCCCTTTATGTCCATATAAGTTTTGTACGAAAATATAAACTAAATCATATTAAAACCTTACAAAGAGAACGTACCTGTCAATGTTTTAATATTTTCGACAATTTATTGAACATTTCCGTCGCCGTGCTATCTCAATAAAAAACGTTCCATAAACAGCTATAATTTTTTAGGCATACAATTCCATAGGCTTGCATATGAGCATTAATTCAATTTGCCTTACTGAGAGGGTTTTATTTAAATAGTACCTAGAGAGTTCGAAACAACGCCAAAAACGTCTAAAAAATGGTAAAGACGCTCTGATTTCTTGTAAGGCTATTAATCTGATGTACGTTTATATTTCTAGTGGAAACATTATATAAACATAGAGGGCATATCTTCAACTATATAGGAAACCTAAAAACTGTTTTATTATATTAGCTACAGAAGACTTGTTGATTCAAGATTAAAAATAAAATTTTATTATTATTGAAAAAATGGAAATAATTTACACTGCAACATTGCAGTTTAAGAAGTAGATTGTTTTAATTTTATTATTGTAAAAGTCCAGCCCAACGCCCACCATCTTAAATTTTTGTTAATAGCTTAAAAAACTTTCACAACTTACAAAATAACGACCTTTATGGCCAGTACTCGCGCTAACCTGGGCCAATCATAAGTCAGTAATGGGGTCCGGGCCCGCAGTTTCCGGCCATTATTTTCGATGGCGACACCCTAACAAGGAGGAATAATGAGGAGATAATTGGACCGGAATTACTATTTGGTTTAGGCCGCTTGGGAATTTGTTTTTAATTTGGTCGACCCGCAACGATAACTAACGAGCTCATAGTCTATTATTATCTCGAAGTATTTTCGCTAAACAGTCAATAGTGACACTAATTTTATACTTTTCTCCTATTAATTTGAAGTCATACCACCTGCCTGGCTAAAAATGCGAATCTTATTCTTTCTGCAAAAGACTTTCGAAAAAATTATACAGCAGAACTAACTAAAAAAATAATTATCTACCTTTGTTCTACCTTCCTTATTGCGTTAATGAATTTTTTTCATATGTGATAATTTTCGTAATCTTACAATGCTGCAATGTGTCGTATGAGTCTATTATTTAACAGGTTTAAACCTATTAGGTATAACTTAAATGTCTGGTAAGAATATCACAAAGCCGGTCAAGACCGTATAGATGCGGTTTCGCTTATAAAACAGTTAAAAAATTATCTAATTAGCAACAGCGCAACTAAGTCTGCTTGGGCATTTATTCTTGTTATTAGACAGTTAAAAGTGACATTAATTTCATACATTTTTACATTAATTTGAAGTCATACCACCTACCTGACTAAAAATGGGAATCTTAGTCTTTTTGCAAATGACTTTCAAAGAAATTATACCGTTGAAGTAACTAAATAATTATATATCTATCTGCAACTAAAGTAAGAATGAAGCAAGAAAAAGCCACGGGCGTTATAGCATGAAGACATCACGCGTGCTCTGTCTCGTTTTAGAATATTCCTGACTTAGTTGCTGGAATTCGATATACCAGTGGCGTAGTTTCTTTAAACAAGTTTTTTTTAATTAAATAATTATATGATTAAAAATTAATTGCAAAAATTAAAACTAATGATTCGCGTCATATGGAAAAAAATTTCATTTTTTATTTTTAAGAAAATTTTGGGTATTCTTGATAAAAGCTCTTTTACGCATAAAAAACGTTTTTAACGTTATCACAGTTGAAATCAAATATACAAAATGTCAAAAAAATAAAAAGAATGTGATTAGCCTAAACGAATAATTACATTAAAAACGAATATTTTTGAAACAAAAATTTTCTTTGTAGGATGCATAGTTTGTATAAAATTAAAAGAGAACATTGAAAAATCCAGGATTTGATGGGTTTTTGCGAGATTTACACCTAATTTTGTCATTAACTATTCACGTCATGCTCATTTTCCATAGCTTTTGATTTGGGTTGTTCCAGAAATTTTCATTTTGAATGTTGTTTGCTTTAATTAACTTTAAATTTTGATAACGTCAGAATCGTATTTTATATATGCAGAATTTCTTTATCAAAAACAGAATTTTCTGAGAAATCAGAAATAAAAAGGAATACTATTATATGCCACCTTCATGTATGACATTGTATCTATTCATAGTGCAGTGTTAAAAATTTGTCCAAATACTAAAATTACAGGCTGTCAATTTCACCAGGCGCGGCCCGTGAGTTTTTTTACAGGTGGGTCAAATTTTGTGGGAAACTAGTGCAAGCCTTTTTAATATTATTTTTTTTTTATAATTTACTCACCTTTTATGTAGTTAAATGTGTTTGTATATCAAATCGATCCTTCTATCCTTCTGTTGGGAGAAATGTTCACTCACTAGCTCATTAAAATTATAAATACTTCTAATAAAAGGTTTCTCAATGCTCAACATAGCTCTTAACCTCGACTCCCCCATTGTATTTCTTAAGAAAGTCTTAATCCTTTTTAGAGTCGAAAAGCACCTCTCACTTTCCACTGTCGTCATTGGAATAGTACATAAAATCTCTAATAATTTTACACTTTCTGAAAACGTTTCACCAAAATTCATTTCTAACAAGAGCTATAAAATGGCAACAGCACCTGCACTATTATAAAAATCTTCACGACTAAATAAAACAAGCAATTCTGATTTAAGCTTGGAAACGTTTATCATCTCATAATTATTTTAAACATGTTTTAAAATGTTAAAAATATTTAACATTTTAAACTGTTTAAAAAATACAAAAGTTATTTGTATTTTAATACAAATAAATCAGCAAAATTATTTGTATTAAACAAACGTGTGACAATTAAATGTTCTGTAAAATTAAAACGACAGCGGATTTCTGACAAAATTAATAAAATTATATCCCATATTTCTAAAGAAATTGTTCTTTTGGACTCTTTCGGACTTTTTTTAGATGTACTTGCCTCGATGTTAATATTTGCGTCTGTAGAGATAACACTCTCTCTAATTTTTTGAATGTTTGAATTAAAATCTGCAATATATTTACCAATCAAAATTGCATCAATTCCAGATTTTTGCAATTGACAAAAAAGATATCAACATGAGGCAAAACAGAGTGAAAAAATTGCAACCAGTAAAAGTCAGAAATATGGTACATACTTGGCTTAAAATACCTGCTAATGTCTTCTCCTCTGTCTTTAGTGGTCTTCGATTTTACATCCAAAAGAGGTATTGGGCGTCCTTTTCCTTTAATTTCTAAACGTTTTTCAAATGGTAATGAACTATTATTATTATTTTACACTGCAGTATTTCTTGCCCTGTTAAAGCCATTGTTAAAATAAGTACCCAAGTAGGTACTAGTAATGCACAAAAATAACGCAAATAACCAATAATATCCAACTTGAAAGTCAAAATATTTGAACATAAAACCGATAAATAAAAACAAAGTCTTGACGTTTGCTCCATCACTCACTTCACTTGTCATTTCTGACAAAGCGTCGAATGCTGTGTTGCCACGTTGCTGTTATTACTGTAGGTTTTAATGTCTTATAGACACAATACAATTATTCTATTATTATTAGTAGTAGTAAATACCTAAATATCTTAACATAAAATTAGATAAGCTTATATTAGATGTATAAATGTATCGCGAATTGCGAATATTGTTCTAATAATAAATTGGTCAGACTTAAATTAGTGAGTCAGAATTTGCGACAACCCGACACCTAGCGCGGTGGCGTTGACAACCACGCGCGCCCCGAAAGCGATATTATTGGTGGGTCGTCGACCAATTGTGTCTCTTTTTAACTTAATGAAGCGCGTATGTCTGTTTCTCTCTTACTTTTAATGAATTTATATCGTCCATATAAACCTAGAAGATCAATTTAAAATATGACCCAACCCGGAGCAAGCTTATTGGATATCCTTTGACGACGGCTTGGTTTGATTCTGTCTTGGAGAGTTTTTGCATGGAACTTTGAAACAAAAGATACTTTTTTGGTTTTAAAAAATTAAAAAATAAATTATTAGGTAGATCACTGAAAATTTTAGGTGGGTCATTGACCAAATGACCTTATGGACGGGCCGCGCCTGAATTTCACCTAGCCCAATCATGATACAGGAAAATTCTCAAGCTAGGTTTAACACAGGAATATAAAGACAAAAATTCTGAGATTGGAAAGTGCCTTCATTATTGTTTTGGTCTTTTATTTTTAGAACCAGAGGACGTTGACGATTTCTATTTCTTTGAACTTTACGAAATTAAGCCAGTAGACAGACTTGAAACATTTTCGGATTACCTTCTCGAAAATTATTTTACAGCTAATTCGAATTTTCTACCCTGTATATGGACTGACGCCTCTGCTGCGTTAAAGTAAACTACCAATGCTTGCGAATCGTTCCATTTACATTTTAAAGCATCCATGTACCAAATGCATCTTTCTTTATTTATTTTTGTAAACGCACTTCGTAATGTACAAACCTAAATCTATATCAAATGCAATAGAATTAACCAAATTCATAAATTTAAAACTATAGGCACTAAGAAACGTCATGATTTTAATTATACAAATAAATATGTCAAAACTTCAATATGTCTAAATAATATCCCATTATTATGTTTGCCATTAATGAGAATTATAATTTGTAATATGTTTTCTTATGTAGGTATATGTATTATAACTAAAAAAATAAATTTTGTTATAAACATTGCATGACTGTATTTTTTGCAAGCAGAAGAATAAGAAATTATTCATGTGCCGAATTTACCATTGTAGAAGGGTATCTTTTAAACTCTGTGCCGAGTTTGACTATTTCTGTTTTGTATACCCGAGGCGTGTGCCGAGTTTGTGTTACCCCAAGTCATATTATTATACAATCTAACCATATTCTACAGTCGGCAACATTTGAGAGGCACGTGCAATGATAAGAGATGCGTGTTGATGGGACGGATGTTAATTCGATTCTGATTTCACCAAAACGAAAGTCGTGCAGCTTTGCCAGGTCATCCAGCACTACTATTTTTATCATAAGAATAAAGAATAATCCATATCACTCCTCTGATGTCCACTGCCAACTGGTTCGTGTCTTCGGCTATATTCTTTTGCTAAACAGTCAATAATGATACTAATATTATACTTTTTACTACTAATTTGAATTCCTACCATTCAATTTGAATCTTATTCCTTTTGCAAAACACTGGAAAAATTATGCGTATCTGAAGTATCTATCTGCAACTATCTAATAATAATAATAAATGTAGAAAATGAGGTTGGCGGGTCGTGGCCAATGAGGGACCGCTTGGCGTGTGCGTTTTCGCAAAAGGGCAGCCGATTAGCTATCGCTTTCGTGTACGATCGACATTTTGCGGCCACATGCTGTTGTTTTGTTCGGACTCATCGTGAGTTGTAGATTTCCAACATGATTGAGTAATTTTTGGGAAATACTTCGTTCACTATTATCATAGACTAAATAATACTTAGACGAACACTGGCGTGTACCAAAAATGGATCAAAAAGCGGGTCTCCCTTGAGACATTTTGGGGGTTTACTGGCTTATGGCTTAGGAACCCAAGCAAACCCAACCATAAACCAGTAAACCCACCCAAATCTTTCAAGGGAGATCCGCTTCCCGGGTTCCATTTCGGTGTATTTGGGAATTTGTCTATATTCTTTTTAGTCGCTGCTATTATGAACTACACTGCGTCTAGTGTAAAAAAAAACAACAAAAATCGACAGGATCACCAATATAAAAATATTGAATATCGATAGATTTCTCAGACCTATGGCTTACTGACCCTTTGCAGTGGTGGCTCCATCTCGTAGGATACTTTTTAAGTGAATGAAAAGTAAACATGGTATTGTGATGTAGGCGGGACTTTTGCGACTTTTTGTGGGAAGACTTATTTGGTTTTGTTTTGTTTTCTTACCTACCTACTTAAAAAAGTAAGAACGTCAAAAATTTAATTTTTCCTCGCCCTGTAAAATGGCGCCAAAATTAAAATTTAGTGACAGATCAAATTCATTCATTATGCATGCGTAAATAAACCCTCTTCTACAACATCACGGTATGTAGTAATGAGCTAATTATTCCCCAGGTGTGAGCCTATCATAACTCAAGTTTTCGGTAACAAAATCATCAATTATTTTAAGACTGTGTAGACGCGGTGAACAGACACTTGAAAAATTATCGAACTGGCTTGGTTTTTAGCAACAACACACATGTCTACTTTGTGTCTTTGGCTTCGAAATATTATCATGGTTTCATTATACAAATTTCCCGTATATAGTAATTACAGTAGCTTTAGATAAGAAGACATGTTATGTCCTTTAAATAATGTAAAAAATATTGGATGCCTTTCTGTAAACCAAAATAATCAAGCATGCCACAAAAAAATCAAACACTGGATACACGCGGTTTTTTATTTGCTGTCATCTTCCATGTTCCAGTACCACTTCATGTTTAGAGTTGTCTTTGAACGCTTTGTGTGGCCGATGCCAAGTTGGTAACGTTAATATATGCTCGGACAAGAGCACGGCAATTCTGACGCTGAAGTCTGAGCTTGAGAACCTATATAGTTAGAATCGGTAATATTATGAGACTCGCATTGATTCTTGGATGTTTGGGGATTCAGGGCAACGAGGAAGATGACTGTTTGGCAAGAATGGGGTCGGCGAAGGATTCCGAAGTGCCTCGGCCAATTATTATCATCTCAAGAGGTACTGGAAATAAGGATTTGAAGGATTTGCTCTCGAGTAATTTTGCCAAATACTCTAGGGAGGCTCCAGGAATGAGGCAAGCAAGGGAACACATAGTGGATCCAAAAGCACGCTTCACCAGGGAACTTTCACTCAGTAGAAAAGATCTTTGAATCACTGTTGGTCTACACCACCGTTAGCAGCATCTCTACAGAATCGAAATCGGTGATGATAGATGCAGGTGTTGTCTGGAGGAAAATGAAACTGTTTCCCACTTATTTAGTGAGTGTCCAGCTCTCAAAAAGCTAAGGAAAAATTATCTCATCATTGCATTTTAACATCCGAGGACATTAAGCGGGTTCAATCAAACAGGCTGTTAAAATTCGCAAAGACGAGTGGCCTGGAGTGAACCTGTGTAGACGAGTGGAATGCTAAGGGTCCTATGTGGCCTAAGTATTTAAGATCATCGTGACTATCACAAATAAATTCATTCAATTATTGAACTAAGTATGTTGGCCGCAGATCTAGTTATTGATATTTTGCACCTTGTACGTATAATTAATGGCACCTGTTTTAGGTTTTCCCTTACCTGAAATGAAATAGAAAAATATTGATTTAAGTTCTACTCGATGCGGTGAAAATGCATAGAACTACTTCTTTCTAATAACCATATCCAACTTTTAATATAATTCTCAACCAAAACCAATTTCTCTAAAATCGTTCAGCCAAACTAAATAAATCTAACTAATCAAATATTGACGTAAAGGCTTAGCTTGTTTAGTTACAAATTCTGAGCATGTTATTCGACTAAATTTGTAATAGAAACCATTTTATTTTTCTTCATTCTCGGCCTCGTTTTCGACTGGATGGCTTTACAAACCTTAACGTATTTCAGGAAATTTAAGAGGTCCCTCCCCGAATCGAAAATCAAACAGTCGATAAATTTTGGTCGGGGAATTTTCGCGTATTGACTATTTAAGCACACGCATTAAGGATTTTTTAAAGGAATGAATAGTCATTTTTATCTTTTACTAAATATTTACCTTGAGCTATCTGTTTTAAATTTAGATTCTCTAGTTGATCTGTTAGGTTTTCACAAGTTTTTGTACTGCTATTGTTAATAAGCAGTCAATAAAAACGTATGAATTTCTATAATATTTCTGCGAGTTCCTACATTTCCAAACGACTTTTATCTTGAAACTTCTGGCCAAAATGAGTTTAGTTCTATTATTGAGGAAAATAAATGCTAAAATTGCTCGCTTATTCATAAATTTGCGAAACACTCATAAATTCAATATGCAACACTTATTTTTAATCTTCCGTGCTAAAATTAGCAACACGGAATGGAATCTCTTCGGTGTCCGTCCGTTCGTCCGTCCGTCCGTCCATCCGTCTCTCAGGGGCGATTTTCTCTGAAACTACTCAACGTAAAAATTTGAAATTTAGCACAGAGATTGAGTGTGGTGGTCCAATAATAGAGGTGAAGTATAAAAAGTTGAATTTTGATTCTGGGGGTTAGTTTTAGGGGGTAAATTGGCAAATGGAAAAAAAATTCAAGAGCATCGTGTAGGGATGGATAGCAAGGACCCAAGCAAACCTATGCCTGTTTCGGCAAGGCATAGGTTGTATTGATGAATCAAATGGCTCTTTGAGAAAGAATCAAGGATGTTGTGCTGAAGATGCTGGCGCTCTCCAGATATAGATGTTAGGTATTTGGACAATATAGTGTGTAAGTTGGAGCCGGCCGAGAAAACCTCGGCCGTCTGATCTCCGTCCATCTACCACTCTACCCGCCGCCGACGGCACTAACGCTGTATCCCATCGCGTATGTGCGGAGCTGAGGGACCATATTACAAATTTTGATATACGTTTTAGGACAAAAGCTATTTCTTACATTGTGAGAAATATATTTTGGCGAAAAACCTTTTCTCTAAAACCAATGGTTCAGCAGTTATAAGGAAATAAACAATTACATTGTTTATAACAATTAAACGCGCCAGAATTTTTCAATTGTGATAATTTTCGCTCAGTCCACACCTAATTCTCAATGCTCATGATTTTCTCCAGATTTTTCTGAGCGATCCTTCTGGTAATAATGGTTGGGGACAGAACTTTTAAGGCGTTTTTCCCAAAAAGTGTTTAAAAATGCAATAAAAAATACGTCATATATATATATATATATATATATATATATATATATATATATATATATATATATATATATATATATATCGTTGAATTCGGGCTTCAATAAGCTTTCATTTGACACCATACACGAAGCCCTTAAAAAATTCTCTATCATCGCCCAATTGACCCCCCGAAATGAACCCCCAGAATCAAAATTCAACTATTTGATAATTTTCCCGCAATCTATACCTAATTCTTATTGTTCATGATTTTTTTAGATTTTTCTTAGCGATCCTTTTGGTGATAAGGGTGGGGGACAGAAATTTTTAAGCGTTTTCCCGAAGTTTTTAAAAAAATGCAATAAAAAATAGATCGTATAATATATCGTTGAATTCGATCGGTAATTAGAGTCGGGGAAAGCAATTTTTAAGGGTTTTTCCCTAAAAGAAAAACGAATAAAAAAATACATGATATGTATTGTTGAATTAGTGCTTCAATAAGCATTCATTTGACACCCTACGCGATGCCCTTGATATTTTTTACCCATTTCCCACTTTACCACCTGAAATTAACCACCAGAATCAAAATTCAACTTTTTATACTTCGCGTCTATAATTGGGCCACCACACTCTATCTCTGTGCCAAATTTCAAATTTTTACGTCTAATAGTTTCAGAGAAAATCGCCTGTGACAGACACATTTACGGACACCGAAGTGATTCTATAAGTATTCCGTTTCACGGAACAATAAAAATCAGTCAGATAAGTTCGTACGGAAGTGGGTCATGCGTTACAAATAAGTGAAAAACGTTGGCGAGTTTTAGGATAGGGCAAAACCAAAAAGCACGATTGAAATATTTGTAAAATATTTGGAAAAAAAAATCGACATTACAGGTGCATCAAGCACAATAATTTCTTAAGAAAAAAGGAATAGAACTGTAATGGCAATAAAATGGAAAATAAGTGAAAGTGAGATCGCTTACAGAAGCGCACTACAAAAACTTTCTCCGTCGGCAAAACACATTGGGAAGCGACTGAGTTGGGCGCGAGATACTATTGATCGCCACTGGAGCAACATAATTTTTTCTGATAAAGCATTATTTTCGGCTTGGGTTCCTAGGAAGAAAGCTTGGACCATCAAAGGACATCCTTTCGTTTAGCGAACTGTTTTGCGAATTAGTAACAGACATGGAAATTATCCATGAAGCGGCAAGAGTTGCCTGTTTGTCCTTATTGCCCGAGAAATCAAAAGGGCGTTATCAAGCTGCTTACAAGTGCTTTAAGGAGTGGTGCCAGAGAAAAACTGTTAATGAAGTTTCCGAAACAGTTTCGTTAGCGTATTTCCTGGATAAGTCAAAGGTATTAAAACCTCCTGCTAGTTTTTGGTGCGAGTACTCGATGTTGAAGTCAGTTCTATTTGTTGAAGAAAATGAAGATATTTCCAAATTTCCAAAACTTAAAGCTTTTTTCGAGAGGAAAAACGATTGGTATAAGCCTAAAAAGCAAGTGTCTTCACCCGTGAAGAAATAAACGAATTTTTGCCAAAGGCCGACATTGATTTCCTTTTGATGAAAGTTGTTCCGATTATGGGGATTACGGGGGCATGTCGTTCGCAAGATCTGTGGAATACAATCATAGAAAATATCCAAGAGATGGATAATATGGGCATTATCAACATTCCCGACTCAAAAAATGGTATGTCAGGAAGGTTTACGGTTACCCGAAATCAAAGAAGTATTTGTCATTTGGAAATTTTTAAAAAATATCTTAAAATAAGGTATATGGATAAAAGTGTTCATCAACGTTTCTTTTTGCGCTACCAACAGGGCAAATATGTTGGTCAGCCTGTAGGTAAAAACACTATTCCATCAATTCCACGATACACTTACAACGGGATGTTACGCTATGACGTCACTTCGAGGAAAAATCCTAATTTGACTAGACGCTTGCACCCATTGTACATAAGTAGGTACAGGTCAGTTTGTTGTCGGGTAGTGTGTCGAGTTGACGTTTATTAAAATATTATTGTCATATTTCATTTGCTCAGGTAAGCGCCTAGTTAATTTAAGATTTTCCCTCGAAGTGACGGCATTACGTAGCATACCGTTGTAAGTGTATCGTGATCAATCTCAATCAAAATAGCCAAATACCTCAATTTGCAAAACGCAGAAACTTATACTGGGCATGCCATTCGAAGAACATTCGCTACACTACTAGCCAATACTGGAGTCGATGTACTAGCCATTAAACATCATGGAGGTTGGAAATCGGATACTCTTTCTGAGGGCTACATTGCAGATAGCATCTCCAACAAAAATGAGGTAGCAAACAAAATTTTGTACAATAAATCCAGTCCCACATAAAATATCATATCAGAAATATCCAGTACGTCAACGAAAATATCGCATATATGTGTATGTCAACAAAAACCACAATTGCGGAATTTAATGGGAATAATAACGGCGAAGACAGAAACAAGCTTCAAGAACAGTCACCAAGCTTTGTTAGTTGTAAACTTGAAAATTGTACTTTATATATAACTAAATAAATGAATATATCTAAGTATATTATGTCCTCGACTTAGTTACTTACTTTCCTAGGGTTGTAAGTAAATCAGTTGCATTCCTAGGGAAGTAAGTTGAACTTACGTCTGTCAAATTAATGTCATAATAGAAACACAATCAAGATTTACAAAGCAAGGTGTGGATTGCTTATATCCAAATTATGTTTTAATTTTAACATGGATTTTAAGTAAGTTTTTTGAAATATCGGAAAAGTGTACTAGAATTACTTCTTCCTTTTTAACAATTGTTTATTTTCTTTTTGGCACATCATTTACTAAATATTGCCAATTCTTTGGCATAACGCTGCTTCGAATTTTCTGGAAACAGTTCGACGTTCCCATTCTTGGATTCTTCGAGAATATCTTCCGGTACTCCATCAATCATATTCCCTTGACTTTCTTCCTCGATCTCCATTTTCTACTTAAAAGTTGTATAAAAGTCGAATAACCTTTGTATTTTTACTTTGACGTCTATACTGACAATAATTAACAAATAGATAACACAAAATTATTTGCATATCAACGATATAAGTAGAAAGGCCCCGTAATTATTAGGTGGATTCATAATTATTGTAGACTGTTTTTTTTTGTTTTTCACACCAATATTTTACTTAAATATGTTCAGTGACGTTAATTAGCACACGAGGTCTAATTAAGTGGCGATAGAGGTATGCGATTACTGATGTATTGTTTCCCGTGTCAGTGCTGAAAAAACTTTCAGCACTAGTGCGGAAAAATGCAGCTTACTGCACGCATGTAAGTGCCGAAAGTAGTTACTTTCCGCACGCTCGCAGAATTTTTTTCATTTTTTCATGACAAATAACTTAGAATCTACGGCATTAAAAAAACAAAATAGTAGAGATGAGAGTTGACTTAAGACTTCTCTAATATTACAGCTGTTACCGTTATTTCATTCTATACTAAAACTCTTCTTTTCGGAATTTACTTGTATTTGGTTTTTGACTTTATTAGAGGAAGCATTTGAAATCATTGAATTGGTTGGTAGTACAAAACTTTTCCGTTTATAACAACTCTCTAAGGGTTTCCACTGAAAGTTTCTACAAGTTTTAAACATTTTTAAAACCGCATATGCGGCATATTTCTGAAAGTACTTAATGTACAATCGAATGTTATAAAAATAAATAATTTTTACTGCAGTTTGGAATTGAAGTAATCATTTATGTATGTAGAAATTTATAGGCTATTGGCAAATGTAATTCTACCTTTACACTCTCGCCGAAAATCAGAGAGTAAACAAAAGTACCTAAGTGACCAAAGAAAGAAAGACACAAGAAAAATCTTAAAGTACTTGTAGATAAGCTTATATAAAATGTCGCAGAACTGTGACAATTTATACTAAAAATTGATATTCTTGATTAAACACATTTTTAAGGCGACCTCTTAATTCTTCAATTAAAATTTATTTATAACAAACCAACATGCGCGAGTTTTATATACTGTGTGGTCCACTAAGGGTGCAACAAATGGGATTTTTTTTATTAGTAACACTACCTAAATATAAATATCACCAAAAGCTATGCCTAAAACATATTTGCTTCTAGAGTCGCTTATTGAAGTCGCGCGTGGATTGATAAAAAATATATTATATTAATTTTAACACCAATTTTCTTGGAATAACTTATTTCTATTTTATATGTTCTTTTCATAACAGCTTAATTATAAATTTTTGTATTGGTAATTCTAAATACTGGTTGGCTAAACACACGTTGCAAAGGATGAAAACGTTGTCAAGTGCAGCATATTATTCTCAAAATCCCCTGAAAGTTTACACAAAGCATGAATTTAATCTCTACAACTTTTACGTTTAAATTACTCATATATAATAGACAACTTTAACTCTGCATTTGTATTTGAAGCATGTTCTATTAATTAGAATAGTTTAATAAACTATGATAGGTTCTACAAATGTTGAAGTTGAATTGCAAAACGTTTGCTGCAATCATTACGAATTTATGAAGTTTTTGAATTATTTAATCTCAATTAATTGTAATCCCGGAGCACAGTCCAAAAATGTATTAAAGCTAAATAATAACAGTCTGGCAGAAATAACGTTCACTATTTTATATGTTAGACGAGTTTAGTGCAACGAATTTTGCGGACTTACTTTTTGTCACTTTCAAGTTTGATTTTTTGGAAAAAATGAAGACACAAAATAAGTCTCAATAGTTTTACTTATGACTTACGTCACGATCTTACAGACGATCTTTGAAAAGATGCAAAATTGATCATGCTCATACAAGTTTTAAAATTTACATTTACTGTTTATTTTTAAATTTAGCGATTAAGTCCACTGCTGTGGTCTGTACCTTTCTAACAAACCCATGGTGACAAAGACAGAGCACATCTAATCTGATCAAAGAAATAAATCAATAAAAAGAAGAAACTTACGCAAACCCAGTTTCAGCGAAAATTATGCAATGTTGAATAATAATCATTCGCGATAATTAAAAGGGCTTCTATTTGCCCTAACTTATATAAATAATAGCTTTCACCCGCGGCTTGGCTTGCGTATAAGTTAGTTCCATTATGTATTATTTAATACCGATATTTTTGGCGTACCATCCCAGTCGGCAGAATTGTAATGTCAGATTTCGCTTTCCGGCGTGATTTCAACGAACTCGGGTTGTATGGGACAAGAGACGGTACTGAGGCCGTGATCTGAACTACCAAGGGGAGCGCACACAGATGTTAAGTACGGCACAGGATGGATGGTAAGGAAAAGGTCTAGTGGGTTTAAATTATGGGTAGGAACGCGGGGAAAGTATATTGGCTCCCTGATTAAATTGGTGAGCGAGTTGCTGACTGCGAGTTTTCTGCCGCTCCGCCTTCTGGGTCGGTTATGATCGGTTATGGACGTTAAAGTCACCCAGAACGATAACTTCAGCGGAGGGAAATTCAGAGGTAAGATCAATTTCTGCCCTGAGAAAGTCGAATTACTTATTGTATATGTCTGACACGGAGCGGTAGATTCAACAGATAAATTTAGTGATTGAAGAGTGAGTTTTAGACGGAGAACACCAGATTGCCTGATTCCAGGTTCGGGAGTCTGGTGCCAGGAATGCTGCTGCGAACGTGGGCGTATACCCCACCATGGAGACGAAAACATGGGGGAAGTTCATAACCTGGAACCAGAAGATGATTAGTTGAGGATTTGGGACTAATTTGGGTTTCCGTTAGAAAAAGAATGTAGGGTTTTCATGCTTGGAGGTAGTAGTGGACAGAGTCCAGATTTGAATCACGGCGGCAGATGTTTGCAAAGGTTCTTTTCGAATTCTTTGATGGTGTACTTTGATGGGCATCCCTCGCCTTGAGATCGGAATGGAGGGGCTCTTGACCTCCGGAATTTTTTATTCCTGGGAGCGCCATCATCACCCTCAGTTTTGTTTGACAAGCTGGATAGTTGGAAGAGAATAGGATTAGAAGGGACAGGGAAGAAGAGAGAAACGAAAGAATGATAGTGGGAAAAGGCAAGGAAAAGGAAAATCGACCCACGACGCATCCAGGGCTGGAAACGTTTGCTAAGATTTTTATCTATTAAGATAATTTATTAAGATGCAGATCTTTACGGAAATAGTAGTAGGGATAACCTGGGTATGATCTGATATCGAATATCCTTGCTTATTTGAAAGTAATGGCGAGATATAGTAAGTTAACAGCTGATAATCGAATTATTTAGATATATAATAGTTAATTGCATGTGGGTTTTGACTTTTAGTTTGTAGCTGAACACATCATTTTGTGTTGCTTTGTAGTATAATAAAATTAAATTCAGCTATAGTTTACTTATCTAAGTTTCGTGCAAATTGTTATACCTGATTAAATGAATATATTTTTACCCAATAAAGCTTTCAAAACTTTCTCAATTTTAATAATATAAACCTCGCTCAATATTAAACATGTCAATACAGAAACTTGAGGCTATTAATTTTTTAACAAAATGACATTTTTCTCCGCTTTTCCTTATAACTTTCCGTAACTTTCCAAATATACACGGTCGACGACATCTTTGTTTTTTATCCAAGAGTTAATTACAAAGTGTTGATGACAGGTTTAAGCGACTGTTGACGTTAACTTTACCGCCTCTCGACCCGAAAACAGGAAATGTGCCAACTGTTGTATAGAAACTAGAAAGATAACTCTGTTCACATGGAGCTTTCGGAAACAGTGTGAATTAAATAAAAAATAAATAGCATAATATGCTATTTATTTTTGTCATATGTCTAAATGATATTATCATTTAGACATATGACAAAAGTAGGATACATTGCTAAGAATTTTAAAAAGAAGTCCAATACATGTCTTGTTTGGCAAAAATTTATTATATGAAATTATTTATTGACGCAAAAAAGTAGCAAAAAGCTTTGTTCTACTTCGTCAAAATGACATTGTTTATGATTGTGTTTGACGGCCATAATTTAGTACTTTATTGGACTCAGTCTAATAAAGTTGCTTTATTGGACAAAGGAGAGAAATATACGCAATTTGAAAAAAAATATATATTAAAAAAATTATTTTAACAACGGTAACTAAAGCCTACAAAGCATAAATGTCTATTATTTAAATAACTAAAACCTACATAGAACAAATTTTCATAAATGGCAATTAATTTTTATAATAGTGAATATTTACGACACAGTTTGTATTACAGCTAATATTGAGGTCCGTGCTGGAGGAACAGCAAATAGCTGAGTCTTTTACGGTGGTATTCTAAAGGTTCTGAACTTGTATTATTTTTGGTGATTCGGAAGAACATTGTGGTCTCAATATTCTGGTGGCAACATTTATTTTGCTACTTTTAGATTCCTCAATGTAGCCTTCTGCTACTCTAATTAAAATACCACTCTAAGTTTTATCGGTTATAGGTTACCGTGCCTGCAATTTCTTTTGGCAAAATCTCCCTAATAGCAGCGATCGGCGATTTTGCTGGGAATTTTTAAGAGGCACACGACTTATTGTTGTGAGCAGTTTGACTGTGTCAGTACTAATGAATGACTGTCTGGTGCTTTCACTGTTTTCATGTGATGCAGTCAAATTTTTAAGCGTCGCTGAAAGAAGAGCTTTTACGAAGTTTATGTTTCAAAATCTGTTTTGGATTTAGTTTTATCAAACATGTTAAGAGGGTAGGATATTAAAAAAGGAACCCATACAAAAATTATGTTTTCTGCAAAGATAAATCCTGTACCGAATATATTTTTAAGCACGTAGGAAAGTAATATATTATTTCATTTAAGTAGGTACCTACTTTTTAAAGTATAGTGTGTTTAGCGGGTTATTGTTGGACAATTCTAGCGTACTTTTTTTAGTAGAAGAAATTTAAAACATAATATTCTCCTCGAAAATAAAATTTTGGCAACGTCGCAGCAGCATATGGTTTGGTTTTCGGGTGTTAGAGAAAATTTTACAGTTGTTCGATGGAACCAGAAAAAGGAATTCTTAATGCATATTTGGTAACTTTACAATTTTTCTAAATTATGTACCTACCTTTAGGAAATTTGACCCGTTAAAATTTAGGTTAACAGTATACTTTGACAAAATGATTTGGCAATCGTTTTTATAAGCTTGCTTTGGTGCTTTAGAAACTTTGTTAAACTTACTTCCAAATTCGTTCAAGGAACCGTGAATCATGAAAATGCTTTGTTGTGATTGGTCACAGACCATGAATAATTAATAATTTTTCACTAGTCGTAAATAATGATTAATAATGATAATTTTTTTCGAAAAACCGCATGAAAATGGTGGATTTATTAAACAGTCGTCGAAGAAATTTACTGCTGCCCTTGGTTTTCTGTTTCTATATCCAATTAAAATTAAAATATCAGTGTTGACTGGGTTTGCTTGGGTCAGTTTTCTGTCAAATTGTAGTCACAAAACTGACGATTTATAGACGCTTTATAAAATAATCAAAATAGGTTTTACCGTATTCATTAAATGCATTATTATTCTTTATAATTGTCACATTCAATTCTTCTTCTTCTAATTTCTTTAAACATGAAATTCCGTTATATATAGGAAAATATTAAAATATACTTCTATTTTGGCCAGCATTGGGCAACAATTTATACCCTTTAATGCATTCTGTTGAAAACAGCATAGTAGGCTAGAAGGAGCATTGTAACGTTACTTCCAGAAAATTCCTCACAATGCACGCCAGCTATTTATAACACTAAAAGTAAGCCAACTAAGTTATTTTTATAGAAGAATCTAGAATCCAGTGCGGAGCAGCAAGGAACACTGCAGGTCTGAGATAAAGTTGCATAAAATTTTCCACTGGGACCGTTATTTTCATTTTTATTACTTCTAAGAACCTATATCACACCATGTAGGGCTTTTATTATCAGAAAGAGCTAGAAAACTAGTTTCTTTTGAGTTACAGGGTGAGGTGGGAAAATAGGAGTTCTTGTTAACCCTTAAAAATTAATAATTTCAGAATTTATTCGTAACTAATGGAGCCTCATAAAAATTGCAACATCAGAAAATAATGAACCATTACTAGCATAAAGTGATATACAGGGCGTTCAGAAAATGCTGGCTCAATGGGAAGAGTCCTTTCTTTCAAAAAGAGAATCATCAAGCTATGGTTTGCAGAAGATTCAAAATAAGGGAGACAAAATATGATGTTTGCGTTGTAAATACCATTAAGTCCTTCCCATATGGGACATTTTTTTATTATTAGACCTAGTACATTTTTTTTTTGGGAAATCTTCTGCATTTTCTCCAACAGAAATATCACCAAACAGATTTCAAAAAATTTTTACCACATACGAAGGAAAGTCTAAAATTTAAATAGGACTTAAGAATAAACTACCTTTATTGTAAATTTTTTTGAAAATTTAAACAGAGCTTTTTTTAAAATAAAAGTTAAGGTTGTTGACAAATTTTTAATCAATTTCATGTACAGGGTGTCGCAAAAAGTGTTTTTAAGCTCAACATAAAAAAGTATGTGCTAAAATTACCTAATTATTTATAAAATTAACATAATTTGTTTGGAAAGTTTCTTACTGAAAAGTACTTTAAAAATTATCTAGTTTATTAAAATTTCGGATACAAAAGTAAGCATTTTTAGAAATGAAAACATCGAAATAAATGAAAAAGTAAACAAATATATTAAGTTTCAACGATCCCACCTTCTTTTTCGATACAAATTATGATTCTTTTGGGAAAAACGGCCACAGCACTTTTTATTGAATTCTTGGAAATATCTCTGACACATTGACGTATTACCCGTTATAAATGATTGATGTCAACAAAAGGTCCATGTCTGTAAACTTTTTCTTTTAAATAGCCCGAAAGAAAATAGTCCAGTGGTGAAAGATCTGGAGAGCGCGCTGGCCAAGGTGTTGCTGAACGTCATCCCAACCACCTTAAGACATTCTGCAACCACCTGTGTATTATGGCATGGTGCTTTATCCTCCTGAAACCAAAATATTTGTCTTTCTTTCAATGGCAGATGGCGAAGAAACATAAATAGTTCATCATTTAAGAAATTGAAGTAGATTTGACATGTTACGTTTTCTCTAAAACAGAAAGGTCCAACAATTGCATCTTTATAAAGACCAAACCAAACCATGGTTTTAAATGAGTTCTGATTTTTGCATTCAATGGTAAAATATGGATTTTGATCATTCCACCACCGACAGCTTTGAGAAGCCACTACTCCATTAGACGTAAGCATCGCTCCATCCAAAAACAAAATTCTTTTATGAAGTTCTAGTTCCTCTAGGTATAACATACAAAAATTTAAGCTTAAATTGTAGTCATCAGGTTTTAAAGTAAAAATAAATGTTGGTTTGTATGGATGATATTTGTTCCTTTGCAAAATTCTTGAAGCTGTGGATTTTGACACCCGCCTGCCATCTTCATTTTCTGGTAATACTTTTCCAAATCTCGCAATGATGACTTTTCTATGACTTGTTGTTTATGTTTTTATTTTCTTCATCGGCAACCCATTTTTTGTGCATCGTTTTAAATAAATTTTGAACGTTTCCAGTGTTTAAAAATTTTTGCACTATGTGTTCAACCGATCTGTAAGATACATATGATTTTTTCTGGATGTCTATCATTGAAAATTGTAGCTGTTTCTCTATATATTCTATGGCCACCGCCGACTATTAAAACTATTTCTTTTTTCTCTTTTTCTGTTAACTTTTGGAGTATTTTAGCGTAAAGAATACATTTATTTTGATAAACTAAAATTAGTGACAATTTAAGTAGGATTTTCATTGAAATAAGGTTTTTCGGTATAATAACAGCTGTACTAAAATGTTTCAAAATTTCTTAATAAATTTAACTTTTATTCTCAAAACGTTTGCTAACTTACTTAAGTTTTCCAAAAAAAGGAAAAAAAAATAAAGCAATAAGTTTTAAAAAAACTTGTTGTACATGAAATTATTCCAAAATTTGTTAGAAACCGTAACTTTTATTTAGAAGAAGTTCTGCTTAAATTTCCCCAAAAATTGACAATAAAGCTAGTTTATTCTTAAGACCTTTTTAAATTTTAGACTTTCCCTCGTATATGGTAAAGATTTCTTTGAAATCTTTTTGGTGATATTTTAGTTTGGGAACATGGAGAAGATTTCCCAAAAAAATTTTTTTACCAGGTCTAATAATAAAAAATCCAACATGGGAAGAACTTTATGGGACACGCTGTACATATGTAGATTATATTATTATATATTATATTATATCAGATTTCGACTTTCGTCTTTAAAAGAATAAAAATAAAATACATAGTTAAGGTCCTAAAAATAAGTTAGATTTCAATAATAAAAATCGTTAGAAGTTGGTACCATGTACCAGTTGGGCCGATTATTTCCTGTCATTACAAAAAATGGAATAATTTTTTGGCTATTAAAACGTAGCTCCGATAAGAGTTATAAAAATTTAGAACGCGTTGAAATTTTCAAATGCAATTTTTGGGCACTAACAATACCTTCTTCATCTCTAGTGTGCTCTGATAAACCCTCTTCAAACCCACTCCTGTCAAGAGTGTAAAGTTGACTAGACTAGTCCATCTAAGTCATACCTCTTTCGATACCCCAGGGGCCTATCTCGACACGACAACTTACATAAGATAAAACCTAACTTTTCGAAACTTCTTAAGTCAAGAATAAACAACGCCGAGCTAATCTTTCAACATTTTTAATTCAGCCGCAATAAATCCTACGTAATATTAATTTACATTTAATTTAATTAAAATTTGCCAAGTTTAACCGAAGTTTCTTAAACATAATTAATATTGATTTACTTAATCCGGAAAAATTTCTACGGAAAGGAACAAAATGCTGCCTCAAGGTTCTTTATCTATAATAAACGCTACTTGTGCTAAATTTTATGCAATATTGTCTGCTCCAAGCATTGCACTACAGTACTTTACTAGGATAGCAGAAATAATTTTTCATAAAAATAAATTAGATTGCGTAATCCGTTTGGTCATTGCAAAACATATGGAATTATTTTTCCTTTCTTTCATTTTAGCCTTACTCTGGCTTACCGATGAGCAGTGACACGGTAAATATATCTTAAGAAGAAAGAAAAAATTTTCGGTTGTTCATAACATTGCCCTTCAGCAAGAGAAGACGCAGCCTTTCATTTATAGCTGGCCTCTTATTTTGCTTTATGCACTGTGCGTATGTAGGACAAATAACATCAGCTATAACCCAGCCTCCGCGCGCCACCGTAATGGCTTTTCGGACCGTAATTATTCCACCGAGTAACCTATGAAGACAGTTTCGGATAGAAACAGTTTAATATTCCCCACACTTAACACTGGCGCACCATATCCACACATTATAGATCAAATCCTTTGGAAAATCCAAAATCCTTTAACAACAAAGAACAGTGAAAATTTCACTACAACACATATTTCCACTGCTAGGCAGCCCTGTAAACGAAAACGTAATACGCCTTTACAGCAAATTAATCCATCAATAGGCTGGAGTAGGAAAAGAAAGCGGTGTTGCCACTATCACTTTAAATCTTGCCACTATGCAATGGAAATAAATTACCACAAATTTATTACCAAGAAAACAATTGAAACTAGTAGTAAGGCAATGTATGTCCTGCCGACACAAACCCCATTTTTACATGTAAATCTCCATAAGAAAATTTAAGGTTCGATTTGCATTTTTGGTACCATTTTAAGGCGTGGCACTTTTCGGCCACCGTTCAGTCCACCATCGTGTTAGATGAGTTGGGGTAGAATATTAATGATATTTTTAGCGGGGAAGGTGATTAGTAGATAAGAAATTACTATGAATTAATTAGCTGATTAAAAAAATGATAAGAGTTAATGGAATAATAGTATTAGATAATCAAAATGGTGTAGGAGAAGATACAAAAATTTAAATATACGAGGGTATTAGATTATTAAAGAGCTATATATTTTGCAGAACAGATTAATATTAGGGTGGTTAGGAACAGGGTGCTTTAGAACAGGGTGGTTAGGAACAGGGTGCTTTAGAACAGGGTGGTTAGGAACAGGGTGCTTTAGAACAGGGTGGTTTGAACAGAGCTGTTTGTTGTTAAGTGGTTGGTAGTTGTTTTTAGCGGTTCAAGAGTTGTTTTTTAGCTGTTTTTTCAGAAATAGGGAGGCTCTTTTAGCTGTTGTCTAGTTGAGCGGTTAGACGTGTAAACAGTTTGCTTGAACAGGGCCTGTTTTTTAGCCTTTAAGTGGTTGGTAGTTGTTTTTTAGCGGTTCAGTTGTCGAGTGGTTCAGTGGTTGGGTAGTTCATTGCTATGTATGTGATATGATAGGTGCAGCTTGTTATAGAAGAATAGTTAATAAATGGAAGCTTATTAAAAAGAGCATGATTATACCAGCAGATAAGAAGTTATGTTATTCAAAAACAATCATATCCATAGATGGGCATATATAATAAGCATTCAAAGAGATCCAAAAGATTAAGTTATAAAACAATCCCAGATAAAATTTAAAAAAAATTTTAACTTTTAAGAAACTATAATAACTCCCACAACAGTAACGAAGCTCCGGCTTAGCAAACCCAAGCAAACTTAATGCTTAGGTAGAACGCAATTACTGCGATATCAAAATCTATAAATAAAAAAACTGATAAGACGTCCTAAAAAATTCCAAGTGTAATAAATATACCCATATTAATCAAAGAAATTTTTACAAAGTCGCTAGATATTCCACGCGGTCAGCCGCACATTTATATGCAAAAATTAGGAAATGCGCTTTAGAAATAATAGATTATAAAACCTCATGCAGAAAGCAAAAGCCACCAATTTCCTTCCAAAAAAAACCACATAAAATATTGAATGCGATAATTATTTTGCACCGGAAACGTGTTGGTTTACCGCAAAACGAGTTTATATTCAAATTATGTCAAACACCTGAATTATAAAAAAAAATCTAGTCCTAATACCTGCAAAAATATGTAATATTATATACTTAACACAAATTTTAAAGCATACCAACTCTAAAAAATAACTAGAAAGATATTAAAATTTAAGCAAAAAATTATATTTTTAATAAAAAATTTAGTTAATATACGGTACAACATAGAGAAAAAAAGTTATATGCAGCCATTTTATAACCTCAAAACCCAAGCTTCTTATGGTAAAGGCGTATTCAAAGCCCGATAAGGCACGCTTAATATCTCAACTTTTTATGAAATTTACTCGCCCTCTCCCCAGAAGCAAAGAGAGGTTATGTTATTTGCCTAATAGTACATAGGAGGTTTTATAGAGCACGAATTAAACTTGATACAGTTACATCAATTCAAAATATTTTACTAAAGAACTAGTAATAAATAGCAAAAAAATTAGCGCAAAAAATGGTTTTATTCGAGGAAAAAAGTTAAAGTATAAGATTTGTATGCTACACTATTTACCCCCCACCACACATGACTCGTGCTTCAGAATCAATCACCCACAATATTTCAATATAAACAATTTTATTTTATCAATAGATCAATAAATAATTGCTGCAGAGTGTTTCTACCCAAAAAAAGAGCATAAGCAGCCATAACTTTACATTAATAACGTGTTATTATATTAAATTAATTAATACAAAATTTTGAAAAATTTTATCAGAGTGGGGTAGTTTTAACCCCGATCATCCCCTCACCTCCCCATAAAATAGCGAGTAGGGTATTAAAGTTAACGAAAAACAAACGGCTATTTTACTAAAAACATCTAGTTAATATACTGGATGTTCATCGAAAAGCAATACAAATATATAATTAACAGTTTAGAAGTAATAATAATAACGTATAACATACCTAATTTTCAGCAAAAACGACGGCAGCCATGACGACTTCAGCACCAGAATTCGCAATGATAAGTTTTCGAGCTCTACTGTGCAGGTATGTAGCAGAGGACTAATAATTTTTAGGAACACATTAAAACCTAGGTAGAGATAAAAAATAATTAGAAATATTAAAAAAATAACCAGTAAACGTATAAATACAAGCTAAAAAATACCAATATATACAGTTCCTCCGGTTTTTCACATGTACTAGATGAACAGATGTATTTCAATAGCAAAAAACTTAGAAGTCTCAATGTAAATTGATATCAAAATCACAAATTACGTCAAGACTACTCAAATCGCTGCTATTGGTCCTGGTGGCAGTCGGGATGGCACGTTCAAAACCTATTTTTGAGAGAGCTATAAAATACTTAGCGTTATAAGGGAAAAGCATATACACTACAAAACAGATTAGTTAAAAAGTTAATTAGGAAAAAACCTGAAAGAATATTTGATTAGATTGAAGTCATAGCACATAGAAAAAAATATTATAAGATAAAAAATGCTGCAGCTTCTTTCTTCTCAGACAGGTAAATAGTGATGAAATCCAACAGCTTTTAATCTCGAATAGTAAATTTATATTGATATAAGCACAATATAGCAGATACCACCCGAGATAAAAAACAATTAGATATAGTGATCGCTGCATATTTTCATCAGGAATGGCACCTATAAACTTTTAAAACAGAAAAGTATTATAAGATAAAAAATGTTGCAGCTTCTTTCTTCTCACACGGGTAATAGCTGAAATCAAACAGCTTTTAATCTTGAATAGTAGTTATATATTGATATAAGCACAATATAGCAGCTACCGTCCAAAATAAAAAACAATTAGATATAGCGATCGCAGTATATTTTAATCCTCTGGAATGGTACCTGTAAACTTTTAAACCTATTTTTTAGGAGTAAAAATAATAAATTAGGTAAATAACGGTTCAACATATAAATAATAGCTGAAAAAAAATGTACAGTGGGGGAGGTAAAGTAGTTAAAAAACGAGGTAGGTAGAATCTAACCAAGGGTAAAATACAGATACATACTTTTTATCAGACAGATAAATACACATACACAGCAGGTAAAAAGTTCAACTTTGTAGCAAATCCTATGGCTATAATTCGAGATTCTTGTGCCATACCGATATCAAAATCACGACATATCACAAGGATCTGCGACTATGGACATAGGTACAACATTTTATGAAGTAAAAAATAATAAATTACGCAAATAACAGTTCAACAGGTAAAAACGTAGCTGACAGAATCTAACCAAGGGTAAAATATGTGTACATACACATTTAGCAATTAAAAACAATTATATATTGTAAGCGTTCAGTTCAACTTTGTAGAAAATCCCAGGGCTTTATTTCATAGATTCTTGTGCAATATTGATTTCAAAATCACAATATAAACACTAAGATCTACGAATAAGACAGAGGAAGTAAAAGGTGTTCTTCTTCTAATAACATGTGTAAAAACCAATCAGATATAGTCGTGACTACTGCAAAATATCGCTAAAAAATACAATATTTGCACAATAGTTACCACTACAGCTGCAGTTGTCCTAGCGTCCATGGAAATAGTAATCCGTAGAAAATTCCTCCCCCCAGAAGGGGTGGTAAAAATATTAAATCAGATAAATAATCGATCAGTCAGTTAAAAATGTGATAAAACAGTAGTTTTCCTAAACCTAGAACGAAATATACGGTAAAATGATTGTATGTAATATGCAGCTGACATAATTTTCTCTCCCACTTTTCCACATGGCTTGAGACATGTCAAAATATTAGATTTACGGGTCAGGATGCACCCTTTTCTTTTAATTTAATATTTTGGCTGGTTAAAAATTTGTGTCAGCCGATAACAGACTACTTTGTCTTAAAAAAGACAATACATACAGACTAACTTAAAAATCCTACATTAATAAAAAAGTTACAATGAAAACTCTAACTCGTCATATAATACTAGATTTAAAAAATTAAATAGTATTAAGGTAATATTTTTTAAAAAATAGTTGGACGACTTTAAACTTGTCCAGAGGTAGAAAAATAGATTAATAACGAGCCACCAAAAAAATATATAGTGCCCCAGAAGGCGTTACTAATTGTTATTAGTTATAGGTGTTGGTAAAAAGGTTTCAAAAAAAAGACAAGAAATTGCAAGACAAATTATTTTATTTATTCAGTTTGGTGATATATAAAAATTGCATATTTTACTTTACAAAGGCAACTTAAATATTATGATGATATATGATGATGGTATATTATGGTGATATATAAAAATTATATATTTTACTTTACAAAGGTAACTTAAATATTACAAACATATATATATATATATATATATATATATATATATATATATATATATATATATATATATGATACAATATTAATATATACTTAGATAATGCATTCCCTATACTAATCTTCCTCCATCAGAGAACAATGTCCCCAAGGTAATGTCAATGGCGAAGACTGTGATATTTTCCGTTTGTCATCGTAGGGACTCAGACCAATTTTGGTTTGTTTTAAGGTATGCAATTCGTGCTTTTGAGATCTAATTAAATTTTGTGATATGGTTTTCTCAGTAAAAGATTCCAAACATTCAACAAAGTCTTCAAACGTTATTTTATTTTTAATTACAGATTTCTTAATTCCCTTTATCTTTTTAGTAACTCCCAAGTTCGACAGCGCTTGATCAATTTCCACACGTTCTTTAGCCGCCTCTTCCAATTTTAACTGTTCAATATGCATCTCCTCGGGCGTATAAAGAACTTTAGTAGCATACATTTTAGAGCGAAGGCCAATGAAATGTGTCATTATTCTACCGTTATTCTCATCTTTCATCATTCCCAACACCTTTTTGTTTACCCTAGGTATATTATAAACATTGTCATCGGGATAATCGCTAGTATCAAAATATTTGTTACAGTCTCTTTTAATTATCTCATATACATCTTGGTTTTTAATTTCATAGATAAGACTATCAGTGTCAGTATATAAAACATTACATTTAGAGAACGTTTTTAACATGTAATTATAATGAAAATCATATATGGTAGTTTTAGCAATGTCTAGTATACACATTCCTACGTATATAGGTTTGTTAAAATAAACATTGGTTTTTGCGAGCTCAACGATAATCATGTTTTCATCAATAATGGTACTACTTTTAAATTCGGGCCTGGCGATAAGCGCTTCAGCTCCATATCGCCCATCCCATTTGGTTATTAATTTAACATTGCAATGACGTCGAATATTTTCCATAGATTTGCCGAATACAGCGTTGATTAACAGTTTAAAGAAGTTTTTCTCAAATTCATTTGTTGCTTGTTGTCTTAGCAGAGTATTAAAGTCGATATATTGTTTCAGCCAATCAGATTGCTTGAATGATAAAACTCGGTGTAATTTAGTAACTTTTACACCGAGTTTTATCACTTGTTTTAAATTTCTGTAATGTATGACATACTCTTTTTTGATTTTTAAAGTAGCCATTAGTTTATTGATATTAGAACCTTCCGGCGGCGGTTCATGGTTCGGACATGGTGGTAAATCTGAAAATATATCATGAAGTGCTTCGGGTATTTCCAAATCTACTTCCAAGATATATCCAATATCTGTCTTATCGGCAACATCAAGAATATTCAGTTGCGAAATTTCACTGTCGGATAACCAGTTAAATCCCCCGTATGGTAAATATTGTGACATTGCCCACCCGTATTGATTATTAACATCCGTATATAATAAATAATTTGTTTCCTTATTAGAATCGTAATTTGGCATATATTTATTGTTGGCTTCAGCATATCTTTTTGAACATTGGCTCAAACCACCACGAATTCCCTTTTCTATAAATAATATCATATCTAGGTCCGTCAGCAACTCAAGTTTCTGTTTAGTCATGAGCAACATACACTGCCATGCATATCCAGGCAAGGTATACGCATGTGCGGGATCAATACTATAAGTTTTTAAGCTGATACTACGAAATTTTTCGAAAACATCAGCTAAGAGCAAAACATCGGTTTTCATGTATAGCTCCGAATAATCCCGCATATTTTTACATGCAAATTTTTCCCATACATTGTTGGCATGCATATAAGCATCTCGGGATATATACTTGTCTTCTAAGCTGTTATAAAAGGATATTTTTGGAGGTAATTTTTGTTCTTGTAATCTTTCCCAACTATCCATGTAATCGTATGGGAAAACGCCTTTACGGGTTAATAATTTAAAGTGTTCATCGCTTAGCTCCCCAAATTCTGATTTAAGTATCGGATACTCTTTCAAATATGATACTAGCTTATCTAGTCCATCAGATAAAAATCTAAAACTATCGAGAAATCTAAATTGTATAGCGCTGTTGGCAATATGTTTTGTAAATGATATGTATTTTTCCTTGTTGACCGGCAATATATCGATACGTCCATCTATTTCAGACAAGGCTTTTATAATCATGTGACCATCATAAGAACTGAGGTTATGGAATATAACGGGAACTACTTTGGAATCTTGAAAATTTAAATTACAGCTTTGATGAGTAACGCCTCTATAGGTGGAATCGAGATGGCTGTGATCTCGCACACGCTTATCTCCTTCAGAAAAAGGTTGTGAACAGATATGACAATGAGTGGCAGTTTGAAATTCTTCCTGCTGTTTTTCCGTTAATGGTTCCATGGGTAAAGGACACCAAAATACTGTTTCAACATCTTCCGCAAATTGTTGTAGCTCGCCCATGAACCATTTCATACAGTCCGGCCCTGTATATGATCGATAAAATGAAAGGCTATCGTCGTAAGAACACTTTACGTAATACCCCACGGAAAATGCAACATGTTTTTGATATTTTTCGGTTTTTTTAGATGAATCGTCCTCAACAGGTAAAAGCAAACATTCTGAGTCGGCATAAATTACAAATGGTACCTTCTCCTTGAAATGATGATTTTTAAACTCTACAATTGCGTTATCTTGTGTAGGGACTTTGGGTACTAATTTATCATTAATTTTAATACATTCTTTAGTATGGGAAGCTAATTTTTCAGATGATCCAAAATAGTGCAAACACCGATCGCAAATAAATTTTTGTTTCGTATTTTTACTAAGTTGGGGTGATATGAGTCGCGATAGATTTTTTATCCAAACATAGTGGAATTTAACCGGATATAAATTATCAAAATCGTCTTCGGAAATGTAACTGTCTTGAATGAGCAGTAAATTAACATGTCGATCTTCTTTATCATTGGTTATAAAATATGGAAGAACTTTAAAAATTTTACCGTCTTTTTGTAGTCTATACACATTAATTGATAAGTTATTTTGCTGCTCAAAACGGGGAATTTGACCTTGTGTTATCGGAAACTGAATTCCTTTCAAGTTAAATATAGTCTTAGGATCCGGATATGAAGAAGTTTTATTTTGTCGGCTACTTCTAGCAACCTGATGTAAAGCGGAGACTATTGACCAAGCAAAACACATATTATCCTGGTTTTGAACATTAATACAAGCCTTTCTCTTAGCAATGGGGGTGGGGAGCTCTAGATAGCTTCCCGCACGCAGAGGATTATACTTATTGATATTAATCATTAAGTTCACAACCCGGCTTAACGCCCAGCCTGAATTTTTACCTGCAAAGTCGTCTAAATCAGCTAAAAGGGGACCTCTAATTTTTTCCCGAAACAATTCATCTAAATCAGCACCTCGATGTATTGGAAAATTTGGCGTGTTTAAATACTTATTTTCTTCTAAAATTGCATCAGCCTTTGCAATTTTGAATTCTCCACTCAAAACGGTGTTGACCTTGAGAGCGTCGTCTTTTTTTAAAGCGTTTTGGATTCTTCTTCTAAACAATGCGGCACAATCGTCTAAAAATGTGCCTACATCTGTATGTTTAAGATTGACTATAACACCCGTTCTAATTCTCGATTGAAAAGCGGAATGAAGATCTGCCCATTTAACACGGTGGGTCGCAGTTTCAGTTCTCCTGACACCTGCTCCCCCACCGACCTTTTTATTCTTTAGTACATGTTGGAAACCTTTGATCTGAGCCATACATGATGTTATATGTGCCTTTTCCGGCACTGTTTTAGCGCGTTTTAAGTTGCGAGTTAAGTTACGCAATGCACGAGTGCATTCCCTTAAAACCATACCACACTTCTCTCTAGTTAGATTGGAGTTCTGAATCTTACCCCTTATGGATTTTACGTAATCGCTTGGAAATGACATTTTTTATGCTCTGGAACACAACTAAACACGTCTGTACTCTCGAACAGCCTCAAGTAGAATGATGGAGAGAAGAAAATTTACCCCTATTTATAACCTCGGTGCTCAGAGGCGTAACAATTTTTTTTGATCCTTAATAGTATAAAATAATAAAATTAAATTTAAACTGATAATTAATGATGATGATAATGATAATAATTAATTAATCGCTTGGAAATGATATTTTTATGCTCTGGAACACAACTAAACACGTCTGTACTCTCGAACAGCCTCAAGTAGAATGATGGAGAGAAGAAAATTTACCCCTATTTATAACCTCGGTGCTCAGAGGCGTAACAATTTTTTTGATCCTTAATAGTATAAAATAATAAAATTAAATTTAAACTGATAATTAATTGCATCAATCCCCCCGAGAGATAAGGAGGACAAGTGTCAAATGCTTACTTAATACTATTTAGTTTTAAAAACTCTTACATAAACTATAAATTAATTAAAAAATAAAATAGTTCTTGGTTATGGTTAATAATCCTTACAATAATTATCGATTAGGTCTATATCACCATACCTATATCTAATCTATTGGTTAAGGCTGATAGCCAAAGCACATAAGTTTTAAAAATGTAGCTCAAAGTTTCTGCTATTAAACTACGATGTTTAAAATCAAAATCGTGGCTAGATAGCAGCTATGTAGTTTTAAGGGTCCTTGAACTCTTTATAATCAAAAAATATTTTGATATTCGCACATTAAACTCACAACTATAAATTAATTAAAAACTGCGATAGATATTGGTTATAACTAATAATCAATACAATTAATTTATCGATTAGGTCTATATCATCACACCTATATCTAATCTATTGTTTAAGGCCGATAGCCAAGGCACTTAAGTTTTAAAAAATGTCGCTCAGAGTTGTAGATATTAAACTGTGCTGTTTAAAATCAAAATCGTGTCCACATAGCAGCTATATAGTTTTAAGGGTTCCTTGAACTCTTTATAATCAAACATCCAAAGAAAAAAGATCCAACTTCTCAAACGCGTTCTTAACTTCAATCGAATCTGAAAGAATTTTTACAATATATCCTAGTGTTAATAGCAATCGGTGAGATGCTTTAAAAATATATGGGGGGGTAGTTACCCCAATCAACCCCTACCCATAGCATGTGGGATATGAAAATACATAGAAAATTACAGGATTCAAAAAGATAAGGCTTATACTGATAAATTATTTTTTAATTAATAAACACATTCTTAGAGAAAAAACCTGCGTGTAAGAATGTAAATTATAACATTTCAGTTATTATATCAATCCCACGCTTTACATAGGATATTTATTTAATCTTGTTTAAAAAAAGAGCTAAGTTGAAATAAAAATGATTTATATTTCACAATTTTTGGGTTTGGCACAAGAGATTTTTAAACCATTTAGTTTATAAAACTACCCACTAGGGTCTGTATATTAAATAGTATATACCGGGGTCTCTAAAAATATAAAAAAGATGAGCTTATATCAGCTGTTTATAGTACTCGTTTAGCTGTTATGTTCTATAAGGAAAACACATACCCTCTGTGATCGGTTTAATAGAGCTAATGTTAAAAACTGCTCCCCGCAGGGGTTTTACGAACAGCATTTCTACTAGTTAAGTGTTTGTTAGGTAGTTGATAGGGATGTTAGATAATGTTGGGGAGTTGTTTTGGGTAGGGTTAGGTGGTTGTTATGAGTGTGTTACGATAGTGTTAGGTTAGTGTTAGGTTAGTGTTACGATAGTGTTAGGTTTAATAAATAGCGAAACACTCTGTTTGCGTACTCATTAGTTTACAAGGCGTCATAAAGGCATGATGGCTGAAAGAAAAATTAAAATGATGCTCCTGGAAATGGCAGATAAAAACGTCATGGGATTTAGAACTGATGGTGGCCAATACTTTATTGGAAATGTTCCAGTAGAGATTCAAAATAATAAGTTATTGATTAACAACGATACGTATACTTTAACGACTGGGCTATTAAGTTTACTTACGAGTATGCGTTCAAAAGGATACACGACCAAGGACTTAAATGACTACAAAGAAATTCTACTTCTCACCAACGTTCATAGGAGGAATTTTAACCGAGATGAGCGCATTCTTTCTAGCTCTAATTGGAAGTATAAAAATATTATAGCAAAGTTATTTCCACCTAAAAGAATTTACACTTCAAAATCTCCCAATCCAATGAAACAAGTGGATCACAAAAGTCCTACAGCTGAAAGAGAATACGGCATTGTATCACATTATGATGATGTTAATGAACTAGTTGATAGGATCAAATATTTAGAAGAAAATAATGTTGATAAATGCAATCATAGTGAAATAATGGCCATACTGATGGAGCTACAAAGACTCGGCATTATAGAATTTTATAAATAGGAATAATTGTGTTAAATCTAGAAAAGTATTATATGACATGTTTCTTAATGTAAAATATGTGTTTTTTAAAATAAAAATTATGAACAATATCATCAGCTTTTAGTTTACGCTCCTATAAACCTATACCAGATAATAAACTTATATATTTTCCAAATTACTACGCCCTCCATAGATATTGAATAAAATATAATAATATTGTCATTTTTATTTTTATTTAACTCTAGTTAATTTATAAAAGTTTTATCGTTGTCCTTGTACGCTAGTATTTAAATAAGTAATTTCTACCTAAGCTTCTGATAATGCTTGAATGCAATTTTTACATATAAAACCTAAATAATCCAGCTGAAAGGGGTCTATTCCTGAAGCGTGTACTTTCTCTAGTGTTATATTTAAATTTCTTAAAAAAATTATGCATATCACTGCATTGTCAGTACTGATCCCCAAAGTTCTTTTATTTATTCCATCTAGTAATGAATCGTTGTATATATATGAAAAACCGTAAATTTCGAACCATAAATCAAATTCACATATGTCAACATTCTTAAACTTAAATAATTGTCTACACTTAAAGCATTTATACATTGTATGATTTTATTTTTATAAAATGCGATACCTGAAAAGAAAAGTTTATGCAGAAGAAATTCTGTTCTAATTCAACAAAAATATATACTATAAACGTTTGATTTTTTAGTAAATAAAATAAAACTTTTTTTAAAATAAAAAAACATTAGAAATACTGACTTACCACTATCAGATGTAATAGCACTAAAAATACCAAAATTTTTAAAAAAGATTCAGTAACTGCAAATACTTATGCTGCCGAAGTATGCCTAAGTTTTGAAAACATTATGGTATAAAAGTTTAAATAAAAAATCTTTTTATACTACAGACCTACCTGCCTGGGTCTTGAAAACGTTTTTGGGATGGTGGGGAATTTAGGGGGCGGGGTTAAAGAAATACTACTTTTAATTGGAATGCATAACTTAAAAGTTTTTTTCTGAAAAATGATTGGTAATTACGTTTTTGATAAAATACTTAAACAGAGGGGGATGTTTTGAAAAAATGTGGAGGGGCGCTTAAACACCATAAAATACACCGTTTTGTTAAATAATTAATCAGTTTTTCAGTATTTTTTTAAATTTAAAAAGTGTGTTGAATGACCACGATGAGTCTCAGTGAAATTAATAAAATTGGGGTATTTGCTGCTCATAAGCCCATACTACCTTGTAAGGAAATGGTTGTTGATAAATATTACCCTATTGTTCACATTGAAAAACATGATGGAAGATTCGGTATGCAAACTAAAGTTGAGCTACAAAATCATATAGTATATCTGCCCAAGCGTATGACATTGACTGATGAAGCCATTGACAGCTTAAATAATAAGCAGCTGTCTCTTGTATTTCGCGGGATGAAATACTTTGAAGATTATAAAAAAGAATCCCCAATGTTGGAAATTCAAGAGAACTGGAGTCAGGGGTGTCAGGGGTAAGAAAATTGACATACTATTTACATATTTTCAATTCAGCATAAAATGCGTGCGTTCGTTAGCTTAAAAATTTCGATTTAAATTAAAAAAAGCATTGAATTCTCTAAAAATACTAAATACGTGTTTTCTTTTCAGATTGGAGAGCCAGCAATTTTAGCTATTTTACCCTATTTTATGATGCTATATTTAAACATTTTTTATAAAAAGGGGATTATAAATAAAAACGTTGCACTTTAAAAAATTTTTATTTTTATCCCCTTAATAGAAATTTACATAGACATATTTGGCTATGGGGTCTACCCATACCAATACGTTTTTGTTGAATAGCCCTCCATTATATAATATTACTGCCGTCGATGGCAACAAACTCGGCGGTGGGCCGTCGTGATAAAAATAAGTAAACTGGAAAAATTAAATTGGAATTAGAATCGGAAAAATTAAAAAACTCTAAAAAACTTACATTTTGATTTGGGAAGGTCGATTCGACCAGATCCTCTGCGAATATCGTCATATAAAATTCTTTAGAAGAAAAATTGTATTAGAAAAAATACTATATTATATGCAAAAAACTCACCATCAGACATTTTAAATCAACTCTACGCACACACAAACCTTTAAAAATTTTTAACAAGATATAAAACGGCTATAAATATTGCGTTCTGGAATATATACCTACCCCTACTTATTCCCCATTTTAATTACAGAGTGATAATAACACTTTTTTAAATGTTACCAGTTTGCCTCAATTACCATAGGGCCTGTAGCATGGTAGTTGCAAGCGCGCAACTGTGTATAAATCTTTGCGGTTTTTCTGGATTTGATAACGTTATATGCAACTAATTTTATGCTCATACCCTTTAGTTAACATTATGCATTCATTATTACCTATAGAAAACATAAGTGTAAATTTTTTAAGGCTTATATTAAAATGGGAAAAAACAGTGACATTTTTAAAATTCGATGTTTTTTAGCTTTGTTCGTTTTCGAAAGACTCTCGTAAGTAGAAGCCTTGTTTTACTTGTGTTATATTTCCGTAATTTATATTTTTTCATAGTTTAAGTAATCCTTTTTCTTATCGATTATCATTACGTAAATCTATAGCTTTTAGCGTTGCGGTACCGCTGTTTTAAAACTTATATTCTATATTTTTCAAGTTTTTCTGTTGTTTTTTTTATTATATTCTTGATAACTGTATTGTTACCGATAACACAATCTTTTTACCAACACCTATAACTAATAACAATTAGTAACGCCTTCTGGGACACTATATATATTTTTGGTGGCTCGTTATTAATCTATTTTTCGACCTCTGGACAAGTTTAAAGTCGTCCAACTATTTTTTAAAAAATATTACCTTAATACTATTTAATTTTTAAATCTAGTATTATATGACGAGTTAGAGTTTTCATTGTAACTTTTTTATTAATGTAGGATTTTTAAGTTAGTCTGTATGTATTGTCTTTTTTAAGACAAATTAGTCTGTTATCGGCTGACACAAATTTTTAACCAGCCAAAATATTAAATTAAAAGAAAAGGGTGCATCCTGACCCGTAAATCTAATATTTTGACATGTCTCAAGCCATGTGGAAAAGTGGGAGAGAAAATTATGTCAGCTGCATATTACATACAATCATTTTACCGTATATTTCGTTCTAGGTTTAGGAAAACTACTGTTTTATCACATTTTTAACTGACTGATCGATTATTTATCTGATTTAATATTTTTACCACCCCTTCTGGGGGGAGGAATTTTCTACGGATTACTATTTCCATGGACGCTAGGACAACTGCAGCTGTAGTGGTAACTATTGTGCAAATATTGTATTTTTTAGCGATATTTTGCAGTAGTCACGACTATATCTGATTGGTTTTTACACATGTTATTAGAAGAAGAACACCTTTTACTTCCTCTGTCTTATTCGTAGATCTTAGTGTTTATATTGTGATTTTGAAATCAATATTGCACAAGAATCTATGAAATAAAGCCCTGGGATTTTCTACAAAGTTGAACTGAACGCTTACAATATATAATTGTTTTTAATTGCTAAATGTGTATGTACACATATTTTACCCTTGGTTAGATTCTGTCAGCTACGTTTTTACCTGTTGAACTGTTATTTGCGTAATTTATTATTTTTTACTTCATAAAATGTTGTACCTATGTCCATAGTCGCAGATCCTTGTGATATGTCGTGATTTTGATATCGGTATGGCACAAGAATCTCGAATTATAGCCATAGGATTTGCTACAAAGTTGAACTTTTTACCTGCTGTGTATGTGTATTTATCTGTCTGATAAAAAGTATGTACCTGTATTTTACCCTTGGTTAGATTCTACCTACCTCGTTTTTTAACTACTTTACCTCCCCCACTGTACATTTTTTTTCAGCTATTATTTATATGTTGAACCGTTATTTACCTAATTTATTATTTTTACTCCTAAAAAATAGGTTTAAAAGTTTACAGGTACCATTCCAGAGGATTAAAATATACTGCGATCGCTATATCTAATTGTTTTTTATTTTGGACGGTAGCTGCTATATTGTGCTTATATCAATATATAACTACTATTCAAGATTAAAAGCTGTTTGATTTCAGCTATTACCCGTGTGAGAAGAAAGAAGCTGCAACATTTTTTATCTTATAATACTTTTCTGTTTTAAAAGTTTATAGGTGCCATTCCTGATGAAAATATGCAGCGATCACTATATCTAATTGTTTTTTATCTCGGGTGGTATCTGCTATATTGTGCTTATATCAATATAAATTTACTATTCGAGATTAAAAGCTGTTGGATTTCATCACTATTTACCTGTCTGAGAAGAAAGAAGCTGCAGCATTTTTTATCTTATAATATTTTTTTCTATGTGCTATGACTTCAATCTAATCAAATATTCTTTCAGGTTTTTTCCTAATTAACTTTTTAACTAATCTGTTTTGTAGTGTATATGCTTTTCCCTTATAACGCTAAGTATTTTATAGCTCTCTCAAAAATAGGTTTTGAACGTGCCATCCCGACTGCCACCAGGACCAATAGCAGCGATTTGAGTAGTCTTGACGTAATTTGTGATTTTGATATCAATTTACATTGAGACTTCTAAGTTTTTTGCTATTGAAATACATCTGTTCATCTAGTACATGTGAAAAACCGGAGGAACTGTATATATTGGTATTTTTTAGCTTGTATTTATACGTTTACTGGTTATTTTTTTACTATTTCTAATTATTTTTTATCTCTACCTAGGTTTTAATGTGTTCCTAAAAATTATTAGTCCTCTGCTACATACCTGCACAGTAGAGCTCGAAAACTTATCATTGCGAATTCTGGTGCTGAAGTCATCATGGCTGCCGTCGTTTTTGCTGAAAATTAGGTATGTTATACGTTATTATTATTACTTCTAAACTGTTAATTATATATTTGTATTGCTTTTCGATGAACATCCAGTATATTAACTAGATGTTTTTAGTAAAATAGCCGTTTGTTTTTCGTTAACTTTAATACCCTACTCGCTATTTTATGGGGAGGTGAGGGGATGATCGGGGTTAAAACTACCCCACTCTGATAAAATTTTTCAAAATTTTGTATTAATTAATTTAATATAATAACACGTTATTAATGTAAAGTTATGGCTGCTTATGCTCTTTTTTTGGGTAGAAACACTCTGCAGCAATTATTTATTGATCTATTGATAAAATAAAATTGTTTATATTGAAATATTGTGGGTGATTGATTCTGAAGCACGAGTCATGTGTGGTGGGGGGTAAATAGTGTAGCATACAAATCTTATACTTTAACTTTTTTCCTCGAATAAAACCATTTTTTGCGCTAATTTTTTTGCTATTTATTACTAGTTCTTTAGTAAAATATTTTGAATTGATGTAACTGTATCAAGTTTAATTCGTGCTCTATAAAACCCCCTATGTACTATTAGGCAAATAACATAACCTCTCTTTGCTTCTGGGGAGAGGGCGAGTAAATTTCATAAAAAGTTGAGATATTAAGCGTGCCTTATCGGGCTTTGAATACGCCTTTACCATAAGAAGCTTGGGTTTTGAGGTTATAAAATGGCTGCATATAACTTTTTTTCTCTATGTTGTACCGTATATTAACTAAATTTTTTATTAAAAATATAATTTTTTGCTTAAATTTTAATATCTTTCTAGTTATTTTTTAGAGTTGGTATGCTTTAAAATTTGTGTTAAGTATATAATATTACATATTTTTGCAGGTATTAGGACTAGATTTTTTTTTATAATTCAGGTGTTTGACATAATTTGAATATAAACTCGTTTTGCGGTAAACCAACACGTTTCCGGTGCAAAATAATTATCGCATTCAATATTTTATGTGGTTTTTTTTGGAAGGAAATTGGTGGCTTTTGCTTTCTGCATGAGGTTTTATAATCTATTATTTCTAAAGCGCATTTCCTAATTTTTGCATATAAATGTGCGGCTGACCGCGTGGAATATCTAGCGACTTTGTAAAAATTTCTTTGATTAATATGGGTATATTTATTACACTTGGAATTTTTTAGGACGTCTTATCAGTTTTTTTATTTATAGATTTTGATATCGCAGTAATTGCGTTCTACCTAAGCATTAAGTTTGCTTGGGTTTGCTAAGCCGGAGCTTCGTTGCTGTTGTGGGAGTTATTATAGTTTCTTAAAAGTTAAAATTTTTTTTAAATTTTATCTGGGATTGTTTTATAACTTAATCTTTTGGATCTCTTTGAATGCTTATTATATATGCCCATCTATGGATATGATTGTTTTTGAATAACATAACTTCTTATCTGCTGGTATAATCATGCTCTTTTTAATAAGCTTCCATTTATTAACTATTCTTCTATAACAAGCTGCACCTATCATATCACATACATAGCAATGAACTACCCAACCACTGAACCACTCGACAACTGAACCGCTAAAAAACAACTACCAACCACTTAAAGGCTAAAAAACAGGCCCTGTTCAAGCAAACTGTTTACACGTCTAACCGCTCAACTAGACAACAGCTAAAAGAGCCTCCCTATTTCTGAAAAAACAGCTAAAAAACAACTCTTGAACCGCTAAAAACAACTACCAACCACTTAACAACAAACAGCTCTGTTCAAACCACCCTGTTCTAAAGCACCCTGTTCCTAACCACCCTGTTCTAAAGCATCCTGTTCCTAACCACCCTGTTCTAAAGCACCCTGTTCCTAACCACCCTAATATTAATCTGTTCTGCAAAATATATAGCTCTTTAATAATCTAATACCCTCGTATATTTAAATTTTTGTATCTTCTCCTACACCATTTTGATTATCTAATACTATTATTCCATTAACTCTTATCATTTTTTTAATCAGCTAATTAATTCATAGTAATTTCTTATCTACTAATCACCTTCCCCGCTAAAAATATCATTAATATTCTACCCCAACTCATCTAACACGATGGTGGACTGAACGGTGGCCGAAAAGTGCCACGCCTTAAAATGGTACCAAAAATGCAAATCGAACCTTAAATTTTCTTATGGAGATTTACATGTAAAAATGGGGTTTGTGTCGGCAGGACATACATTGCCTTACTACTGAAACTATTGAGCTACAGTGATTTTGTTACATCATGGGCCTTCTAAGGTAACTGGCCCTCTAACTTTCAATTACAAAAACGATTTTCTTACACAGAGTGTACACAATCAATATTGTGACTATTGTGACGCTATTCTGTTGGTTTGAAGGTGATAGACAATGTGTGAACATCAATCAACAAAAATACTAATTTGTAAAAATTTCACTGGTTTTACTTGTTTGTTCAAAACTTCTGGATTCTCAGGTTAGCAGCTTTGGAGCATCTGGAACTTTAGTGTACCAAAAGTCACAATTTTTCAGAACATGACAGGCCGATTATTGACTTTCTAATAATCTGCTAGTTATACTTAAATCCGTTGTATGACCCTATTCTGTTCAGCGAAACTAATGAATTGTATCAAATGTGTATTCATTCAATGCACAAATTTTTAAAAGTGTATAAAATTTGTTTCTTTTCGTTCATCGAAATTATTGTGCAAGTTGAAAATGTAAACAAATTACAGGATAAGCTAAATTAAATACTGACATTAGTTAAGATTTAGCTAAACTCGCCAAAAATGAACTTAATACTGACATCTTTGCAGCTCTAGATTAGAACTAGGTTAATACATTTTGTGAGAAAATAGCCATCTAGGCCTTCAGGCCCGTATTAAGACATAACAAATAGAAGATATTTTTTATTTTAATAAAACTTTCATGTTGATTATTTGTTCATTCCAAGAGGGAGGGCAGGGGCATAAGCTTCATCATTAAGGTAATAAAAATTATTTAATTTGCCGTACATAGTATTCTGGAAATAAAGTCATTGGTTTTATTATTAAAAAAAATAAAATAAGAATGTTTTTTATTTTGTCGAATACTTGGAACCCAAAAAGTTCAAATACTATTTATCTACTCTTTGGCGCCCAACAGGAGGCTGGACAAATAAATGTGAATTTTCTATTTATTCTGATTTATCAATAATTATAATTCAAAGTCTTGTTATTTCAGTTTCAGACAGGACGATTTTTAAAAGAAAAATATCCGTATATGCTTTTGCCCATAACTGTTTGTCATTATAATCATTAAAAGTAACTTCAGCAGTCTCCAACTGAATTTTTTTATAAAACAACCCTTCACACCTACACTACACATGACGACAATACTGCTAGAACTTTTTTCCGACATTACGAAAAATCAGCAGAATTCACTGAATAGAACAAAAATTTAATTGTAAATTTGCTGTAAGTGTTAAAGCGCTTTCTTCGGTTCAAAACTTAAATGGCGACTCTACTCAAGAATATTTGACAGATACTACAAAGCTGTATGTATTATTATATAGTTGGTACCATAAGCCATCAAGGGTTCACATGTTATTAATATATGGGGCAGGAATTTGTGAGAACATTTCTTATATTCCTATTGGACATTTACCTGAAGAGGCATCAGAAGCTAGAAATAAAGAGTTTAGTATATTGCGAGAATATTACGCGCGAAAGCGAGGACGGACCGAGAATATTGAGGACATATTGCACAACTTGTTAATATCTTCAAATCTCGCTATATCCTTAATTAGACCGAAATATACTGCCAAAAAAAAACTATCTGTTCTCGGTAACCAAAAGACTTTTTAAAGAAACTAACGTTGAGGAAGACAATTCTGATAGATCGGTCTCCAGCTCAAATTGTGAAAATTAGGTTAATTAAAAGTAGGTATGTTTTTTATAATTAGTATTTAAGTCTATTAAACTTAGTTTCTTTAAACCGTACTTTAAAGGTGCGTTTCCTATGGAGCGGCTGACGCTCGCGGCTGCCGCACAGCGTCTGACGCCTAGTACTGCTCATGTGACAATTTAATGTATCCGTTTCTTTTCGAGCGTCAGACGCAAGCTTCAACGTCAATGGATTACTGGCGTCAGCCGGCCGGCAGCCGCGAGCGTCAGCCGCCCCATAGGAAATGCACCTTAAACAGTATTTTTTTATTTATTTTGTCGAATACTAATTATAATATTTTTTGAGGGACTGATACCTAGTAAGGTACTACGTAGGTCTAAATTTAGTATGGTAATAACGTGCTCCAATATATGTTTTTAGGAGTATATGTCACAACTTTTGCAAAACAGCGAAGTAAAGTACCAATGTCCAAAAATGGTTTATTTCGTTACACTGTGCAGCGCCCTTCGGAGTCTGGCGCCCTGGGGCTGCAGCCCCTAATTCCCCCATTAGCCCAATGGTTAGAGTGGGTTAAGTCTATTAAACTTAGTTTCTTTAAACCGTACTTTAAACAGTATTTTTTTATTTATTTTGTCGAATACTAATTATATTTTTTGAGGGACTGATACCTAGTAAGGTACTATGTAGGTCTAAATTTAGTACAGTAATAACGTGTTTAGGAGTATATGTCACAACTTTTGCAAAACAGCGAAGTAAAGTACCAATTAGCGATGGGTCGTTCGCGAACGAGTCGTTCAATTTAAACGACTCTTTTCAAAGAGTCGCGAATGAGCCGCTCCCATCAACTGAACGATACGTTCACCGCTCTTTAAAATATCTGGCTCGCTCTCGTCCGTTCGTAGAAATTCCACTCCACGCTTTCGCGAGTTTCATACAACTCGGAGAGCGCGCGCCGAAAGAGCGCGAGCCGGGAGCGGCTCAGTCGGAGTCGTATAATAGAACGAGAGTGGTGGAGCATCTAGCGGCCTATGATAATACATTACACAGTTTGTACGTCTTTCGTATTACTATTATTTAACGATTAATTACTTTGCCGGAATACTGCAACAACGTTTTTTAACGGCGTATACTGCGGGTAGTTTATAACTTTGAAATCCATATTACATAATCATTATCTAATCGACAATAAAACCATTTTTGTTAATATGTATTTACTTTTATTTTGAACATTTAACAAATAAAAATTGTAATCATTCCAATATTTTAATTAATTTTATTTAATTTATTTATGTTATGTATATTATTTTTCTTTGAAGCCGTCACGCCACAATCAGGCAGCGGGCCGTCGGCAGTCGTAAATGTGTAATTCACATCCGCGTTTTATGCTCTCTTTTATACACATGAACAAGTGCAGGTGTCACGTTAAAGTAAAGAGCTCCGCGATTCTGTAATTCGCAACTCAGCAGCCCTCGTTCAATCGAACGACTCCTTGCGAATGACTCTTCCAAGTGAGCTGAACGAGTGAGCGGGCTCTCTTGAAAATGAACGAATGACCCATCGCTAGTACCAATGTCCACAAATGGTTTATTTCGTTACCCTGTGCAGCGCCCTTCGGAGTCTGGCACCCTGGGGCTGCAGCCCCTAATTCCCCTAATGGTTAGAGTGTGTTAAAATGGCTGTGAAAAATTAATATTATCAAAAAATAAATGCATTTTCTAGAGCTTTCTTGGCATACTTAATTGGCAAATAAACATATTGTTAGGACTTTAAAGTTTCCTTACATATTATTATGTTAAGTTTTACTTGTAATAGAACAGGGCCTAACATTGGAATAAAAATTCAACATGTAAAACCCTATGGGTCCGCTTTAAAAAATACACTGTAGATAGATGAATCATAATCAAATCTTAAAAAGTATGACATTTTCTATGAATCCTGACCTGCCCGCAACGGAAAAATCTCCACGGTAGCGATTTTTTAAACAGGATTTTAAGTGTGTTAAGAACTTCCAGGCGAGTGGCTGTTATGCCTTTGGCGGGGTGTTACATTACCGCATGCAAATCCGACTACATTACTTTCCTTTTAGTGTATATTTTTATGTTTTTTTGACAGGGATAAATTTATTTACTTTTAAGTTCACAGTTTTCTGTTTTGAGTAGATATACCTACTGAGTATGTAATAAAAATAAAGTTGAGGAAAATGGAATAAATATATGGAGCATTTACTATTGGGGGTAATTACTCCTAACAAATTATTTGGAAAGGCCGTATTCACTATTACTAAGACCAGTTTAATTTGGCTATCAAACATTTACTTTGACAAGTAAAAGAATAAGATAACTAAATATTATTAGTGTATTTCTGAATTTCTTCGCAAATTAATAAAGAAAAGGACAATAGTTTAACGATTACTTATTCTTATTAATATTAATATTATTCTTAGTTTCCATAATAATAAAATTACATAATAATTCCATATAACTGTAGAACTGTCACAACACCGACAGGAACTATCGAGTTTTGAACCAGAATATTTTTCATTCAACTTCAAACCTTTTCGAAGGTAAAAAATTTACGTTCAGATTCACTAAGAAGGTATAACATTTAGTACTGGGTTAAATTAAGATCTTATAGTTGATCAATTATGTTTTGACAGGTTTTTGTCCTGTCATTGTTAAGTCGTCATTAAAAACTTATGAATTATTCTGCGATTTGCTTGATTTCTAAATGATTTTCATCTTGGAACAGGCTGCTAGAATAAATTTAGTTCCACTATTGTCGAAAGTGCCTACTAAAATTGCCCTTTTTTATATAAATTTGCGATAATAACCTAGAAACAAATTCATAGTAAAAAACTTAGTTGTCTTATTCTTACACTTGTCAGTTTAAAACTTTTGTTTGTCAAATTAGGTCGAACTAGCGTTGGAGAATCTGGCCGTTAAGTTTTAAACAAGACAATATCATGCTAATTCTACATAGAGAACTGTAGAATTACAGCACTAACAGGAACTAATGAGTTTTGAACCAGAAATCTTGTTTATTACTATATTTCGTGGGGGCCAACTTCAAACTTTTTTGGAAGTAAGAAATTTAAGTTGTAAACATCAAAATATCGTGCTAATTCTACTTATCGAACTGTAGAACTATTACAGCGCTAACGGGAACTCATTCGTTTTGAACCAGGACTCTTATTACATACTATATTCATACTTCATGAAATATGTCTAGTATCTAGCAAGAGACTCATGAGTTCCCGTTAGCACTGTAATAGTCCTATAGTTGTATAGATCTGGCATAGATATCTGTTGACAACTTAAATTTTTTACCTTTTGAAACACGGTTTTAACTTTATATTAACGGAGCTATTAATAAAAAGTAAAAATAGCCCTAGAACTCTTTATATAAAAGCACAAACACAATTTTTAATAAATTCTGAATTTGGAGGTCAACTTCACAGACATGGAAAAACCGCAACTCAAACTGGTAATAGGATCTTATATCGATACATACTGTACAAACCATAGATTAAACGTCACGGCCAAGGAAGTCATTCTGCTTTATCGATTTTCTTTTAAATCAGATCAGCCACTAATAGGTACTTATTGTAGCACACTGGACAACAAATAGGCAAAAAATTAGATACGTTATAAGATAAAAACGAGAAAAATGCACAATTTCTATTCATACATCAATAGCTTCTGATCGGCAAACCGAGTATCTGTTCTGTGAATGAAGGTTCATATTTCACGACAATCCGCGGAGTTCAGTTTCAGATGCTCGGCCACAATTTACGGTCAACGCTGTTCGTCTGAGACAGAGGCGGAGTAACTTATGTGAACAATAAAAATATATTTAAAAAAAGTAGTTGGGACTGAAAGAAAAATGAGACGTAGTTAATGATATAGTCAAGCCCTAGCCTACTAGATCGAAATCAAACGTGAGTTGAAAACAAACTTAAATCATTTATTTACAATAAATAGGAACATTCAATCTTGACGTAAACAGAAAACACATATATGCAATTTACTCTCGAAAAACAACTTAATTTTCTATTACTTACATTACAGATTTGAAGATCATTTCTTCTACAGTTTATCACAATTACAAACGCATCGGACCGGGGATCGTGCACTCGTGTCTTTTCCAACTCTCGTCTTTCCGATCGCCCTATCACCCAGTCAGCAGTTTTCCCCTCCTTTTGGAAATCGTTGACTTTAGGTCAGAAACCGCAATTCTGCTGATAATTCAACGTCGTTTAAATAAATTATTTAAAGTAATTGATTTTATAAAGGAACTATAATATTTCATAGTTGCAATTTTAATGCATAAGCTACATCCTGCCGATGTAGAGGGCTATAACTTATAAATAAGTAAAATGGGATTATAGTTTATTTATTGAACTTCCGGATATTGATCTATGGAATATTATTGGTTTTTCCATTTGTGAGAGTATTTTCTTGGAAAAATTTAGTTTAATTGCCCTATACAGTATGTCAGCGGGTGGGGTTTAGAAGAGGACAAATGTATTAAAAGTTGCAATATGCGTAAAAGTGGTACTCCGGATAAAAGTTTTTGCTTGTAATTATAAATAAGATTCACGTGATCAAAAAACACAAGGAGCATAAAAATACAAAAAACGTTATTAAACATACCTTGTTTATCATTTTCTACCAAACCCCTAAGCTGAAGTACAAGATTTCATTAGACAATTTAAATATTAAAAGTAACGAGTTTCATAACATTAATTTTTTAATGTCCCAACTCCCAACTCTCTCACACCTTTACACAGAGTACTAGTTTATACATATTAAACAATAATGATACCTATGGACATAGGCGGTTCTAGACCTCTATTTTTGGGGAGGCTTAAGCCCCTGGTTTACATATTTGGGGCGCTTAAATCCCTGATTTATATATAGGCGGCTGGGCCACTCAGATGGATTTGGGGGGGGGGGGGAGCTAATTCGAGATTTGGGGGGCTTAGCCCCCCGAGCCCCCACCTAAAAACGCCTATGCCTATGGACATGTCTTTATTAAATGAAGCAATTATTTAATTCAAAATAATTATTCAATGATCCTACATGCTTGTAGCGTAGTAACAAGGGATTACCTAATATCTTTTCTGCAGACGATATTATTATTTTAACAGTAGAAAGCCGTTAAATATTTAGATTTTTTTTGTAAACCTTTTCAAATTTTTTTTTATCGTGCGCCCATGTTTTTCACCGCGATATAAATCACACAAGGCATTCGCGCCCTTGTAGATGTCATGGCCGCCATACGCCATTACCGATGATAATTAATATGCAAGTGCTCTGGGCCCTGCTTCCATTCTTGTCCTAATGAATATGAATACCCATGCAACTTGTTTGAATATTTACCCACACTGGATAAATCTAACTTGGATATTTTAAATTTTAAATGAAAATTACACATTCTCATCTTTGTTTGTTCAAATTTTAAAGGATAATAGAGTTACTTAATTAGAAGGTTAAATTCGTCACGTTTAAAGCAGACTTCGCTCCGTTAAGTATAAAATTAAAAAATATGATTATTGTGACTATTTCACTTATGTATTTTACACAGAAAAAAATTCTTGGCAACGACCTGCTTTAGTAAGTGGAATATGCAACTACCTTGCAGTTTTTTCGCCTCTACCTGACTCAATCATGTTACAAATTCGAACAACCTACATGGTTTTTCAGCGGAAAATTTTTTTACCTTAAAAAAATTATTGTTGGGTACCTAACATAGGGGTAAATTAAAAAAAGGTCTTATTGCTATGTCAACAAATCAACAATCATTGTCACTTTAATATGTCAGCTGAAAGTTATTTATTTGTGAAATGTCGAATATGCCAAGTCGAATAGGTGCCATTCGAGATAAAAGTTTGTAGATAACATTTTTATCTTGTATTATTCAAGTTTGCTGCTTTTTTGCATCATGGCATTTTATTTAAAACCACTCAATTGACGTCTCGTGGCTTTGTTAAAAATGTCATTCTCGAAATTGCCAAGCAATAAACTTAAATTGCAATCGAAAAAAAAAATTGACAAAAGAATCTCTCTTATGATCTTATTATTAAATCTGAACATAATTAAGGCAAAAAATAGTTCTGTTGAACTCAATCGAATCCAAATATTATTTATAAGTAAAACAATAGTGGGTAGGGAGCAATTTATCTAAATTAAATCAGATTTTTCTTAAAACAAGTCTACGGCAATATAGTGAACGTGAAAATTGGAATTTAAAACCCGCCATTTTTCATACCAATAAAACAATATATCGATTTGCGGTGTTGTCATAGTGTCTGGCATATAATACAAAAGGATTCGATATAAAACTGCTTTATAGCTCTCAATAATCAACATAAATTTCCGAGGTAATCCAAGATTTATGTCCGACTGCTTCAATTTTACTCACTAGAAAAGGATAGCTTAACACCTTTATCGGCTTGAAGTCCACAATGAATGTAATCGTGGAACAAGCCATTTCTGTCTGGTAAGGTGATAGTTGCGAAACAATATAACCTCACAAACCTTTTGAACTCTGTGTTTGTTTTATGCTTTCGTTGGTTTTTTTCGGGCAGCAAATTTTCCTCTACCTTTCCAGCTTCTTGCTTAAGTTCAGGAGGAGAGTTTAGACCGTCTCTACTATCGCTCGACATTTTTCATTATTTTTCGTTGTAAAAACTAAAAATCTGCGACGGTTCGGTGGCGTCTTTATCCCTAACAACTTTTGTTTACCCCTAGCATCCATCGCATAGCTTCAAAAGTTTGCCAACGTGGCGATTTATCTAACTGATATTCTTGACAAAACATCTGTGTGACATCATGTCATGGTTAACTCAATCTTTTCCATTAGGAAAATTTTAAAAAACTATCAAATTGAAAAATTATGGGTGAAAATAAAACAGTAGTTATACATACCTCCGTGAAAAGTTTCCTTCTCGTCTCATCTCTCGACAGTAATAAAACACTTTCCACCTCGAAGGGCAATATACTATTTCTCCCGGCTCTATACAATGACAGCAAGGTCATAATTTAGTAAAAGAGTTCATTACACTTAGAATTTTATACCTTGAAAGTGTTTCTTGCAAGCATTTCTAAAAACGCAAAAAAATCGAAAAATAAAGATACAGTTAAGAATATTACAAACGACTTTTACCCCTCCACTAATATTCATTCTTTTCACCCTGCAAGTGCCGACCTTCCGAAGGGACTTAAGGGTCCCAAGACAATATTTCGTAAGGGCCTCTGCAACAAGTCCCTAGAGCCCCTGCATGATACAGTTGATGAGCAGGCTTCCATAACACGCGATTTTCGGAATGAGATGCCACCCTCAGTCACCCTAAGGATTCTTATTACGTCTAAGGGAGGGATTGTCAAACAGGGTGCAAATTCTTTTGTAGGCATTAGAATGAATTTGTTTTGAAGCTACTTTCTTTTATAATGTTACAATCTAATGTGCCTGATAATACAGAAATTGAAATCTATGAATAATGTCACCGACGTCTTGTGTATATATTTTTTGCAAAGTCGAACTTTTGGCTACAGGGGTCCAAGTTTTACGTTCTTATTGCTTCGCTGCAGTAAGAGTTGAATTCCCTCGTATCAATTTAATAATAAGGGTGGAATTGACACTTAGCCATTTTCTTTTTGGGTGTGTTGTGAAAATTAGTTCCAAAGACCCTTGGAGACAAGAAATGTATTTATTCGTTCCTTTCTGCTATTTATTATCGAGAAGGGAAGGCCTTTATCCAGGGTGAGATAATAAAAAGGGAATGATAGTGCAGATTCTTTCTTCATGACAATTTAGCGTCCAGCAGCGTGTGGAAGGCTAGCTTAAAACAAAAAGATGATTTTAGGTTTTTCTTTTAAATATGTACGAACAGAATATTATGGTTCCTTATCGTCTTTATCCTTAAGCCTAAGTACTAACGTTAAGTACCATGGGCACTTGAAGAAACGAGAGATGTAATTTATTAATACGAGATGTAGAGGGTTCGAGCTTAGAATAGAAAGGGAAAACCTCTGCAGGCAATTTGTTCCATAATAATAATAAAAATCTTTTATTACGCAATTAAAATCTGGAATCTGGATATTCTAAGTACAACATGAGTAAGAGAGGTGGAATGTTCTTGGCTGTAACGTAAAAGAAGCATATGTGACCTGCTCCCATTGCGATTAACCAATGGCATTTCGTAATATGTAAAATGTCTATTTTTACTTTTTTGTACCGTTACTTCGCATCGTCCCACCACGGCTAAGGTACCGTGGACGTCTGAATAGAAGGGAAATGCAATCTTTTGTCACGGGATTTAAAGGATTGGAGGTTGGGAGGGGAAGAGAAGACACCTGCAGGAAACTTTTTCCATATTCTGGAGACCCTAGGTAAGCAGGAGAAGTAACTTGTGTTGCTGGGCAATAAAGGGATACACACGTAACGCGCTTCTTGTTGTTCTGTTAGAAACGGTCAAGGGGGGAATTATAGCGGTTAGCTCCTCAGAGCAAAATCCGTAGAAGAATCGGTAGAAAAGGGATAAATCCCCCCCAGTCTAAGATTAATTGAATATCTTGAGTAAGGGATAGGTGCATAGATCTGCGTCTATTATCCAGCTCTTGATTTGAGACTGGTCTGGACAAATAAATGTTGGAGTGAAGAGTATATCGTCGGCATAACAGTGGATGGAATTGGTAGTTGAAGAGAGCAGGTCATTAATGTGAAGAAGGAATATGATTGATGCCAGGACTGAACCCTGTGGTACGCCAGCATTGATAGGGTGGAAGTTAGATGAGTGACAAACCACGATAGATATGCGCCGATTGGAGAGAAAGCTACCGACCCAGTTACATAGTTTGGGAGGAAGACCATAAGAAGGTAGTTCGTTGAGGAGAGCGGCATGCCATACCTAGTCAAAGGCCTTGGAAATATCAAGAGCAACAATTTGGGCTTCACCAAGAATTCCGAGAGCCTTGTTCCAGTTATTGGTGACAAATGTAAGGAGATTAGCCGTGGATCTTAGGTGACGACCAGGAGAGGAAAAGTGCTTCTACAGAAGTTTTGGCTAATGTTTTTGGCAAGTGACCAGAAAGATTTGCTGCCGTTGGAACAGGAAAGCGCTTTATCTTTTACGCGGTCGTTAAAATCATTTTTGGACTCTAAGATAGTTTTATTGTATATAAATTTGGCGATTGTTGGGTGTAGGATTTTGAAGATACCTTTTGTGAGCTTGGATCTTTGTGAGCCTGACTTTATCACAGGTCTTGGAGATCCAGGGCTTTTGATGGTAGAGTTTAGGTTTCTTGCGGGTATGCGGAACTACACCCACGGTACTTAGACTTCGGTCTTCGTGGGCTGTCAGAAGATAAAAACAAATTTAACTTTCAATATCTACTCGAATGATATCTGTGATATACGAGCAAGATTTCAGAGGGATCGGGAGTGGAAAAACAGATATGATTCCAAGGGAAAGCAGAGAAGAAGTTTCGAAGACCATCCCAGTCGGCAGAATTGTAATGCAAGTTCCTGCGTTTCGGCATGATTTAAACGAACTCGCAGTATGGGACAAGAGACGGTAATGAGGCTGTGATCTGAGCGACCAAGGGGGGCGTATACAGATGTTAAGGATGGCTCAGAATGGGTGGTATAAAAAAGATCTAGTGGGTTTGGATTATGGGTAGGAACGCGGGGAAAGTATGTTAGTCTTGACAAAACAACATTTTTGCACCTCTGTTGCATACATAGCATAGCATATCATGACACACCCTGTATATAAAATACTGTTAAGGAAAAGTTGGTTCACATTGAATTCCTCCTAAAAAAAATTTAATTCCTTTTATTGATTGTCCAGTTTCCGAGTAAAAATCAAAGATCGACTCTCATGATACACCCTGCATATTACTTATAGGGTTAAAAAGTAGCCTATGTTTTTCTCATAAACCCATAGGCTTGCTTGGGTTTGCTTGGGTAACAAAAAGTAAACTAGTATCGGTCAAACCACATATAACCTTTACACACACTGTATAACATGATTAATACACAAAAACAGTGAAAACCGTAACTATTTTCATACAGTAAACATACCTTCACGAGACAAAAATCTTTACTTCCCTGTTGCATACATAATTGCCTAACAGTCTTTATGGTGCACATCCTGTATGCTATAAAGGAAAGTTTGACATAATTTAAAAGAATTTCTTAACTCCATCCATTTATTATCCAGTTGCTGGGTAATAAATCAGGGGCCTACATACGTGACATTTGGTGGAGGCGACAGGTTTCATATCGGATTCTATATCCCGAAAACTACACTGATAAACAGGACTACTTGTGGGAAAAGAATTGCTTTTTTGCCAATTTTGTTCTTAAGACAAAGGAAATTTATCGGACAGAAAGATACCACTCTTCGGCCAAACACACATCGGTATTTAAAACCAGTCCCAAGTTCTCTTGGGATTTAATTCTATCAAGCTGAAAGAAATTCATTTAAACTAAAAGCTTTCCCACCATAGTTACTCTATGATCTTCTATCAAATTCAAAATTCTCTTCTTAAAGAACCCAAGCATTTGGCAACCAACATAACCGACGAGGCCTAGTGCCCTAAGCCATCGTGCAAACTCGTTTTTAACGAATCGCGCGAACGTCATTCATGGTAAGAATCCCGGAATATCAGTGGTTGAAACCTGTTATATTTTCTTTGATCAGTTAGTTGGAACTGGAAGCATTTGAGTATTGGGTTAAATAGTTGGTGTTTAGACCATTTGTGGCCATAATTTGACGGTAAGTAAATGCAAGAATATTCTTTGATAATTTAGTAGACTAGTTAATTAAGAATTGAGAGGTTTAAGCGATGCACATGTTAGACTATACAGAATTTACAAAACCTGGACATTTATTTTAACCTTACACATTATTTATGACTAATTATTTCCAAAAAGCTCATTCAGTACTTGCGATAAAACAACTCCTAGGGGAGACCGGTGACAATTGTAACAAGTGTCAATTGTAACATTCAGTATACCTCCGCCCTCCGCTGGATTATCGCGAACCGAGTTACACATGATCAACGGTTGTTGACAGATCTTTCTTTAGAGTGTTAGTTGCTTTAAGAATTCTGATGAATACTGTTGTTACGAGCTGAAACGTGACTTTCAATACGAAAAGTAAGTATTTATTTTTATTTTCTTTTGTAAATAATTGCGTAACCATATTTTCAATACATATTTAAAATATACCACTGAAATGTGGATAATATTGACTATATAATCTTATAATCACTTTAGGAATTAGATTACATAGTTTAATAATGTAAACAAATCATATATGTCCTTTGGTGTCAATTGTAACATGAATAAAGGTGACGATTGTAACATGTTACAAGTGAAACCATTGTAAAAAGTGTGTATCATCATAATGTATTTCTTTATAGAACGCTTTACAATATGAAACCAAACATTTGTGGAGACCTCATACCGTGCATACGGAAGAAAAAATACTCGTATATTAACTTAAAATTAATAATTTGTAAATTTTTCCCATAAGAGTCTAAGCCAAAAATTTTGAGTTAAAACAGTCTTCTTCCGCGCGAACGATATATTTAACTCAGGTGAAGAGTAAGGTATTTTAGTAATGTTAACATACCCACGTTTCTTATCTAACATTTTTCATTTTAAAAGAATATTTTACTTTGCATTTGTGTATTTTCAAATATTGATATTTATATTTTAATAGAAGTTACTAATACAGATTGTTACGAATTTGTCGTGTTTTTTTTGGTATATTTTTGTCGACTTTAACAACAGAAAAAAACTACTTTTTTATTTGTGTAACTCTTTGTTTATTTTTTAATGTCATTATTTGTATTCAAATAGGATATTTAAAATAAAATATAATATGTTTGTACGTACTGTTACTACTGACACATGTGTCCGTTACAATTGCCACCTGTCGGGTGTCAATTGAAACACTTGTCATTGACTTGAATTATATGTTCTAAACAAGAAACTAGATATTTTTTCTACATTCTAAATTTATTAGGTTACTTACAAAGCTCGGGGACATCCTCAAAAAAAAAATCAATAAATTAGAACTGACAGGTAAGGTTGTAAAAAATCACATGTGTTTTTTGTCACAATTGTCACCGGTCTCCCCTATAATTTCAAGAAAAAATTACCATAATTATTGAACTTCTTTGTAAATACTTCAGGGTAGGAAATAAAAATGGCGATATCTTTCTGCAAAACCGCGGCACTTGTTACCAAAGAATACAACCTTCTTACAAGATATTATGTCTTAAACTGAAAACCCACGGGTTGGTTGATAAAAGATTAAAATTTTCTATTGATGCGTATTTCCTTTGAGTTAAGACACACTGCAAATCTGCCAAGATTCTCTTTTTCACCACTCAAGAAAATTTTCCGTCTGTCCCTTATAGTTTTCGGGATACTTTCATCACCAATTTAGGACACACTGTTAGCTATACAATTTTTACCTACAGCTTCGCTCGTATGAAATACGAATGTGGACGAAATTACGGTCTCTAGTTTTTCAAAAGTTATTAATTTACTTTTTTCTTATTTTCTGACAAGATTAGAACAAAGAATTAATGAAGTTGAGATATTGAAATGTCCCACTGAAGAGCAGATCAATTCAATAATACAAAACATAGGCTTCCGGCTTCAGCGAGGCATCAAAAGTTTGGATGAGTGCAGTTCAGGTGAAAATGTAAGCAAATTAATGTTAAATACCAGACAGTTGCGAGTATTTTAACTTATTTTATTCTTATTATCTTCCGACACGTTTTTATAATGTTGCTGTGTTTTGCTACGTTACCTACTTTATCGTAAATAATAATAAATAATAATTATAAATGGTTAGTTTTTGGGATATATTAGTTTTAAAATATTTTGTTTGTTATGCGATTTGTTAGTTCTCATAAGTAAATATCATTTGCTGTAATAGCGTCAGCAAAAAACACAGGTGTTTCTGTTTTAAATATATTTAATATTAAAATAATTAATTGTTTTCTTGTTCCCTGTACGACATTTTATTTAATACATACGTTTTAGATAACTAATAAAATAAAAAAACTACTGAGTTTAAATTAATGTTCCTATATTTTGCAAGTTAATTGAAGTTAAACATAATATCATTAAAATGCTATTCAAATTAGGAAAACTCCAGGAAAAGGCATACATCCTTCTAGTATACACTTCTGATTTTAATTTAGTCTATAACTACACTTTTGAAACATCCCTTATTATAGGATTTTAAACGAGATAATTATTCTCTTTACCCAAAGTAACAGTTTATAGACAAGTCTTACGAAACTTCTAACAAATGACTTAATTTTTAGAGCTAAAGTTATGAAGATCTTAAACTGAAAAATTGATTTTATATTAAAAGAATTAATCTTTTGACTCAAATGTACGATAATCTTAAGATAAGAAATTGAATTTGCAACAAAAGGCTTAGTCTCTTTATTTAAGTTCAAGATGATCTTAAAATAAGGGACAGAATTTGTAACAATTAAATCAAGTTTGTGGCTCAAACCTACGATTATTTTAAAACAAAGAACGGAATTTGCACCAATTAGCTCGATGTTATGCGTTCATGTGCCCGGAGTGCATCATATTTTGGCATAAATCCCTATTCTCTTACTTGACAGTTTACTACTTTCCTAGATAAAGGATTGTAAATTCATATTCTTCTGGGTCAAAGAAATAAATTGAATCTGAACCAAAGAAATGTATTTCTTATTTTAAATTCCTCATTCATTTGGCATATATCAAAAGAATCATTCGTTTGAGGAAATGTCATATTCTATTAAAACAAATGATCCTTTTTATCAGTGTACCTATGCAGTGGGCATAAAAAGTAGCATGTATCTTTTTTTGTGACATAATCTTCCTCTGTACCAAGTCGCACCCCGATTTGTTGCTCCATTGGGTTGTGGTTGGGTAACAATTCAACAATGGTGTTTTCGCATTTAAAATACATGTAAAGATTATGAAGAATTTTCGCGTCGACAGTCGTACGGTATCATCAGTGCTCCTAACGCAAGACCCCCTCCCCACCTGACAAATTTATGTATTTCTAATGCCAACTGAAGTGCAACTAAATTTTACTGGGACATATCTTAATTAAAGAACAACAATTTGAAAATGCTGTAAGCCCAAATGAGAACTTCGAAAGATTGTATTTTAGTCGCAGCTTTCATCAAAATTTTACATTTTAAATCGAGACATTTGTGAATAAATCCCCCAAAATTAATAATAATTTTCAAACAGATCTCCCGTAATTAAAATCGGTAGTAAGCTCAATTTATTTACATTTCTAACCCAGTCGCTATTTAAGTTTCGCGCAGTTTTCACATCAGGCGGTGGGAGTTTGTATAAGATTTAAAGAAGTTTGTAATCATGGGCGTGCTTTTAAACATTCCTGCTAATTTATAAGTGGATTACTTTTTGCTTGTATATTAAAATGCAAAGATATATGGTTAAATAACCTTACTAACAAGTTTTGTTACTATTTGACAAGGAAACAACCAGAGAGGGTTGCCGTGTTGCAACCCTTTCTGAGCTGTCACAGTGAGGCCTTACCTCTCGTAACTGCACATGTTTTCTTGTAACATCAGTAACGTAGACAAATATCTTTTTTGAGAGTAGGATTTTGTGACAACCGAACCCCCGAATAACAAGCTCATACAGAACGGCAAATCGGTTCGTTCGATAAGCAGCTGCTTACTTTCATGACCTCGATCACGTCTTACTACACTGGACGTACATGAATGAGACGGGAGACGGCTAAAAGAGTGGTTTTTAAAAAATTATATCAATGGGGCAATATCTTAACGACTAGTTGGGGTTTCCTGTCAGATATCGCCTCAATGTATAAAATGAGAAAATAACCATATATTCAAACCAAATTTAAAGTTGAATTATGTTGCGCTATTCCTACCATGAACCTTGTACTTGCAGACTACAAAATCCCCCAATACGAAAATCCCTGTTAACTGGCAACCCCCAATCTCCTGATTTACCGATAACACCAAACGCATTCTTATTTACCTCACTTCACTCCGCCTGTCAAGGTATGTTCGCCGGCATTATATTATTTCAATCTTAGGATACGTGCATAACGGAGCTGTGATACTAGATTATAGCAGAGATGAGACATGAAAGAGTAGAGTATAAGTGCTGATGGCTGTGCACAATCGAGCTTTCAGCATATAGCATTGAGCATTGAGTAGTAGATGTTTAGATGTCAGTCTCCTTTAAAATGTCACAAAGTGAGGACGATTACTTCTGTTCTGCAGCCACAAAATGGTTTATTTCAAATAGAAAAAATAGGATTTCGATCAGAAAATATCACGTGCATCCTATAAATACAAAAAGTAATTCAGTAATTAATTTTTCCACATCCATTTCAGGTAAGGTAATGATGTTATGACACATATCTGCGCGCAGAGAATTGTCAGTTCTATTCTCCATATAACAAGCGAGTATAACAACACATACTAGATGTACATAAAACTTCGTAGTGCACGCTTGTATTTAAATATACGACATATTTCTATAAGCGCTGTTAAAAGCAATCTATCATCTCTTCTATAATCTAGTATCACAGCTCCGTAATGCAAGTACCCTTAGGGTTTTTATATTTAGCCTCCAGTATTACTAGGGTAATATAAAAATACATGAATTTTTATTAAAACTACTTATAGTATGTATTACTACATGGACAGTTCTATTAATACTGTGCAAAATTAGAAAAGATCAGAAAATATATTCATATGAGTACTAATTATGTGCTGACTAATTAGGTTATATTGATTTCTAGATGTAATATAACAACACTTGCTCTTTCCAAACAATTTTAAGTAGTTAAAGATTGTTGATTTATGTAATCTATATATGTATATGTTTTTCTTCATTGGCTAGCAAGAAATATTGTAATCGATTAAAACTTTCATCTTGAGATTTGTTTAGATCTTTATGATTTGGGATCCCAAGGTTACAGAAAATTCATTTCTGTCGCGGTTAGTTTGTCTATCTGTTATAATTCCTACCTGATCCTGAGCCTGAATCCCCTTGGTTACATAGTCGTGGTCTAAAACAGTTTCATATTTTACATCATACGTTCCTGGTTGCTCTTAGCAAAGCAAGAGCTATTCTTTTCAACTATATCAACTTTTTGATACTTTGTTTGATACGAATTGTTATATATTATCTAAATGCTTAAAATCATAGAAGAGTAAAAGTCGCCCATCTCGTATGATATTCGTCATTCGTACAACAAAAATCATCCTACAACTAAACAGAAGAATTAGCGGTACATTTCAGCACCTGTAATTGACGAACAATTATCGTCGACGTTCGTCACACAGTCAACCAACCTATTTCCGTTGCCTCGATTTGTTCTTCCAGTATGTAATGTATCTTTATTTAATAGGAGCGAGGAAAAGAAGAAGGCAATATGACTCGACGGCGATATTGTCTTTCGTGAAAGTTATGTTAAATAAACACACATTCTGTTGACTCATCGGATTTCTCCTATAGTGAATTGCAACAATATGACCGAATATCGCTAGCCGCCCTGATGAGGAGGCGTCAAACTAACTTGCTAATTGCTCTAAAATTCGAAAATGAACAGCTGTTGATCTGACAGTAAAACAGTCCACATAATAGGTGTTGTTTCTGATCGAGAAAAACTAAGCGATTTGGCTCAGTTCATAAGCTTTTCAACGTTAAAAGAAAAAAATCTAACAAAAGAAAATTAAGTTTGACTTTCCAAGATTTATAAAGCTATATTACAGGGCAAATCACAAATATTTTATCCTCTAATTACTTCTCGTAAATTTTGTGACGCGAGAGCCAACGTGAATGTTGTTTAAGGGACTGTTGCTATCAAATTTAGAAATAAAATGAATTTTTGGATGTAGTAAATATTTATCTCTATAGGTACACCAAATGTTCATATGGTTTTTCTGATTCTATTGAAAAAAATGCTGAATAAAGTTGGTTGTGTTTTTAGTATCAAAACATCGTACCCTTAACGGTGGCCGTCTACTGATCAGTAACGAAAGCAATTCACACATCGCACTGATCGGAAGCAATCGGATTTACGATGGTATGTGTGCACTACATCCGGAGCGTTGGAATTGCTGATCGGTACCCAGAATCAAGTTGATTAGTGGAACTTATTCATAATCATATCATTTAAATAAATCGCTCCGAGCAACCCTCAGGTAGAACTTGACGTGTGCGGCTGCCCTAAACATCAATAGAGTTAGAGCAACTTGACGTGAACTTTACTTAAAATCGGTAACCCAGAAACGTGCTCACTGTCGCTTCTGTATGAGAGTATTATTCTGGGCCATTTTGGTTTTATAGTTATTTTGTATTCGCCAAAAATTATATATTTTTTAAAGAGAGCAGGTAGTTTAATTTTGTATTTTCTGTAAAAATCTTTGATCAGATGTTGTTTCGACAAGAACACTTAATCCAAAGGTTTAATTAGTTATTTTATAAGTGTGGTTTAAAGTCCATTTAATATTGCTGGTTTAAGACGGTTTGCGGATTAAAAGTTTTATTGCCCATTTCCAGATCTATTTACTGAACTTTATTGGGAGAATTTTATTGCAAGCATAGCCTTTTATCTTATATAGTGCAGCAAATAGTCTTTCTAGACTTATATAACTAAATCGAAGGTAAAACACAACAGAGAGTTTACTAAAAATATCCGTTCTATTTTAAATTAATATTTTTCTCTGGAAAAGAACGAGAAAAAACGAAATGTTCTAAGCTTCAATAGCTGGTCAGTAAAGGGTCGTGTTTTTTGCTGTTCAGTTCGGAGGAATCATAGCAACGCCGCGGAGCAGATCACCCTTATTAAGACGTTGCTCTTAGATGGCTTCTGCTCCCGTTTGAATAAAAACCAGGAGACCAAGATGTGTAAAAGTTTTTTTTTTATCTTTTCCAGTCTATGCAGACTTTAAGGCTAAGTACTAACGTACCATGGAACGGGATTTAAAATATTGGCGGTTCTGAGAGCAAGAGAAAGCATCTGCAGGCAATTTGCTCCATAAACCTGGGGACTTACATAGGTGTATGAATGAGCAAGTGAAGTGTGATGTTCTAGCAGAGAAAAACTAAGACAGGGAGAAGAATATCTCGTACTGATTTCATTCATAAATACGATTTGCTTTCTATGACCTCTAAAGCGGCCTGACGCACTCTACTACCGACGTTTAAATAAAGCAGCCACGGCCGTGCATTGCTGATTTTGGGGTTATTATAAAAAAATGCTGAAAAATAAAAAGCACATGAAAAACAACAATCAAAAGTTTAAAAGATTCTCCAAAAATGTAGCCACGCGTTAAAAACAGAATAGCCCGTCGATATAAACGGTATAAAGCACAGCGAGAGTGAGTATTTAGACGCGCTGCGCCGCAGGAAACTCTCTCTGCTTGCCGTGTTGCTACCTCAATGTCTATGTCGGGGTGTATTGTGAGAATCCCACGCACCAATCTCGGGCTGTTTACATTTGAAGGCCGTCGCATTGTCGAGCTGGCGGGAAGAAGAGATATTCTTCTGTCGATCTCACACCGTGCGATTTTTTTTTATGGCCACACATTAAAAACTCGGTTTTCAAAACCCGTTGTGAAAATTTAGACCTATGGGCTAGAATTACAAATAAATTTCAGGAGATTAACAACTCCCCTCAAGTGCTCACCAATGCTGTTAATGCTGTAAAAAGAAGAATGAGAACTTGTTTGGAAGTAGAAGGCGGACACGTCTCTCATTTAGTTAAAATTTACTTCGAATTCACTAAGGAGGTTTAAAATTTAGTACTGGTTTTAATTAAGATCTTCTAGCTGATCAGTTATGTTTTGACAGGTTTGTGTCCTGTCATTGTTAATAAGTCGTCATTAAAAACATGAAATATTCTGATATTTTAGCGATTTGTTTGGTTTTCGAATGACTTTCGTCTTGGAACGGGTTGTTAGAATCAAATTTAGATCTATTATTGTTGAAAGTACGTATAAAATTGTCCTTTCTTTATAAATTTACGACAAACCTCAGAAATAAATTCATAGCATAAAAATTAGTTGTCTTATTCTTGCTTAAAGCTTAAACTTGTCAGGTTAAAGCTTTTGGTTGTCAAATTAGACCGGACTAGCGTTTGAGAATCCGGCCGATTTTTAGGTTCTTGGTTATAATTTTTTTTTAATTCTGTGTTATGCAATGACAATGACAATAATGTAATTTTCTTAAAAATAAACAGCCAGATTCTCCAACGCCAGTCCGGTCTAATTTGACAACCAAAAGTTTAAAACTGACAAGTGTAAGAATAAGACTACTAAGTTTTATATTGTCAATTTATTGGTCAGCTTTTTCGCAAATTTATAAAGGAAAGGGCAATGTTAGTACGTACTTCCGATAAAAATAGAACTAAATTCATTACACCAACTCGTTCCAAGATGAAAATCATTTGGAAACCTAGCAAACTGCGGATATATTGGAATATTTCATAAGTTTTTAATGACGAATAATTATTAACAGTGACAGCAGAAACACCCGTGAAAACATAACTGATCAACTATAAGATCGTAATTTAAACCAGTACTAGATCTTAAACCATCTTAGTGAATCTGAACGAAAAACTTCAGAACTTGACAGTTTTATTTTTTATTTACCTATACCTTTTATCTATGTTACCTTTCAATTGTAATAATTTAAGACATGCATGATTGATTCCACGGCATACTTTGAGGATTTCCTTTTTATCCTACGTTACATCCATCTATTATCCAGCTCTTTATCCGAGACCTGTTTGGAAATATAAAAGTTGGAGTAACAAATATCTACTATCGTCAGGGTAATCGTGGATGGGATTGATAGCTGAAGAGAGCAGGCCATTAATATGAAGAAGAAATAGCTTTGGTACCAGGACTGATACTACGGTACGCCAGCTTTAATAGGATGTAAGTTAGATGAGTGACCATCCACTACAACAGATATGCGTCGATTAGAAAGAAAAGTGCATATTTTAGTCTAAGATCCGAAGTAAGCTCGTCCTTCACCGATCTGCTTACCGGATGAAAACTATTTTTTATCAATGGTAATATGTTAACAAATATATCGCAAATGGGTTGCCTAATGAAATATGGTCAAGGCTATCAGGGTGTGCGTGGATTTTCTTGCAAATTACAAACTTTTTTATTATGAATTTTAGAGAAAAAAGTTACTCTTCATAAAAAGTTTTGCTTTAAAAACTATTAAGTTTGACATAGAAAAATTTTACTTTAGACATACAGGGTATCCAAAAAATGATAAAACGTAATTTACTAAAACGAATTATTTTTAAATTTTGATTTTTTTCATATACTTAGGCAAATTACAGTACTTTATGAACTATTGCCTCTTAATGGTACAAATTTAAATAAAAAAAAATTTAAAAATAATTCGTTTTAGTCAATTACGTTTTATCACTTTTTGGACATCCTGTATACACAAATTAAAAACTTTCTATGTCAAACTTAATATCTTTTTAAGCAAAACTTTTTATGAAGAGTAACTTTTTTCTCTAAAATTCATAATAAAAAAGTTTGTCATTTGCAAGAAAATCCACGCACACCCTGGATATAGCCTTGACCATATTTCATTAGGCAACCCATTTGCGATATATTTGTTAACATATTACCATTGATAAAAAATAGTTTTCATCTGGTAAGCAGATCGGTAAAGGACGAGCTTACTTCGGATCCTGTACTATTACATAGGTACATAGCTTGGGAGGAAGACCGTGAGAAAGTAGTTTGTTGGAGAGAGTAGCATGCCATACTTGGTCACGGGCATTGGAAATATCAAGGGTAACAATCTGGCATTCGCCATAAAATATCAGAGACTTGAGACTGGGTAGTTGTGTGTGAGGAAGGTAATTGAGTTTAGTAGTAATACTTATTACTTATGATCTAACTGAAGCAGTACACCACTGAATATCACATTCGCTAAAAGTAAAATATCATTTCAAATTGACTAGATTTTAATTAAATTCGTAATTAATGTTACTATTGAGACCTGAAAATGTCAAATAATAAAACGGCAAGACCGCCGCAGCGAGGCTGGCGAATAAATTTACATCGAAACTAAAGCAAAGAGACGAAGCGAAGTTTATTAAGATGGGGGTGAAAGGGTGAAATTAGCCACGAAAGCAAAATGTTTTTCGAATTTGGGCGGTTCCTTGTTTTATTTTACACATAAAACAGCGTCCTTGTTTAGTCTACGAATGAATGATAATATAGTAAATCAGTAACCCCGAAAACATGATAGAGGGTGAACCCCGGCAAGGTAAAGCAGTTACTTCCTGCTTGGTCAGTTGTATCAACCCACACTATATTGTTGTCATAAATACAAGAGTTGGAAATTTGGTATAAGTTTTGGGCTTTTGTTTAAGGTTCTTTGCTATTGGGCTTTTAAGACGCGGTGGATAGTATTATAGGGGTTTAAATTCTTTTAATTTTAGTTCTGGAACAAAACGATGAGGTTGGGTCATGGGTAATGTCAAGATGGGGAAACACACATCTCGTGAAAGAAAAGTTTCCAGCAACATGTTTTTGCCGTTCTGTATTTATCAGAGTTTGTAAACTGATCGAAATACGATAATGATATTGTGATTTCTCCGAGAAAAAAAAATCCCAGAAGAAAAGATGGCTTGCTTACGTTTCCTAATCCTTTTTATATGTATTTTTATTACGTTGGCACTACAAGCGAGTGTATTGACCAAGGGACCTACAGTTTAACTTGGACTCCGAACCACGGTCCTCAGTAACATGACAACCAGAGCGTTATGCCTGCTGCCTTTTGTTACCTACCGACTGGGGAGTGTAAAGCGGCGCCTTCATCATACGAGATATCCGATCTCATCCGGCCTGTAACCGGCGTGAATAGGACGGTTTTGCCGTCGAATCATTTTACACTCTTCCCTACGCTTTTCCACCTACCAAGGACACTAGGGCAAGTTCTTCCAGATTTATGGGATGCCTTAGACTAAAGAGGTAAATTACTTAATTCTAGTATGCCTCGACGAGTCCAAGCAGTTATAGACAACAGAGGTGGAATTACTCGCTACTAAATAGTTTTCAATTTTCAAAAAAAAAATCTGTTTTGTTACATATTAGAAAAACGTATTGTTAAATTCTGTTAATAATACAAAAATTTAAGTTGAAAGAATATGGTTTATTTCTAGAAATGATGAGGGAACGTGGAAGTATGTCAAATTTTGTCCTAAACTTTTGTTTCTCAGAGAGAACGCAATATCTTGAACTTATTTCAATCAGTTTACAGTAAAACTTTAAAGCATTGTGAGTAAATGACATAACAATAGGTTCTCTATAACAGAAAATAAATAGATATTTGTTTATAATTAAAGTTTCCGTAAACGGAACCCTTTTTCTATGGGAAGTCAAACAACGGTTTTTGCTTCTAATAAAGAGAAAAACTGCTGCCCTGTAAAGCTGTGGCGCCATTAGAATTAAAGAATATAAAACTACAATCAATTTTTTAAAGGTACATTTTTCTAATAAACTGATTTTAGCAATAGATAAATGACTTTTTAGACATTTGTTACAAAATTGCAAATATATACTTAAAATTATTGCATGGCGTTTAACCAATTTTTCGTTAAATATGCTTTTTTTCGACATTCCGGTTAATACGGATACGAATTCATATTATTCCCTCATTAAAGAAGAATAGAAAGAATAAAAAAGAAGAATACTCAGCAGCAAAGATTACTTGGGAACAAGTAAAAATTAGCAAATCCAAAAAGCAGACAAAAGAACAGTTTCCAAAACATTTTAGAAATTACAAGCATTCATCTAATTACTATATCCTCACTCAGTTGCTTTATACTGAATTCCCTCTTCCATATCTACATAAAAATACTATAAAACTAAAAATATCCCTTTCACGAATCTTGTATTGATATACGAGGTGCATGCGTACAAACAACGAAACTTGATGGAAGTTTTAACATGAATTAAAAGTAGCGAACAGGTTCACTATTTCTAGGAATGATCTAATTTGATGATCCAAGGCGCTAGAATGAGGCACTTAAGTTTTGTACTATATATTTATTTTTGAGTCTTTCCATAAATGTATAAAAAAGCAAATTAATTATATATTATGTTTCCATAATATTCACGGAAAAAGAGTTATGGTAAATTTACAGCAAATAAAGTAAGTTACAAGAAGCCAGCGAGGGAACATGTTTTTTTACAACCTAATGTTATTTTACAGTTCAACTGTAAAATAATTGTGAAAGAAATTTGGTAAATTTACATACGTATGAATGAAAGTCTACTTGTCAGGGGTACATATAAATATGCAAAAATTGAGAATAAATTCTCTAACCACCTGAAAATTCCTTATACAATAAGGATTTCAACAAATAATGGTAAAACAGCTACTCTCCGGGCTATATGCCCCTCCGAGCGCTGAATTACATACCAAAATTTGCCGTATTTTCTTCAAACACAGTTAGATAAGAAAATACTAATGTTTCGAATGCAAGAAACTACCAGGAAGAAGGAAGCTTTTTCTTTAGTTAGAATGTCGTCACCTGCAGACCGGTTTCGAACTCGTTGGTTCTCATCAGTACAGGATAGACGAACACACCAACCTTCCGAAAAAGTAATCACTTAAAGCTACAACTGTCGTGCTGAATAAGCAGTGAGACACAGGCAGCGCCATCCATTAGCAGTTTCGAGCATTCAGAGTAGAGTTTACCGTAAGGTTAAATTTTCAAACGTATGAATGAAAGTCTACTTGTCAGGGGTACATATAAATATGCAAAAATTGAGAATAAATTCTCTAACCACCTGAAAATTCCTTATACAATAAGGATTTCAACAAATAATGGTAAAACAGCTATTCTCCGGGCTATATGCCCCTCCGAGCGCTGAATTACATACCAAAATTTGCCGTATTTTCTTCAAACACAGTTAGATAAGAAAATGCTAATGTTTCGAATGCAAGAAACTACCAGGAAGAAGGAAGCTTTTTCTTTAGTTAGAATGTCGTCACCTGCAGACCGGTTTCGAACTCGTTGGTTCTCATCAGTACAGGATAGACGAACACACCAACCTTCCGAAAAAGTAATCCCTTAAAGCTACAACTGTCGTACTGCATAAGCAGTGAGACACAGGCAGCGCCATCCATTAGCAGTTTCGAGCATTCAGAGTAGAGTTTACCGTAAGGTTAAATTTTCAAACGTATGAATGAAAGTCTACTTGTCAGGGGTACATATAAATATGCAAAAATTGAGAATAAATTCTCTAACCACCTGAAAATTCCTTATACAATAAGGATTTCAACAAATAATGGTAAAACAGCTATTCTCCGGGCTATATGCCCCTCCGAGCGCTGAATTACATACCAAAATTTGCCGTATTTTCTTCAAACACAGTTAGATAAGAAAATACTAATGTTTCGAATGCAAGAAACTACCAGGAAGAAGGAAGCTTTTTCTTTAGTTAGAATGTCGTCACCTGCAGACCGGTTTCGAACTCGTTGGTTCTCATCAGTACAGGATAGACGAACACACCAACCTTCCGAAAAAGTAATCCCTTAAAGCTACAACTGTCGTACTGAATAAGCAGTGAGACACAGGCAGCGCCATCCATTAGCTGTTTCGAGCATTCAGAGTAGAGTTTACCGTAAGGTAAAATTTTCAAACGTATGAATGAAAGTCTACTTGTCAGGGGTACATATAAATATGCAAAAATTGAGAATAAATTCTCTAACCACCTGAAAATTCCTTATACAATAAGGATTTCAACAAATAATGGTAAAACAGCTATTCTCCGGGCTATATGCCCCTCCGAGCGCTGAAGTACATACCAAAATTTGCCGTATTTTCTTCAAACACAGTTAGATAAGAAAATACTAATGTTTCGAATGCAAGAAACTACCAGGAAGAAGGAAGCTTTTTCTTTAGTTAGAATGTCGTCACCTGCAGACCGGTTTCGAACTCGTTGGTTCTCATCAGTACAGGATAGACGAACATACCAACTTTCCGAAAAAGTAATCCCTTAAAGCTACAACTGCCGTACTGCATAAGCAGTGAGACACATGCAGCGCCATCCATTAGCAGTTTCGAGCATTCAGAGTAGAGTTTACCGTAAGGTAAAATTCTCAAACGTTTGACTGAAAGTCTACTTGTCAGGGGTACATATAAATATGCAAAAATTGTTTTGGTAGTACAACAGTTTTCTATTTACCGGCCAATTCAATTCAATTCATTTTCATCTAAAATTAAGATTGTTTCACCATTGATGTTAAAAGTAACTTTCTTATACTGTAAAATATAGGAACCCTACTCTGGAATTTATCATTAAAAATACAAATTTTTCGAAAATTTTCAGTCAAGTTTTGGTAATTACCATTGTAAAAATTCCGATTTGGGGGGGGGGGGGGCTGGTCAAAATATAAACCTTGTCGTATTTCAATATTGATGGATTCAGGTTGAATCATTGATGGAAAAATATTAAAATTTATCTTATTTTTACTAATAAACACAAAAGGAGATTTTTGAAATTCAATGCGAGTTTATGAAATTGAAACCAAGACAGCAGTATTTGTAAATCATAATTAATTTTGAAATATAAATCGTCTAGTTTTTCAGAAAAATAAATAATATTCGTATCTTCTGCAAAAAATTTAATATTATCTTTTAAATTTAATTTGGAAATCGAGTTAATGGATATTAAAAAATAGTATAGGCTCTTATATTAATCCTTGTGGAAAACAACAAAATATTTCTTTTTCAGAACTACTCCTATTAAAATTGCCAATTTGAACAAACTGTTTACGGTTATTTAGATAATTTTGAAATAATTTGGATGTAACTTTAATAGAATATTGTGGTTTACCGTGTCAAAAGCTTTACACAGATCCAGAGAAAACAAACAGCATTTTTTATTACTATCAACATTTAGTTGGATATCTGTTACATCTGCTACAGCTATTTCTGTATTCCTAAATCTGCGAAAACCATATTGGCCAGTGAAAAGCAGATTTTAGCTTTCCAAAAAATCAAGCAACGTCTTGTTTATCACCTTTTCTAGTATTTTAGAAAAAACTAGTAATACGAATATTGGGCTATAATTACTACATTCATATCGTTTTAAATACAGGGACAACTTTGGCAATTTACCCTAACATAAACATAATTTGAAAACCAAGGAAATCTTATAAATATTTGAATTAATAAATTTTTAAAAATAACTTATTAACAATGATTGCACAAAAGCTGTGAACCCTGATGAACTAGAACATCTTAATTCAAACCTTTGTAGTAAATTTTGGTATAACATTTCTAGTTTCTCATTTTTTGTACTTCCTCAGTCATCATTGACAGTATTGTGACTAAGCTATCTATAAAAGGACATCGGCTTATTCTATTTTTTGTTTATCGCTTATTTCTACTAACAATAGAACCCCTTATAGATATCTCCGAATCCGCCCATGAAATAAGTTATAACTTGCGTACAAATAAGATAAACTTAGCATCCAATTTATAAGACTTTTTTACGACATGCAATTCGCCAAATCAGGATAAATCGTATTACTAACCCTAGACGAACTCCTCGCTAAATGGAGGGTAGCGGTTCCCTTTTTCATGATTTTACAACCCTAATTTTACGGTATCCATTATTTTATCTCCCCGGAGATCTGCCATAATCTCTAAAAATTGGAAAAGTTCGAATCGCTTAATTCCAAATGTGATTGACGTTTCTCTTCGATGCGTATTCGGAGAAACTTTTGAGGTTAAAAAGACGTATGGACGGGTTTTTTGTCGAGGTCGTGGAAGTTTTGCAATTGATTTCTGGAGTAAAAACGATTTATAAACGAGTTAAGATAAATTTTTGATTTTTTATTTGAACTGCCTATTTTGGAGCGTGTTAATTAAATTTTAAAGTATGTGGAAATTGCCAAAAAAATTATGCGGTGATTGACTGAGGATTGAGTGTGTAAAATTGATGTAACGGACAAGTGAAACTGACTGGGACTGTGATGTACGTAGTTGTGTATTCAAAATAAGACAGGAATGGAGTTTATATTTTTGAAATTTCATAAAAAATGGTGAAACCTATAATGAGACATTAGTTAATTTGGCAAGATTTTCCATTCCAATACAAAAAAATTGAAATAAAAATCTTTTCTTGAATATTTGAAATTAAAAATCTACACTCCTGTGCTGCACGCTGCTCAGGGTTGCCACCTTTCGGCGAGGACCAGTCTATTAATCGCTACTACAATTAGCTGATTTTTAACGGGCAAGCAGGGCCCACTAGACGACAAAATTGACAATTATACCAAATAATACGATAATGAGTATTAAAACGAGGACAGTCCTTGCTAAACGACACGGGTGGCAACTCGAGTAGGTACCTACCTTTGTATTGGAGTATGTACGATATAATAAAAAATGTAGGAAGAATCTACTGCGGAGTAAATATCCCCCCTGTCGTTAGACATGGAATCGTACGTTAGAAATCGTTTATGGTCCCTCTACACATTGGCCGAGGTTATCCGATTGACAGCAAGCGCCAAATCAACCCCAAGATATGAAGAGTTCATTCCTCACCCAACTTCGTCTATATATTGGTGATTTGTGTAGGCTGAGACAACATATAGAGGGGCCTTGAAAAAGTTTAGCCCTTGCAACATTTAGTCCAAAAAATGTCTTCCTATGAAGAAAGTTCTTAAGAATTTTAGTCTGAAAACATTCAATTAGCTTTTATGTACAGGGTTATTAATTATATTTGGGCCAATAGATAACTTTCTTATTTGAGGAGATGTTTCAATTAGAAAAATTGAAGATTTGTACAGGATCCATCCCATCAGGAAACGTAACTGAAAAAAACAATGGAATATTACATACGCGAGTTTTGAATTAACCTTAAGTTATTTCAGAGGGCTGACTATAATATCTTCTTGATTTTTATTTTTCTAAATTAAATATTTTTCTATCTCTTCAAGTAAAAAGTTATCTATTGGTCCAAATATAATCAACATCCCCGTACATTAGAAGATTTGAACATTTTACTTGAAAAACGAATAACACTAATACATATTTGTTTAATACATCACTCATGGTTAATTGATTACCTGAGTATTTTCCGCTGCAGTTAGTAGATCATTATTCTAATTTATTCTTAAATTATAGATTTTTCTATTACGGATCTATGCAACTACTATGACACTAGCTTTAGTGCTATTAAAGAACACTACAATTGTTGGTAAACCGAAGCATCCTCTTTCTATATAATGGAATAGTATGCAGTAGTAGATATTTCTACAGGTTTAAGGAGAATACACTGTAAAAAAAAATGATTAAATTTTAAATCAAATTCAACCCAATTTTGACTAAATCCAGGTCCACGCCAGATTGATTGAAAAAATTAACACTGCATATTGATTAAATCGAAGGATCTGTGATTAAATTTTCTTATTCAAAATTGATTAACCTAGGTAACAATTAATTCTGATTACATCTAAATCAATTTTTATTAAAATTTTCTTCCATAATGATTAAATTTCCATAATACTCTAATCATTTTTTATTAAACCTTAAATCCAATGTGATTGATATGCAATCATCAGTAGCACCGCCCTTCCCCTCTCCGCCCTATAAAGTACCTGATTAGGGCGTCGATTTTATTTATTAAATGACAATACTATAATACATAAGAAAAGGGAACACATTAAAGAACAAACAGATGAAATTATATAAAAGATAGGTAATGCAAATTCCCAAAGCATGGGAATTGTCTGTCCCATATCATAAACAAAAATCCGGGGAGGTGAGGCGTGGACCTGGATTTAATCAAAATTGGGTTGAATTTGATTTAAAATTTAATAATTTTTTTTACAGTGTAAAAGTTGAAAATAATTATATGAAGTAAAAACACGAAAATTATTTACTCATCTGTAAATAAATACATAAAACACTAATGAAGACCTGGCATGACAAATCTTTTCTTTGAAAATACATGGAAAATAACTTACATTGGTGCATGAGTTCCTCCAAGGGATTGGATTCAAGATCTGAGATTTTTGCGTATTTCTTTTGTTTTTGAAACATAATTTCACCAACATGATGTAACAACAAAGTTTTTAAAAGAATATTCGTAAAATTTTAGAACAGGTTGACCACTTCATTCGTTATAACCTCACATTGCACATTGCACTACCACAGAAACCGCCATACCTACTGCCGCTACTGCCGATTAAATGGAATTTTTGCAGATTGCAGCGGGGTGGATGGATATCGGTACTCCCTTGTGATTAAAAGGTTGCGTACTGCGCATGTGTTGGCGGCTTGGTTTAGAAGTTTGAGTATTTTTTAGTCAGTAGGTGATTGATACTGATTATTGTGATTATTTTAACAAGGAAATATGATTTAAAATGTTTGTCTTTTTTATGCATTTGATCAGTATCGATTTAAAGTAATCGAGAATGAGTAATTTGTTTGAATCATAACGAAGATTATGAAACTGATTTAGAAAATAATTACAAATTAAATCAAAAAATTTAATCCGGCCAATAAAATCAGACATCTCTTGTGGTTAATCAACTGGATTTTTTACTGTGTACTATTTATTTTAGTAACTTCAGGAAATAAAGTAAATACTTTGCAATTTAACAGGAGCAGAGTTAGGATTTCGTCTAAGGGGGGGGGGGGGGGGCGCAACATCACCTCGAGTTAGACAAAAGCATACACCAAAAAAACGGGCGTGCGACATCACTTTTTTATTGTTTAGGTCGCTAAGAAATGAGCTCTGGTTTATAATCTAAATATAAACCTGTTCTTGCGAAAACAGAACCGTTGGTCATTTTAACTTACAAATGTTCTAGCCTTTTTTTATTTATACACTCTGTCCATTTGGACTGATATACAAAAAATTTTCGAAGACACTATTGTAAAAGCACATTTTTTCGAAAATATATTTTCTCGAAAACAGAACTTTTTCGATAATACATTACTCGAAAACTGGAAGCGTTTTCCAATTTTTTTTTTGGAAACCAACTTTTCGAATTGTTTTAAAAAGTACTCTTCGAAACTACATTTTTTCAAAGAAAACATGTTTTTTGAAAGTATATTTTTTCATTGTTTCGAAAAAAACTTTGAACATTCATATTTAAAAAAACGCTTTTTGAAGAAATAACTTACTACAGAGTAACATGGCAGACAAGGAAACAAACTTGACCGAACACAAAAACGGTTCGTAGATATCAATTCACGATTCATAATTTAATTTTCGAAAAACTATATTTTTGGAAAATGTAATTTTAAGATTCTTTTCTGAATTTTTTTTTTTAATTTTGTAGATCTGTTCTCGAATAAGCATCTTTCGATGAAGCTGTTTTTCGACAAAATATACTTAATTTAACAACTAAAATATGTTTTTGAAAAGAAAACAGTACACGCGACAGCACCAATAAAATTATTTGATTAGGTAATATGAAAGTGTAAAAATATTTTAGCATTTTCCTTTTTATGCATTCTGCTCATTTGGAGGGATATACTTACATAAGTACAATTTTTCGAAAACGAATTTTTCTCAAACACTTTTCAAAAATACATTTTTCCCAGCGAACATCTTTTTCGAAATTAAATTTTGTCGAAAAACACTTTTCGAATATTAATTTTTTCAAGCAACGGCTTTTGGAAAAATAATGTATTTGAATGTAACGCACCAAACCTAAGGAAACCTGATCAATCTCAAAGAAGGTTCGTTTAGATTTGTTCAGGACAGTTTTTGATCTTTTCTTATGTAACATTTTCGAAGCTAGTGAAGTTCATAGCCTAATACTGTTTTCGAAAATTGTATACCTATTTATGAAAAATTATTTCTTAAAGACATTCTTAAAAAAATATACTTTCGAAATATGTGTTTGGGAGAATTTCATAAATCTGTTTTCAAAAGAGCATCTTTTCAGACAAGGTACTTTCGAAATAGGTTTTCGAGAAAACATTTTTGGAAAATTACGTAAATCCGTTTTCGAAAAGCTGTTTTTCTAAAAAAAAAAACCTATTTGGTTATTTGTTTTCGTAAGTTAGGAATGCTATTAGAGACCATATAAGAGCATGTAAATCAAAGATGCCGAAAAAGGCTTGCATTTTTTATATACCATATTCATATTATAGATCTGTTATTCATATTTTTGTGGTATAATTTATAATTTATTATAGACCTTACATAGGCGGCAAATGTTTGTTTTTGTTTATAATATTTTGTAGAACTGGTACAAATGGATAATATTTATGATACAATATTTATTTATATAAAACTCTCTTTTGAAATCCTTTTTGTACAAGACTCAAGGGGGGGGGGGCTTCCCCCGCCCCCTAAATCCGCGCCTGCAACTTAGTATCGTCTTCGTTTAGAAACAGATAGTAATAAATGATAAAATTTATGGTAACAGCATCTACTTCGTTTTTATTATTCATACCAACCAGTATTGTATGCCTATAGCTTTGTCTTATTAGGTATTCCATACAATCGAAATAGTCTGTTTACATGTCATTAAATTACAATTTAAAGGCTTGCGGTCTGGGTACGAGTGTTGATTTTGGGGGAAGCTTTAGCACCTGAGTATTTAGTAATTATTACAGGTAATTATTTGCACCAGGGAGGTTGTCGTCGCATGTCTATTACTTAGTCAGAAACTCAAATTTGTTTAGGATATGCTCGAAATAATAAATTAAGGAAACAGGACACGTTCGATTTTAAACTAAACCAATGTAAGTTCCAGATTGCTGCAATCTCCAAAATGAGCGTTATCGAATCGAACCCCATATCTGCCACCACCTTTTAAGTACTGGTGGTCAGAACCGTATGATTTTAAAAATTGGATTACAAAATTTAGAGTTAGCTTCATAATCAAATTTTAATTCGATTTATATTGCTACTTATAACTACAGCGTATTCCGATTATGATAATGGATGTTTTATTATGTTATTCATAACTAAAATTTTTGTCATCGCACACACAGAGAAGTTATTGTAAAATCTTTATAATCGGATGACACCGATTTTCTGCAAAATCAGATTATCGGCTATTTTTATTTAAATTATCACATCGCTAGTTTATACCCCACATCTGACACCACGTTTTAATTGTTTTAGATAGCCTTTTAGGAGGAACAGACAACATGCTCATAAAATGATACCAACAATACTCTTGGGATCATAAAATATGATTTAGTTTCTCGCTATTTAACTTAATTTGATATTTTGCTTCTGTCTTGCTGTAACAAAACAGCAAGCTTCAAATGGATGAGAACTTAAAATTTTCAAGACAATCTACAGCCCACCTACCACTTGCTTAAACTCTCCATTTGTACATTCAAGATTTCAATTATAATTTGAATCTTTATAATCGGATTACACCGAATTTCTACAAAATCAGATTATCGGTTATTTTTATTTAAATTATCCCATCGCTAGTTTATACCCCACATCTGACACCACGTTTCAAATGTCTCAAATGGTCTTTTGGAAGGAACAGACAAGATACTCTTAAAATGCTACTTACCTTACTCCTGGGATCATAAAATATGGTTTAGTTTCCCGGTATCTTAATTAATTATATTGCTTTCATCTTGCTTTAAATAGATGAGAACTGAAGTTTTGAAGAAAATCTACATCCTACCAACCGCTTGCTTGAACTCCCCATCTTTGCGGTAAAAATTGCATTTATAATTTGAATCTTTATAATCAGATTACACCGATTTTCTAAAGAATAAGATTTCCATAGCTAGTTTATACCCCACATCTGACACACCATTTTAAGTGTCTTGGATGGCCTCTTAGACGGCACAGAAAAATGCTCTTAAAATGATACTAACCTTACTCCTGGGATCATAAAGTATGCTTTAGTTTCTCGGTATATAACTTAATTAGTTTCTCAGTATATAACTTAATCAAGTATTAAGTTCATGAGAACTCAAAACTTTCAAGAAAATCTACATACCACAAATCGCTCGTTTTTTTTTTGCCTGGGCTAGTCTGCCATTCAACCACTCTCTAAATTTCAATATGCTGACCATGGCTGTTATATATAATAGTCCCAAGTACCTACAAAATAAGAAGAAACAACTTGCTTTAATTCTCGATTTTTGCTTTAAAACATTAGTCAAACTTTAAAGATTCAAGTCATCTGTATGCCTGCGATTTCTCAAAAACATTTTAAACATCTACAACCTCCCTGCTTGATTGCCTCCAGCTATTTTCCCATTCAAGTTAAGAAAGTGACAAGTTAGAGGGCGAACACATTCTTTTAATACAATGCATACGGAAATAAAATGAAGTAGGGGGAGCATAAAGCTTATTTGTCAGGAATTTGTAATGACATGCGGGGTTTGAAACAGTGGCACTGCTGCGAATCAGTGACGCACTGTATAAAAAATGTATTATACACATATTTTATATTGCAAAATTGTTGGCTGTTGATGTTTTCGCACTCTTTAGCAACAAAAATTTTTGTGGAATTTCTGTTTATAAACAGCAGCAATATTTGTATTTAAATTAGTCTCGAATAAATTTCTATTAGTTAAAGTAGAAGTCAAATTTTGTTGCAGTATACAGAGGCGCGTTATTTCTCAGTTCGATACGAGTAAAAATAATGCCTTTAGTGGAGGGCGGTGATCTCCAGACTGATAATATGGCGAATCGGTAAGGCGTTAACTAAAGTGATATTTCTAGGATCTGGAACCGTTACTTAGAAACCAATTGGCCTAGATTCGGTCGACCTCGGGTTAAAAATGAACGTCAAAATCGTCTCATAACTTCATGTGTTAAGACGTAACACCAATATTGTCATACCTGCAATTTAAAGAGAGGTGCCAAATGCAACGGGTGTGCGTGTATCACTTGCTACATTGAGTCGATGAATTTTTAACACTGGATTGAGGAACAGAAGGCTTATTCGTGTGCCAGTATTAATTCCCGATCAGCGGGTAAGCGTTATGATTAGGCTCTTGGGCAACTTCAACATAACGGTGATCACTGGAGTAACGTAATATTTTCGGATGAGACCAATATATGTTTAATAGGCGTATTCGAGTGGGGAGACAACCAGGACCTAATTCTTATTTAAATAGTGCCGCTCTTGTTGTTCCTTATGCAAGCGGAAGTGCCATGTTCTGGGCTGGGATAATGCAAAATTTTCAAACCTTATTGGTTCATATACCGGCGAACCTAAACAGACAGTCATATATTGCCAACATTCTTCAGCTTTTTGTCCTTCCTTACCAACAAGCATTTGGAGATGCCTTTATTTTTGTGATAATGCCCGTCCATATCGTTCAAGGATGGTAAATGAGTATCTTGAGGAAAACAATATTACTCGTATGGACTGGCACCAAATTCTTCCGATCAAAATCCTATTGAACATGCTTGGGATATATGGAAGAATGCAACGTATTCAGCAGCTAAGAATCCTGAATGAGCTGGTACAAGCTGCAATTCAAAAATGGAAATACCTGTCGAAAACCTGAACAATCTTATTAGAAGTATCCCATCACGTTTAGATAGCTGCATTAGGGCAGGAGGAGAATATACAGAATATTAGTTTTTTTGCAAATAAAAATTTTGTGATTTTCACAATAAATTTTTCTTTGATTTATACGAAATTTTTGATTTAATTTAATTTTTTACCTCTGAGCTATATAAAAAAATAAACAAAAAATTTTGTATTGATGAAAATTGATGATAAGTTAACACTAATGACAACATAAATACTAGTTTTCCTTTATATTATAGTTTTATATAGAATTTCTCGATATATGCAATACTTTTGAAACTATGGTTTATGGGCAAACCTATGTTATTGAATTTTTCATAATCGGATATTTAAACAATAACATTGTTAAGAAAATTAAAATAGGAGGAATGTGAGCTAATTACATTTCTTTATAATCTAAAACTGAAGCACAGCAATGTTATTGAGTTTAAGATTTTCCATTTTTTTCATCACACATTTACTGATCTCCGCTACTGATCTAAAGGAAAGAGATGATTAGAGAAACATAGTGAAAACGTGGGGTGACAGTTGAATTTGCACGTGACCCTATTCTAAAGTAAAACTCACATCATTTTTCTCTCTTCACGCCGACATGAAAAAGTGACTGCGGAGCTATTTAGAAAATATCGCCTTTCTATTTTAGAGAAAAGCTTTAAAAATCATACAATCATGTAATATAGAGAAGAAATCAAAATTGCATTTTTTCAGAAAGATAACTGAAACATTTTAATACATTTCTTATGCGTACTATACTGGATTATGAGTGCTTGCACATTTAATTTTTTTGCATCTTAATTAATGCTATTTCGATGATGGATGAATTAAATAAACGATAAAATAAATTTCAATTTCAGTTAAATCTTCGTGACAATGTTTTCATTTTCGTTTAAAACTTATATGCCAACGGCATTAAACAGGTTTTTCAAAATAATACTTATTCTGTTTTTGAAAAAAAAATTACTTAATTTAAAATGTTTTTTCAGAAATATTTTTTTTAGAGAACATATTTTTCTAAATTAAATTTTTTCGGATATTAATTTCTTCAAGCAACGGCTTTTTCAAAAAGTAATTTACAAGAAAGTAACGTACCAATACCTAACCTAAGGAAACCTGATCAAACCCAAGAAATGTTGGTTTAGGTTTGTTCAGGACCTTTCTACGTGTTTTTTTCGTTAATATCTTCCAAGCTACTAGAGTTCATAATTTAATTTTCTAAATACTGTTTTCGAAAACAAATATTTTTGGAAAATTCATATTTAAAGAAAACTAAAGACATTTAAAAAAAATTACTTTCAAAATAGAACGAGTTTTCGAGAAAATATTTAAAAAATATTTCATAAATGCGTTTTTATAAAAGCATCTTTGAAAAAGCTGTCAGGACATTTTTTAAAAATGTACGTTCAAAATAATAATAATATGTGTTTTCGAGAAAATATTTTTGAAAAATTTTGTTTTCGAAAAAGCTGTTTTTCAAAAAAATTACTTTTAAAAGAGATGTTTTTAAGAAATCTATTTCGTTATTTGTTTCCTCTAGAAGCCACAACGATTAGGCGCAAAATTTTGATAAGATGGCAGTGAGATGTGTAAGGAATGTTTTCAGAAACAATCTAAGACCATGTAAATCAACAATGACAAAAAAGGCTTGCATGTTACATATTACATAGAATTGACCTTTTTTTCATATTTTTGTGTAAAATTACATTAACGTTACATAACATTACATAGACGGCAAATATTTATTTTTGTTTATAATATTTCATAGAATATGTAGGAATGGTGAATGTTTATGTTCCAATATTTATTTTTTTTAAATTCGCTATGGAAATTCGTTCTGTACAATGCTTTGAGGGGGAGCCCCTCTGCGCCCCCTAAATCCGCACCTACCTACGATGACCACCTACTCTCCAATAAAAAGAAAGTAATTTGCGCCCCCCCCCCCCCCTAACGACACGGCACGCCACTGGGTATAATGACCTCTGAGCATCGCTACGCTACGCGAAGGCTATGCCGAAAAATAAAATCAGTTTTAAACAATATTTTGCAGTTTTCTTTGATAGGTCGGAAACTTTTCATTATATCCTCGTATTTCAGGATTGTCAGATTTTCAGGCCGTACCATGTATTTTCAACCGTTCCTTCTAAATCAGACAGTTGTGTAGCGATTACGTGGTAACTTGAAAACGTAAAGTTATATATCAGGCGTAATCCTCTTAAGCAAAGTTGCCTTTTTAGAGTAGACTGTTGGTTAGATTAAACCGGATTATCCCGAATTTCGGACAACCCTTTTGGACTATAGTTAAAACTTCTATTAAGTCGTCAAGAGACGACAATTTAAAACTTTTATAAGTCCTTCCTCGGATTGATCAATTGACTATTATCAAACTAAGGTCCAATTAAAATGAATCCGTAAATTTTAGTCTTTTTGCTACCGAAATTGTACACTAAACGTTTTACTTATTTACTTGTTTGTGTCAAAGACTTATTTGAAAAAGCAGGCTTTTTTCCTTATTATTGTTTCCTTATTTTATTACTACTTTTCCTTTTTGTTCCTCTTCTTTATTTGCATAATCATAATAAGTTATTCACATTCGTTATGTACATTCGAAATATGTGTATTCGAAAAAAATATTTTTAAAAAGTTTCGTTAATCCGTTTTCCAAAAACTGTTTTTTGGAGAAATATACTTTCAAAAGGATATTTTTTGAAAAAAATACCTATTTGGTTATTTGATCAAAAATGCCAAAATAGGCTTGCATTTTTTGTATAACATATTAGTATTGATCTATCTATATTCACATTTTTGTGGCATAATTCATTTCGAAGACCTTACATAGATGGCAAATGTTTCTTTTTGTTTATAATATTTCGGAGAATATTATGTAGGAATGGTTAACGTATAGTATGTTAAAATATTTATTTTTTACAAAATCAGCTATTGAAATACTTTTTGTATATGGCTTTATGGGGGCGCCGACTGCGCCGCTTTTTGAATCCGCCACTGTCCAGGCGTAATGTTTTGTGTGTACCGTTCCAGGCAGATTGAAATATACATGTGTAGTGAAATTTTAAGTGATTTTTGGTTTTTCCTGAAAGGGCTTTAACCATAAACTTTGCAAAATGGTGCGTCAGTGCCAAGTGTGGGGAAAAATGGATTCTTTTCATCCGAAACTGTCTTTTCACAGGTTTGCTCGATGGAACACAGAATACAGAAGAGCCGTTACCGGTCGTGTGTGAAACAAAATAGTTATGGATGAACACCTGCGTCTCCTTTTGCTGAAGGTCAATGGTTTTTCATAATAATACGATTTCATCTACCTCTATTAATAATCTGAAATAAACTAAACTTCCCATAGTTTTTGTCGAAGTCCCCTATTCAGATGTAGGCATTTAGACTTCCGGCGCCAATGATATAAATCTCGGTGTTGTGGGAGTGTTTCTAAGTAAAAAAAGTCGATGCCTCGCGTTCAAACTTGATGAATGGTTTCGATGTTAAACCATACATTGATAAAAATTTCCCTCTGTCAACGCTGTTATGTTGCAAACTTTGTATTGGAACATTTAAATAAAAATAGCCGGTTATTAGAGTCATCCTACATCATTCTTACTGATTTTATTACGATAAATGAAAATTATATTTCAAAGAATCCGCTAATTATTAGCAGAAACTACCTATGTTAACGTTATTTGGAACGAATTTAACTATGCAATACAGAGTCGCGCCAAGCTCCTGCAGGGCGCTGGTGGCAAAATTGCTGTCTGGAACAAAATCATCATTTTTTTGGGAAATAGTCCCGTGCGGGCGCCCCTATGCTTCTCGCGTCCTGGGCAAAAAATACAAATTATAAGAAGCGCTCTTCCTGGGTAAAATGGACATAAAGAAGCATTAATGATATTTCAATTCAGCTGATTCGCCACCAACCAGGTGCATGTGAACTAAAATTCATTTTGGTTTTTAGGTTTTTTGGTATTTAATGTCGGTTTTTACCGAAACTGAATACTAAGAAAATCTTGTCGACATAGTCAACAAAAATTAATTAATATACAGTGTGTAACAAAAATATGGAAACCTCGAAATGTCTTGCAAACCGTTCATCCGAAAAGTTTATAAACTTTTGTACATAACTTGTCATGTTGTACATGAACTTTTGTCAAGTTTACCGTTTCCCTGAAATCGACTGGAACTTAAAAGACCTTGAAATCTTTAAGGTATTTTACCAAACAGAATAAAAAATTATATTTTGAAAATGACCCGAAAAAGGGTCGAAACGTTAATGGACTTTTAATAAAAAATTGTTTTTACAATGAACGTAATCCCAAGAAACAAAAATTATAAGTGGTTCAAGAAAAATAACAATATATATATATATATATATATATATATATATATATATATATATATATATATATATATATATATATATATATATATATGCATTACCGTTAATATTTAGTATATCATGCAAGATATCTCTATTAACAGCACAAAACAATGATGAATGAGCTCTTGCTCCATTGTGCATTCGACTGTCAATTCGATGCAAAGTTGATATCATTAGTTATATGTGAGGTGAAGGGTTAAAGCTCCCACAGACTTTTGTACTTGTTATCAAATATATCAGACATGTATACATCTTCAACAGCAATTATTATTACTATAACTTTTAAACTTAACTTTCTGTTGTCATCTTCATCTGGTACATGTTGTTATTATTCATTTTAGTATTTTAACCTTTTTGTTTTGACTTTTGAATTTTTTAGCGGTTTCTTGTAGCGAAGGGATGATTTGAATTAAAAATAATTATTGCTAATTAGATAATTTAAATGTAAGGGGTGTCGCAATAAGTACTTTGGGATTTACATTTTAAATGGAACCAATAATTTTAGGAAAATAACATGCTCGATTATTTTATCAAAAAGTAGAGACATTAGTTATTTTTTTTTAAATACCGTTCTCCAAATATCACCATCGGCTGTTTCTATAGATGATAATTCTTTGCGTATAATGGTTAATAACATTTTGTCATAATAGCGGTTCAATTTCACCAATAACTTGACCAATGTTTTGCTTCAGGTCATTAATCGTCTGCGGATTTTTGGAATAGACTTTGTCCTTGAGAAAGCCCCATAATAAGAAATCGAGGAGGGTTAGATCGCATGATCTTCCAGGCAACTGAATATCACCATTTTGAGAAATGACGCAGCCAGGAAAACGGGTCCACAACAAATCCAAAGTTTCCATCGCCGTTTGACACGTGACGCCATCTTGTTGTAAGATAATTTTGTTAAGGTGCCCATTATCTAATTGGGGTCATAATAAGTTTCCTAACATACTGCGGTGGCGTTCGCCATTAAAATTAACCATCGTCATTTTTATGAAAATATGCCCTATGTTTCACAGTCCACAATGCACATCACACGGTTACTCGAAGAGGATGTAAATGCTTTTCTTTAATCACTCGAGGATTTTCGCTTCCCCGAATCTCAAAATTTTGCTTGTTCACATAACCTGCAAGGTGGACATGAACTTCCTCAGAAAAGGTAATTTCATTACAAAATTCTGCATTATTTCAAACTTCGTCTACGATGAAATTAGCAAACGTACAGCGATGCCCGTGATCTAGGGGCTTTAACTCTTGAGCTAGTTCAATTTTTCAATCTTTGGTCAAAATTTGATGCAGGGAGCTTTTCGTTATGTTCGACTGTTGAGATCGACGACGAACTGAGGTTCTGGGATTTTCGGACAGGCGGCTAGCGACCCAAAACTTCACTTTGGCTACCGCATGATGCGCATGCACCAACTTTCAAACTAGATTAGTTTTTTGCTCCGGAACCTTTAAAAAGAATCAAAAAAGATACTGAGCGAGCCTAAAACTGAGCAAATTTGTCCAAGAACGTATTTCTCAACTCCATGACCACAAGAAGACATGATATTATTTCTCTAAGCGCTAAACTCAAACTATACAAAACATAATTTTTAGGTTAAGGTAGAGACAAGATTAGTTTTTTTCTCGGTACCTTTAAAAAGACAAACAAATTTTTTTATCGGGGAAGGAGTGCTAACCCGTTTCCAATACACCTTTTAGAGCTGGTTTCTTAATTTCTTATAATATTTTAAATGACAAAAATAAAAAAAGTTCCACCCGAGCACGGATTCGAACCAACACCTGTCGGTCAATAAGCGGATGCTTTACCTGTGGACTACTTTGCTGATACATGAAAACCGGTAAACTTGTTACAAGTGCGTCATTTACTTATATTTTTGAGGTTATGTCTATTGAACATGCGCACCATGCGGAAGTCAAAGTGGAGTTTTGGTCGCTAGACGCTTTAGATTTTCGGCAACATGTTCGCGTACTCTAGCGATATTTTCATTGGATCAAACACTACGTGAGCGCACCTTTAAAGCAAAAACCGATCCGGGAACCTCAAATTTTCAAATAAAATTGAGGATTGCGTTGCCATTTGGCACATGATCATACCCAAAAATTAAACGAAGTTTGCGAATTGTTTTCACACAAGAACGAGAATTTTCGTAGTAAGTTTAAGCAATTCTAACAAGTTCTTCCGTCATAGAATAATCCATAATTAAATTTCCGGGTCTCTACATGACACATGCAAAATCAAAACCCCCAACGAACAAGGTTGTAACTCAAGTTGAATACATTTTGAGTTTTATACACAGGCGTAGGTACTCACCAAGAAGGGACAAACATGGCAATATCAAAGAAATATCTCTTCCACCAATAGTTTGGCAAAAGCCCAGTTTGACAAAGGAGTATTTCAACTTAGTACTTTAATTTCAACTTTAAAATGGTAATAATGTGGTTACTGTCTTTCTTAATACTAAGTGTTTTATGCAGTTTTTTCCGTAATAAAGACGTTAAAAGAGATACAACCTTGTTCGTACTAAAATTTACACCAGACCTGCCATAGATGTGGAGTTACTGCTCTGTTTTAGTCAAAATGTTTATTGTTTACAATTAATTATCCTAACGCATATTTCTGAAATTCCCTTTGTAGATTCACATTATGTTACAGCTAGAAATGAAAAGAAATATTTTGAGGATACCTTAAATTTTCCAAAATTATATAAAATCAATAAATAGTGGCTAAATGAAAATAAGTATGAACCGGACCTTAGAGCTACAGAGAGACAATATCGCGATATATTTTAGAATGAGTATAACACTGACTTTTGTAAGCTTAAGAAGGCCCTGTGTCCAACTTGTTTCTCCTTATATAATGTATTTTAAAGTTTTATCCCTTAATGTATATGTCGTTTAAGATGACCAAATTTTTACAATTAATAATTTTCTAGACTGAAACGTAGTCGTATGTGTTAGTTACAACTTCGTTGCATGAAAAAATATACATAATTAAGGTTGTGTTTGACAAATTAATAAGTTTGCCTCTATATAAGATTATACAAATATTCGATTGTCCTACCTGAAAACTCCTATTTTCATATATACATATTAGGTTTAAAAAACCCTAAGTTTTAATTATTTTTGTAACACGATTTTGAAACTTTTTTCGCGTTTTTTCGCTTTGCTGAAAATTAATGAAAAATTAGTTACAACTGGAGGTTTTGAAATATCTAGGTTAGTTGTTAAAAGTGGCTCCAAATTTAAATCCCGAAGTATCTATTGGGACATCCTTTATAATCGGTATCATACGACTATGAAAATAAAAATTCAAATTGTCGTCGAAAAAACCGATTCTGAGTGATTCAAAAAGGGAATAAAAACTGTAGCTAGCATGTTAAATTATGTTAGACAAGGTTAGTCTCATTGGATTGAACTGCCGCATAGTGAATAGATAACCCGTTTTGTAAATCGGGATTCGAGGTATTGTCACTTTGCCTGTTCAACGAACTGAACGAGGTTTTTTAGTTTCTTTTATATATTTAAAATCTACAGCACAATAGTAAAATAAAATGTATGTGCCAAAGAAAGTATAAAATTCGCTACTCGCAGTAACAAAAATTTAAATTATAAATAACATATACCTAATGATACAAATTATAAGTGGGGAGAAAATATCGGTTTTCGTAATTGGAACACGCCGCCTAATATGAATTACAGATGGCAGCGCGGTATAGGTAGATAATACTATTCGAATTATGTTCCAATTTTAAAAATAATTCATAACCAAATAATCTGTGTTTTTTTTTTCAAATAATTTGATTCTGCCAACACTAATTTCCGATAAAGGAAATCTGGTAACATAAGACCAATAAATTGTGCCAAATCTAAAGTTTATAAATTGTATTATGTTGGTGACTGTCTATGCTGTCTGAATTTTCCTATATGATATCACAGATTACTCCTACCAGATGCGAATCTTACGCTTTCGACGGTGGCTCAATTTAGAGAATTTATAACGTGCCGGCAGTCACAATATTTAGTCTGTCGCCAAACGTTGAATTCCTCAGTGTTAGCGTGTGCGAGCGTCTCGGCTGGGGTCTCGGTGGAATAGATAGCAGGCTAATGTTATTATTACATCAGTTTTGTTGCGTTGATTTTATGGTTTAAATTGTGGTTGTACTAGGTTGTAGTGTAATTTTACTAAACGATATACGTTTTTCTATTATTTGTTAATGATATAATTTTATATAAAATGTCACACAATATCATGTTTTAATATTTTGAAATATAATCCATAATTTCTCTGAATTAAAACCTACCAAACGCGTGGAAAAGTCCATTCACGGCATCGACGCTCAAAGCGACCGGCCGCACTGTCTGAAGCGCCAAGACCGCGGAATTTTGATATAGGAAATTTATTAAGAGATTCGCATCTGGTAGGAGTAATCTGTGATGATATAGTAAATTCTGGTATTTAAATTAAGTTGGCAAAAATATAGATCCTGGATTGTAGTACAATTTTACCGCTATTGCTACGACCAGTCTAATTTGACAATCAAGAGTTAAGATTGACTAGCGAAAGAATAAAACCACTAATTTTTGATTTATTATTTATTCCTTTAGATTTTTTTTTAAATTAGAAATAAAATGTATTTACCTATACATCTTCTAGAATAATACGTTGCAACTAAATTCGCTGTAGTAATAAAGTAATAAGTTCTAAGATACGAACCACTTGAAAACCCAGCAAATTGAAGAAATGATATAGCAACTTGTAAGTGTTTAGTGACGGCTTATTAATGTGAGTGACAGGTCAAAAACTTATCAAAACCTAACTGATCAACTAAAAGATCTAAATAATTTAAATATATATATATATATATATATATATATATATATATATATATATATATATATATATATATATATATATATATATACAGTGACCGGCAAAAAGTTCGCAACATATGGGAAAAATTTTTATTAGGAGAGTATCGGAAAAACTTTCCCAGGGGATCGGTTCTGCATGTCCGATAACCTAAAAATCGATTTTGATATACGTCACGTGACCACTGGTATAGCGTCAAATTAAAAAAAAAATTGTTAATTTACAAAAAGTGAGGTTAGTTGACGAGATATCAAAAAAAGTTATTTGAAAAAATTGCTTAGAATTAAATTCTAGGTCCTTGTGCAAAATTTTAAGATTTTATTTAAAAAAATTGGAAAACTCAATTTTTTTTAAATATTTTTTTATCGATTTACAAATTTCCGGTTTTTTTCGTTTAGATAGCTTGGCTAATGTAAAGCCCATGTATCTGGATGAAAATAAACGAATGTAGTAGTTTTTTCTACAATTGACAGGACAAAATTAAAAAAACAGGGTTTCGCCGGACGCTAGCTGTTGCAATGATTTGTATCTAGCAGAAGTGTCAAAATTTTAGAGGCATTTCAATGAGATTACATTGAGAAAACCTTAATCGTCTTAAATATATCTGAAGTTCGACTTTTTGTAAAGTTAAGGGGATTAAAATAGATAATAAACAAAAAATTACCTGTTTATTTAATCGAAATTTTATAAACGAAAACCAATGTAAGAAAAACTTAAAAGTAGTCAAATTCTGTACTAACAACACAAAAAATCATTGTTTTTCCTTGGGTGCACAAAATTTAAAACTCAGTATGGCCACCATTTCTCTCCATACATACTGTTGTTCTCGAGCGCAACTCTCGATTAACATTTCGGAGCATTTTACGATTTATTTGCAATACACAATTTATAATGACATTCTCTAAATTTTGTATATTCCTAAAGGGTCGATGTTTGTACACAGGGTTCTTTAGGTATCCCCACATAAAAAAATCTAACGGAGTCAGATCTACAATTCTACAATTGACAGGACAAAATCGAAAAAATAGGTGTTCGCCGGACGCTCGCTGTTGCAATGGTTTGAATCTAATGAAATGACTGTATCAAGATTTTATTAAGATTTTTCGCACATAAATTTAACAACCAGGTCTATTTAGTTGTACTTAAAACTACCAAAGCAGGCTCTGAAATTAAAACAACCAAATAATCTAGTAGGTTAAAAACAACAGAAAAATGTCAAACAAATTATAATTTGTTTCATTTCAACGTATGTCATTGGTTTATGTCTCGCATCTTACTAAGTTTGATATTTTACATAAGTTTATTAATATTTTATTCCTTAAAATGGCACCCACACTACTTCTTCAGGAAAAGATAGAAATTATTTTAATTTCTGGAGATAATTACAAAAGCCATAGAGAAACAGCAGCAATTTTTAATGAGAGGCACCCCGATAAATCCCTCCATTATTCCACAGTATCTCGTCTAGTCAATAAATTTAAAGAAACCGGCTCGGTAGAAAATCAGTATAAAGTTTCCCATGAAAAACCGGTAACAGGTGACGAAGGTTCTCTGGATGTGTGTTTGTCGATCACAGAAACACCCCAATTAGCAGTTAGTCAAATATCGGAGATCACTAACATTCACGAAAGATCTGTGCGGAGGATATTAAAAAGAAACAAATTTCATCCGTACAAACCTAAATTTGTACAAGTATTAAAAGATAGGGATTATGACGCCCGCTTCGATTTTTGTGCCTGGTTCCAGGGTATGATTGAGGAAGATTTTAATTTCCCAAAGAACGTTCTTTTCTCGGATGAAGCTACATTTACCTCTAACGGAACCGTCAGTTCACAAAACTGTAGATGGTGGGCCACCGAAAACCCAGACTTTGTAATTCAGAGTAAAGACCAATATAGTTTTAAGGTTAATGTGTGGTGCGGAATTTTCAACCTCAGAATAGTGGGACCTTTTTTCTTTAGAGACAATTTAAATTCAGAACGATATTTAGAATTTCTACAAACTGAGATATCTGACTTTTTAGACAATTTGTCATTAGCCGAAAGAAGAAATTTATACTTTCAACAAGACGGAGCTATCATTCATTCCACAAATGAGGTGAAGAGATGGCTGGATCAAGAATTTGGAAACCAGTTGATAGGACGGTTTTCTGAAAATCCGTGGCCTGCGAGATCACCAGATCTGACTCCGTTAGATTTCTTTATGTGGGGATACCTAAAGAACTCTGTGTACAAACATCGACCCTTTAGGAATATACAAAATTTAGAGAATGTCATTAGAAATTGTGTATTGCAAATAAATCGTAAAATGCTCCGAAATGTTAATCGAGAGTTGCGCTCGAGAACAATAGTATGTATGGAGAGAAATGGTGGTCATACTGAGTTTTAAATTTTGTGCACCCAAGGAAAAACAATGATTTTTTATGTTGTTAGTACAGAATTTGACTACTTTTAAGTTTTTCTTACATTGGTTTTCGTTTATGAAATTTCGATTAAATAAACAGGTAATTTTTTGTTTATTATCTATTTTACTCCCCTTAACTTTACAAAAAGTCGAACTTCAGATATATTTAAGACGATTAAGGTTTTCTCAATGTAATCTCATTGAAATGTCTCTAAAATTTTGACACTGCTGCTAGATACAAATCATTGCAACAGCTAGCGTCCGGCGAAACCCTGTTTTTTTTAATTTTGTCCTGTCAATTGTAGAAAAAACTACTACATTCGTTTATTTTCATCCAGATACATGGGCTTTACATTAGCAAAGCTATCTAAACGAAAAAAACTGGAAATTTGTAAATCGATAAAAAAATATTTAAAAAAAATTGAGTTTTCCAATTTTTTTAAATAAAATCTTAAAATTTTGCACAAGGACCTAGAATTTAATTCTAAGCAATTTTTTCAAATAACTTTTTTTGATATCTCGTCAGCTAACCTCACTTTTTGTAAATTAACAATTTTTTTTTTAATTTGACGCTATACCAGTGGTCACGTGACGTATGTCAAAATCGATTTTTAGGTTATCGGACATGCAGAACCGATCCCCCGGAAAAGTTTTTCCAATACTCACCTAATAAACATTTTTCCCATATGTTGCGAACTTTTTGCCGGTCACTGTATATATATATATATATATATATATATATATATATATATATATATATATATATATATATATATATATATACCTATATATATACCTATATATATATACCTATATATATATATATATATATATATATATATATATATATATATATATATATATATATATATATATATATATATATATATATATATATATATATACATGTATATATAATCTCTGGTCTCACGCGACTTCTGGTGCCAATATAAAAAAAAATATACTAAATAAATTTAATAAACTCTTAGCAACGAAAAAGGTGCAACAACCGACCATAGATATCTCGTGCATCTCCTTTACAATTAGCATTAGAGAGGTGTGGCCATATTTGAATAATATTGACTCTAAAATATCGAAACTATACCGAAGCACCCATTTCATTAAATTAATTAACAATGGAAATTATCAATTGTAGTGCAGTATAGAGCAGTACTAGAACACCGGGGGTCGCACTTCAATTAATTGTCAGATTCAACTTGAGATAAAGTTACGTATGTCGCAAATTAAGTTCCCGTTCAGTGGGAAATTCGAGTTAGAAAGCTCTTTGATGGGATAATGTTAAAATAAAAATCATTTAGTGTATTATGGATCGGCGACAACTTGTCGAAAATATTTTTTCAATAACCAAGTTTTCGATTTTTTCTAGATAGAAAACACTAATAATTTTAAAATATTAGGAATTTTCCAATTTAATCATCAAGCAAATAATAGCACATAACAATAAAATAAAATGAAATAATTATTGCTAATATCGGGTATTACTCCCACAACGCTTATTCTATATACTTTCCATCGAATAGCATCCTCCTTAGGATTAGCTGCCCATTATTCTGCAAATGCCCTTTGCAATTTATTCAACTTTCTAGAGGTAAGTAGTACTGGTCTTAGGTTTTAAATTACGCTACCCAGAGTATCTCAAAGGTGCTCGACAGAGTTCAGACCTGCGCTGTGCTGTGGCTATTTCATATGTGTAAGTTACCATCATTTAAGTATTCTCTGACTATCTGAGTAGTATGAAGTCACACGCTATCATACGTCAGGAGAAAAGTATTTCCTACCAACAACGAAAAAAATAATGAATAACATATTCAGCTAATATTTCATTTAGGTATGTTTGTAAATATCTTACATATGTGTTGATTAAGATTAACAGCTCATGCTCGCCTGGAAGATATATTACTGTAAATTATTGTTAGTATCTTTTTCAAAAACGTGCATCTCCCACAATCGAGATAAATGAAAAAAAAATATTGAGAATAGATGTAAAGCAAATTACTTAAATTTTCTACTGTGTCAAATCAAGGTGTTTCAAATTTAAGAAAAAAAAATGTTGTTTATCATTAAAATACGTCCAGAAGAAAAAAAGCTTTAAAATTGATCAAAATTTTAAGGTTTCTCGTGCTGGTCAATGCAGATACAATAAATTTCCACCTACAACCTGGAGGGGAAGAAGCAGAGGGGAGACGCACGTTTACGGTAGGTATATTACCTGGGTGCGGTACTCGTCTCGATTTCCATAGGTACTTGAGTGTGTATTTAATTCGCCTAATGTAATCCCAACTTAATTAATCTTGCTTAAGTATCTTTAATTCAAAAATAAATCCCCTTAAATAAGACTTCTAATTTTCAAATTAATCGTCCTAAACCTGGCACAAAGCGATGAAACATTAAACTTTCAAGCGCTCAAAGTTTCGAGATTTTGCTTCCCGTCACCTGTCGAAATTAGTTTAGGAGAAACTACAAAGAGCATTCTTGGACACACGAGCTCAAACAAATCCTCTATAGTGTTTAGTTTCAAGTATAAGACACTTTGATCTAAGGTATGTAAACTTTTAACATGCCTCTCTATGAGGATCACTATGAGTTTACTATGTGATTTAATTACAAAGCATTTGATAATTAAATTTGAAAGTTTTGTATAAAATTAAATTGGAACAAAAACTGATAACAAATAGAAATAATATGAACTGGAACGCATTCCAAGAAATTTTTTAAAATGTCAAATAATCCGAGTATGATTTATCCGTTCTTTCACAAAAACCTTGGCGGGAGTAGCGTAACTGTACAGTACGGTACGGTGTATTTTTAAACATCCAAACAATTTCAATAAAGATACGAGTTGCGGTCTACATAACGTCATGTAACTCTTCAGTGACCACCAGTTGAGTATAAAAGGTCGGCGCTTTTAGAGCTAATTTAGTGTTTGGATCTCGCTGAGTGAAGATCATTAAAGATAGAAGGCGAAACGTCGGAATGTTATTCCACTTTCATGCCGAAACAGACGATTTGATACTACTATTCAGCCAACTGGAATGGTGTACGAAACTTCTCTGCTTTCCCTTGGAACCCTGTCTGTTTTTCCACTTCCGATCTCTCCGAAATTTCCTCTCATATCACATTCAAGTAGGTATTGAAAGTATCATTCCACATACCCGCAAGAAACCTAAACACCACCTTCAAAAGCCCTGGTTCTCCAAGGTTTATGATAAAGCCATGCTCAAGAATTCCAAGCTTGGGGATATATTCCTTTTCTACCGAAACCGATACTTCCACGGATTTTGCTCTGAAGAACTAGCCGCTATATTTCCCCTCTTGACTGTTCCTAACAGAACAACAAGAGGCGCCTTACGTATGCTTCCCTTTATTGTCCAGCTGCAAAAGCCTAGAACTTCCCTCGCTCATTCATACCTAGGGTTTCTAGATTGTTTAACAAATTGCCTGCAGATGTTTTCCCTTTCTCTCCTAAGCTCCGATCTTTTACATCCCGTGCCCGTGCCAATAGGTTACATTTCCCTTCTCTTCATACGCCCACGATACGTTCGTACTTAGGCTTGAAGTCTACGTGGGCTGTCTCAGATAAAAAAAAAAATACGCTCGAATCCCAGCAACTATGGTTTTTTAACTGAATCGAGATGTGAAGGCCTCCGTTCTATGTTATCAAAGCCAAAATTACTTTCAAAATGTTATTCTATGAATGAGGAGTTATATAAAAATAGAAAGCTCATTTGGATATACTACGAATTGACTCTGGTTCCGGCACTAAACTTAACTCTTATATATGTATATATATATATATATATATATATATATATATATATAAGGGTAAGGGAGAGTAGTCGCGACTGACTAGTTAAGAAAAAATATTCAAAACTGAAGTAGTGGGGATGCAGTCTTTATTGAAGGTGGCCTTAACTAAGGAATAAAACCCTTTTTTTTGATTTGTCAAGCTTTCGAGAATTTATTTTTCTCTTCTTCAGGACTTCTACAATAAAAAATTAATTTAAGTTAGTAAAATCTAACCTAGTAATCTTCATAATAAAAGAACTCACCAAAGTGGGCAGTTAAATTAAAAACAGGAATCTCCATGCGAAAATGCTGGATTTGTCTCCATTCTTTATCACACCACTACATTCCTCGGGGTGTTATGAGGAAAACCGAACGGAAAAATCCATAGGATAAATCCCGCGCTTTAGCAGGATAGACGCGACAGGAAATTGACATTTGACAGATTATGAAATTATGCCCGACATTCATGCTTAGCAACACTTGGTTAAAAGAAGACAAGTGAATACAGAGGGGTAAGAAGGAGAGAGACAACACTCATTAAGCACTGGCGCATGGTATCGGAAGGTTAGTAAAATGTTCATAGGTTGTTGAGAAGTTATTGAATCAAAAATATAATAAGTTGTTGATAAATTGGCGGAGAGTTCCAAAACTATCATAATTTAGTTAATCCTAGTAACACAGGTATAATATGTACAGAATATATATATATATATATATATATATATATATATATATATATATATATATATATATAATATATATATATATATATATATATATATATATATATATATATATATATATATATATATATATATATATATATATATATATAATATTTTATTGCTTTAAAGTTCATGCAGTTGCTTAGTTTCTTCTTCACGGCGCTTACACTGCGTTCTTTTGAGATCAGTTTCCTCCAAAAATTCATATTCCATAGAGGTAGCCCCATTTTTTACGAGTTGTCAGTTGCCCGAACCTAAATGCTTTGCTGCAATCCTGCTCATTATCGTGTCCGCGAGCATTCTTTTGCGTCAAAAGAAGAAAGCGCATCGCATTGTGACAGACAAGCGTTGTAACTTCCTCTTGTTTTATGAATTAAACCAGAAACATATTCGACGTTTAGTTTATTTAATTGTGATCTTTACTATATTTATTTGCATTTGTTCACTCTATTACCTTAGCTGAAAAAAGTAGAATTAGCAATTGAATTTGTTTTATAAACAATTGAATTTTTGCAACTTTTAAATTAATTACTAATTAATTAATAAGCTGATTTACCCCTTGTATTCCCTCGGAGAATAAAAATTTATTTGCAATATTCCCGAAACCATATCAAAAATTAGCTCTAATCAATTTAAAGCTTTTGATTCCTCATTATAAAATTCTATCACTCTTTACAGTTCCATTTTTTTCAAAAGTTCAGATTTTTTAAAACTTTTAAAAAATGTATTTTATCTATGATGCTGAGGGATCATAAGAGATGATATTTTATTTTTAAGTATAGAATGGGCTTGCAACAAATAAATAAGCCCTAATGTATGTACATATATAGCAGTGTACAATACTGCTTTTGAACCTTCTGCAATCCTGCTCTAGCGCGAACACATCAGGATTCTGACGCGTCAGAATACAGCAGCGCATCACACCGTCAAAGACAAGCGCCATAGGCGAATCTTACAGCGTTTGAGTTCCCGTTAGTCTTTGGGATCCTGAAAATGCATTTATTAAAGCCAATATAGATTTATAAATAAGTTTTACTTTAATGTTATTGCAACAGTATTAAAAATTACTTTAGCTAATGGAATATTCTTGAAAATTGTACCGGGTTTTCTCTTATATTTTGAACGGGATCCACAGTCCTTATTTTTAGAGATATTATGGAAAAATGTTTAATACAAAAATTTTAGGGTTTTATCTAAATCATCAGAATTTTCTAAAAAATAAACAAATGATAATCAGAATGTCAAAAAATCGCTATCAACTTTAATTTAATTAATAGAACACCCTGTATATTTTCAACAATTTAGAAAGATATATTTTTTTCTGATTTCAAAAATATATAGTTTGTTTATGTTTCTTTAAGCAGTTTTTAAAATATTTAGATGTAAATATTTAAAAATGCTCAGTTTTAAGTCATAGCCGCTCAAGCATAGGTGGCTTTGGAATCACTTGTTCAGTGATCGCAAACGTATAGCTTTGACCATTTTTAAACATTTAAATCTAAATATTTTAAAAACTGCTTAAAGAAACATAAACAAACTATAATTTTTGAAATCAGAAAAAGATATCTTTCTAAATGGTTGAAAATATACAGGGTTTTCTATTTAAAAAATTAAAGTTGATAGCGATTTTTTGACATTCTGATTAACATGTGTTTATTTTTTTAGAAAATTCTGATGATCTAGATAAAACCCTAAAATTTTTGTACATATTAAACATTTTTCCATGTCTCTAAAAATAAGGACTGTGGACCCTGTTCAAAATATAAGAAAAAACCCTGTACATAGATAGTATTGATGATAGTATTGATATTTGTGCGTCCTATTGGAAGAAGCGTGTCTCTCTCTCTCTCTCTCTCTCTCTCTCTCTCTCTCTCTCTCTCTCTCTCTCTCTCTCCTCTCTAAACGTTGTTTGTTCAGTTTTAGCAAGTAATTGGAGCAAGCGCTGTTTTAAGTCCATCCATCCCGTTACTTCTACTACAAGTAGTAGTGTGTAAGTAGTAGTAGTGCCAAAAATTTGTTGGTCATCAATAAGGCGCGCCACTTTTGGTTCACTTTCATTATCATGCTGTCGGGGTATCGAATATCTAGGCAAATAAAACGAACCAAAACAGGTCAACGCAAAGCGAAGTACATATTGTTCGGAAACAAACATAAATTATTTCATGTTATAAATAGTTTATTTCGCTGGTGACTGTTTTGTTTCCATGACGGGCGCCGCCGAAAAGGAGTGGGTTAGTGCCAGGAGAGAGAAAAACCGGTTTTCTTTACAAATTTGACAGCCATCGATTATTCGTCGATATAATCAATATATCATTTAAAACAGTTCACAAACAACCGTTTTGCCATTTTTGGGAAAAATATGCTTCGCGACGGAAATTGCCAAGCGAAACAACATTGGCCAAGGTATTTACCGTGTGTGCGCAAAAGAATTGAAAACAACATTATTGCTCAAATCATTAATAAAAAAGTGTGGTTAATGGTCGATGAAACTACGGATTCCCGGAAAACATGTTGATTGGTGTATGATCAATATTGAGAAACGTGTTTTTTTCTTTAGGGTAGGTAAATTGTTGCACTCCACTTGAAATACCGACAAAGTGAATTTCATATTTAATGAATTTTAACCATCTGTTAAATGTGTCCAAAACACCTTATTTTTCACCTACTACTTTCAAAATCATTTTAGAATACCCATTGGCCATTTATAACCATTTAGCAGTCGTTTTTTTTACGGACGGATATGCCCTATTATTTTAACCCTTCCGTGCTTCTAAAAAGCCTTTTAAAAGTCCGAAAAGGTATTATTAAAATGATGAATATAAAAAGGATATTTAATAATATAGGTCATAAATACCCATATGCCATGTCTAATAGCCTAAGTTACTAATCTTATATGTTAAAGATATTTTGGGGAGGTACCATGTATTCGAAGAAATTAAATTTTTGACAAAATTTGATTTGATTAGTTTCCTAGATAATTTTCAGTAACAAGCCTACCGCCTGTCCTTTACTAAAGTTGGTGAAATAATTTCGTCGTTAAATAACACACAGAAAAAAGCAAATACTTGTTTTATTGCTCAGTTTGAGACAATACAGAATGAAGATTTGAATATAAATTACTCAAGTAGATGTACAGTGCGTCTTTTAACACGGGCCATAAATTATGGTTTTATAAGTTTTAACCTAATGTTGGGCTCTGTTCTATTATAAGTATTGACATGAACATTGACCGAGGCCATTTTCAGTCTTAAGATTATGTTAGTTTGCCAAATATGCCAAAAAAACTCAAAAAATTCCTCCAAATGCATTTAAAAGGGTGGCAAATTTTTAAATGACAATAAATGTGGGTCACTTGATACGAAAAAGTAAAAACAATAACACATAATACATATTATTATGGATTTTCTCATTCTTAGAGACACTACTCTAATTTTGAAATGATTGTATATTATTTATAATAAAATGCTTTTAATTCTGAACTAAAACAATTTCACATTTTTAAAAACAATTTTCTAAAAGGTACATTTTTGTAAATACAGAAAATTCTACTTTATAATACTTATATCATATCATAATAAATTATTTTGAATCGTTTTACTTACGAAATCAGGTTTTACAAGTTTTGGTCCTGTCATTGTTAATAAGTCTTCATCAGGAAGTAGTTCTAGCGTTCTAGTTTTAGAAAAAATAACTTCAAGTGAGACAGTTTTTGAAAATGCATAATCTTCTATTTACATTTTTGTTATTAATAACTATCAAGATACGAGTGTAAAAACGTCTAACTTTACTGGATTTAAAATTTAAGAAAATTTGACTAATAACTGCATAGAGAAGATGGAGCTAGTTAATATTTGACTTTATATTTGATATACTTGATATTATTTTTTATTACAATAAAATTATTTGGCGACAAATAAAAACAATTCGGTTATGCAGTACCGTTCGACTTTACCAGCCCTATAAGTCATATCATCTAATTATGAAATACATATCTTATAAAACCACTCATGTAACCCAACCTTAATAGGATTCGACAGTTATAAGGATGTTTTGAGAACGTCTCGACACATGGAAAGTTAAAAAGTTGTTGGAAATCGCGTCTTGATAACGGCGAGATTTCAAGGAGTATTGAATTACCTGGCTCTTTTTTACCTGTTGTTATTGAAGGTGTAATCGATGAAGGTTAGATTATAAATAAAGGAAGAACGTGTGTAAAGTGTCACATTACCTTTTCTTTGTATATGCGCCGGTGCTCATTCACATTATATTTAATTATGAAAACAATGCACGCTGTAAAATTTGGAGGGAAAAGAAGATTAGCGTATGCTTCTTGTGAGCATAATAATTATAATTGCAGAAGTCTAACCACCAAATTTTGCAGGTGGCTCTTCGTCCAAAAAACAAACCTGACTCGATGCCACGTGAAGCGACGTTGCCACTTTCACTCTGAATTTCGACAAACAAGGCAAATGTTACTAAAAAAATAGCTTTAAAATATATTGTTGTTGATGTTGATTCTTTCTAAGAGCTTTTCAAAAGTTTCTTTATCCATTCTTAAGATTTTTCACGATATGTAGCAATGAATTTCTTAGCTAAATGAATATTTCCTCTGTTTTGATTTAACCATGGTCTTACCCACCACCTATGAACCCTTTTCTCTTCACTCTTCAGAATGCATTTCCAGCAAAGAAGCAACAGCAGCAATCCAGCAATGATGATCACGCAAACCGTAGCTGTAATCGCTTTTTTTCGCTTTAATTTATTCATTTAAAAGATTTCAAAAAATAAACAAATAGAACAAAAATATGACAATTTTAACAGTTGGCATCCCTGGCCTTTAAAAGCGCAACTGCAATTGAATTGCCAGTTGTAAAACGCGTTCTTAAAGAAATACTGCTTGCAATTCTCATGCCAAAACTGACTTGCAGCAATAGTGTTGCAAAATACTTGCCGACTGTAAAACGTGCTGTAGGCGAGAGACGAGCAACGTCAGCGACTGCAAAAAAGTGACTAGACTACTTAGAATATCTTTCGACGATGGTAAAGTAACTTTAAAACCAATAAAGGTTTTTTTGAAATAAAGTGTATTTTTGTAGTTCTTTTTTCATGACAAAAATAGTCTTTTTTGACAAGATGGCGACGTTAAAAGAGAAGAATTATGCAAACTCTATACGCGGCGTGACCTCAGACGCTGACATTCGCAGACAGTAATGGATATAAATCTAAGCAACCCCGTATACCGACTCTTTAGGGAATGGGCAGTAAACTAAGCCAAGTGTGGTTTAAAATCCAATCGCGATTAGCATAATAAATAAATGGCACCAAAGGTGTAAGTTTTGTTAACTCTCCTCGGGTCGCGCACGGTCTATGAGACCGGGTCACGACTGATATGCGCATATTTCTGGAAATACGATTTGATGGGGGTGCTCGCTCAATCTACCTTCCTTATTTATCCTCTCGAATAAGTGGTTCCTAAATGGATGTCGTTTGTTGCACTTGATGTAAATTATAGCGTGATCCGGTGCATCAGACCGGGGTGACTAGTGGTGTCATATTTTACGCTAGTATTGAACTATATTGTTTTATGAAGAAAAAAGATTTAATCTATTTTGTGCTACGTGGTCCTACGAGAAAGAACAAGAACATTTCCAAAAGTTATTGCAAGAGGAAGACCATAAGAATACATCTGCTGAAACAGTTTATAATGACGAATCTGACCCAAACTAATCCAATCATGAAGAAACAGAAATTCATGAGAGTGGATTATGTAAGGATTGTTTGTATGCGTAACTATTTAAAAACATTTAATAATTTGATATAACAACTTCAATTTGAGTTTTATTTTTTATGTACTTTAATATAATAAATTTAGATTTCATAAAAATGTAAAAGTTGGGAAAAAAGCTCTACCGGTCTACCACACCGGCGCGGCGCGACCGATTATGTACAAAATATTGGCGCTACCCGCGGAGGGTTAAAAAACAACAGGAAATCTAATAGCTTGACTTTGCTTGGATGCACTTTTAAAATTTTTCCAATGTAAGAAAATGAATGGACAGTAAAAATTGTAAAATTAGAAACACATCTCGGAGAATTTCTAAATGAAATATCACCGCAGAATTTTACTCGAGAAAAAGTAAAGAAAGAAAACTTACACGGAAATATTTCTTTGCACCTAAACCTATTTCAAAAGCAGCAAAGTAAGTAATTCTTTGCAAAAACATATTATCCTCTCTTTACACTCCCTGACATTGTGAGTTCTCGCGGTTTCGCATGACCAATAATCACAACTTACGTACAGTATGTTGCGCTTGTCTCGACCTTTGGGTTGCGCTCCTGAGTTTAAACGCGACAGAGTGCTCGGGACAAGGATTTTACCAGGAAAGCAGGAATAAAATCAAGTGAACTTGTCGTCAAATGTTGGGGGAAAATATGCGAACCAAGAAAAGTGCAAGGGACAGAATTGACGTGAAAAATTTTATGGTGATTATGGGGTGATGGCAGGACCGCGGGGAGATAAAACAAAATAAAGATGAGGTTAAATATATCAAGGGCAAAATATGCGAAATGAAATTTTTCGATGCTAAGAATAAGTAACTTGACTTTATAGAGATTGAGCAATTTATCTACCAAAATACATAAATAATGGATAATTATTGAGAAACCATTACCGGTCAATGTTTTTTTTTAATAATTTTTTCGCTGGTAACCTTTATAAAGTTTATCTACATTACCTAAAGGATACATAATTAGCCTTTTGTTCGGTTCAGACATTGTGCGTGAGTAGGACAAAGAAAGAGTACTCCACGCGCCACCGTTATGGCTTTCCGGGCCGTCTGTATTCCACCGAGCAAACCTGTGAAAAGACAGTTTCGGATGAAAATAATTCATTTTTCCACAACACTGGCACACCATTTCTCAAAATGTATAAATAAGGTCCTTTTAGGAAAAAACAAAAATCGCTAAAAATTTTACTACACACGTATATTCCGACCTGCCTGAAACCTTACATACAAAACATTACGCCTTGACAAGTCTTTAAGCCATCAGTAACGAGACGGACGGCACGTGCTCGCGACGTTGCCACTCTCACTCTAAATTCCTCACCATGCAATGGAAATGAATTATTAAAATTTTATTATTACAAAAAATAATGTTATACTGGTATGTCTTATTAATCTTTAGTCACATGTGGTATTTAGGATTGCAGATAGTAACTTACAGTTATTGCGTTTTCTTTTAGGATACTTAGTTTATCAATTTGCAAATATGCCTCATAACGAAAAGCCTGGCACCAGCCATTCTCAAGAATTAGGTAGAGACCATATAGTTGACCAGATTATAAGTAACTTTGGAATCTCTGATTATTACCGTCGAAGTGGGTGACTTGAAATAGCTATTATATAAAAATCTGCACTATTGAATTTGTAATTCTCTCAGCTTCGAACGGCACGGGAGTTTAAACTTTAGACACTGTCATGTGTTTGCCCTTCGTTGATACGTAGACCGAAATTCAATCGTGTAAAGTACAATGACGTTGGTGCCGGCGGAAAGATTGTTGCGTCGCCGTCTCTCTCGAGCCTCGTGTGACTTCATTAACAACCAGTGGTTAACTAAAAGTTTTCCCTCCGCCGGCACCAACGTCATTGTACTTTACACGATTGAATTTCGGTCTACCACCCATAATACGCTCCTTGTTTGCTTTAAACTTGTCAGTTACTAGTTAGGAATATCACCTATTTCTTTAAAAAAGATAGTAGATAAAACCTAGTAGGTAAAACCTAGTAATTATTTTAGATTTACTAGTGCGGATAGTGACAAAATACCGTGGAATCTTTAATTCCTTATTGTAACTTTTTTAGTATTATAATTTGTCAAGCCTTGATTTCCTGCATTAAATTAATAGCTGTACTGTATTGTCACTGATTCCTGGTATATTGGTATTTGTTAATTTTAAACATTTTCAAAAGAAGGGTATTTTAAAGGGATTTTACTACAGAGGTAACAATAACATTATATCTTATTCTGACTTGTTACATAGAAACAGTGGCGGCTCGTGAGGTTTGGAACTGTTGTTGAACTCGGTGGTTATATAAAAAAAACACGAGGAGAAATATTGCAAAAATATGCATACCAATTTAAGCTTATCTATGTAAAAAGTCCATTCTCCTGTTCTTCATTTTCGCAAGAACTTCAATTACGCGATTAAAATTTAAAATCTGGTTTGCTTGGGTTTGATGGGGGTATCATGTTTTTCTTGCCAGTGGCGGGTACCGCTAGTTAAAGAAAGTTAAAGGGGCGAGTACCACCTTATTATTGCGAAGTGTCATTAATAAATATTTTTCTTCAATCTGAATTCATGCCAGGACTTATCGGTTTTAATATATGCAATGAATATCACCCTGTATGTGACATGCGAAAAAAAAATACCATTTGCATTGTACGTGCAAATTTTTGAGAGAATTTTATAGCTTAATTTAAGTATCTTTTTTTTTGTCTATAGATCAAAAACAGAAGTGATACTGTGTATGCTGGAGTAAATGGATTAGTCAAGAATATCGTTTTTACATACACCGCGCTTTTCTGCATATCTACTAAAACACCGTTTTTAATAGCATAAGAAAAAAATTAATAAGATATATTTTCCGTATAACTTTAGATATAAAATTTGGAGCCTTGTTCAACATGCCTATCTTAAACTTTCTTATTTTATACCGAAATATTGGCTTAAAAAACGTCCCTAACTTAAATATGCCCTCGCTTTTCTCGATAGCGTCCCATGGTAATAAACTTTGTACAAACTTTTGAAATGTACATTAATATCTTAGTCAAACTGCCTCGGGGGTTTCTCTTAAATCTACCCCATCCCGCTGCCGTTATGAAATGGCCGATATCAAGATATTTGCAATTCCCATAGGCTGTACGTTATTGGAATTTCGAAATACAATGGATTATAATATTAAAATTTTAAAAAATAGTCCGATTGATGGACATTTTTTAATTTCTTTTTACCACCGGTTGACGGTAGAGACTATTGGTGTGTTTCTGTTATTACAGCATATTCTATACCGAGTTCTATACTAACTCATAATACTAAACAAATTGAAATTCTTATTACCGAGTAATTTATTCCCACAGATGCTTACCAACAATTCTTGAGCAAAACATTATTACTAAACATTATGTTGGTAACAAAATCTGTTTAAATTAGTGACCTTCAGCAAGAGAAGACGCAAAACATTCCTAGTAGGGACCTTGTAAGTAGCAACAGAGATATACAACGTTAAAATTACACCAGCCGCCACTGGGTACATTATTAAAAAACCTTTCTTAATTAAAATAGTGTATTTTGCTTGTTACGTTGAAATCAGTAGTTGGCCACAAAATTTCCCCTCCTGTGAAAAAACTCACGGGCCGCGCCTAGAAAAGAGAGAACGCTAAACATCCGGCATCTCACGCCATCCGTCGCTAACGCTTTCCCAGCCGTCTGTGTTCCACCGAGTAAACCTCCACACACTTGCCACTAGCGCATCATTTTTGTAACGTTATGGGTAAAGTCCTATTAAGAAAATGCAAAAATTACTTACAATTTCACAACAACACTTATATTCCGACCTGTCAAAAACGTTACACACTAAATACTACGCCTTGACAACTGTTTAAGCCACGAGTGAACGGGACTACGGCACGCGGTACAGAGAAAAAGCGACGTTGCCATTGTCACTCTAAATTTCGTCACCCTGCAATGAAAATAAACTAATAAAAATTATTATCACGAAAAATAATAGTACCTATACTGTTATATTTTATTAATCCTTAGTCATAAGCTTTAGCCTGCGATATTTACTATTACAGATATTAAACTACAGTAATGGCGTTATTTTAGTATATATAGTTTATCAATCTGAAAGTATGCCACATAACTGACAGTCTGGCAACAGCCGTTTTAAAAAGTAGTTTGGGGACCATATAGCTGCCCAGATTAAGAGTAACCATGCAATCCTTGATAGCTCTCAAATGTAAATAATGGTATGAGCGAAACATTAGTCTTGCCAAAGAACAATTATTTGTACTGAGAACGTGACTTTGTATTTGTATCATTTATTCCCTTATAAGAGTATATCATTATTTCATACAGAATTCTTTACTCTACATTTTGTAAAACCAAAATCAACCTAATATCCGGAAGATTGGCCGGGAATCTATCGAAAAAAATCCGGAACCGAGCATTAGCTACAACACAGGTTTGTCATTAAAGCATCCTATCCATTAGCACATGCCAGAGCCGATGATTCCGGGCGTCCCTCGGGATCAGTCTGCCCGGAAGCAGGATCGGCCCGTTCCGGCTTGTTCCGGTCACTACGTTTCGCAAGTAATTAATGTAATGTAATATTGTTACGTTACAGATAGCTCCGTGTGCTTTACATGCGGTGTCCGACATAATACGTTTGGCCCTGGGAGATTTATTTGTACAGGGTCATGGCAAAAGTATGCGATATATTAATTGATCTTTATTACAATATTATTGCTTGCAAATGTAAATACTACTTGTTTTCGTGTTGGAATGTACCCCTAGGGGGTAAAAATAAAGTTATATCACTGATTTATCAAGGCCCAGCCCTAACTACCAAAGATAAAATGCTGAAATTTTGCATACACCTGTAGTTTAGGCCCCAGACGTCCAATAAGAAATGATATTGCAAAACTCATCCTCTAAATAGGTAAAATCAACCCCTACAAATTAAATAATTTTTTGGTTCAAAAACCAATGGATTTTATGAAAAATGCCGAAACACGTTATTTTTATTTAATTTTGGTGGTGGAATGTCCATAAGGGGTAAAAACACTCCCGCACTAGATCTACTAAACCCTATGTCGCGTCGCGTCGTGAAATTTTGATATTTAGCATGCAGGTTTGCTTTGCGGTCTTGGTGCAAAATAGTACCGGGTGTAATGAAAGTCTCTTGCTAAGGAAGTAAAAGCACTTCCAAAAAATTTAAATATTTCTATTCTTAATAAATCTGGCAACTGAGTGTGGTGTTACATGCTCGGGCCGCATGACCTAGATCAGCCATCATTTTTTATTTTCCGCATTCTTTATTGTTAAACACAGAAGCTATAGTTTACAAAGAATTGCGCAAACTATATAGATATTCTTAACTGTCCAGCAACTTGGCTATTTTGTAGCCTCTACGAAAAACAACCAATGTCATTTACAAGGAAGTGCTAATTTACAAATATATATTTTAAAAATATATTTCATGATCTAAACACGCTGGCGAAGCTCGCGGGTACCAGCTATTTCCTATAAAATTCAATGAGTTTCCAGGGTGGACATATACCCAATTGACTAAAATTTTGTAAACTGTTGAGTTCAAAATTCAATATTTAAAAAAATATTTTTGAAGAAAGATGTATTTTCGAAAAGTTATGCTTTGAAAAAGTCATTATATAAAAGAATAATTTTCAATTCAGTTTGATGAGGTTTATTTAGGTAAACAGGTAAATCCTCTATATCGTACAGAATCTCTAAAATCTACAATAATAATAATTACAGAGTGAATTGATTCATAATTATCTGAAACAATGCTAATAATTTTACTGCTTCATCCTGAATTACGACTTCAAAAGCGCTAAAATCCTCTTGAAAAGACAGTTTTATGTCGGTTCCGTTGTTGGCGGAAACACCCAACGCAGTGCATATAGCGCAACACGCTGCGAAGTTATTAAATTTTTCTTTTAATATTATGATAAAAGCGAATCAAGCGCTTAAAAAAAAAGGTTTCAATTTTTATTTAAAATTACACGAAAATAAAAAACATACGTATGTCCTGCGGTATTCTGGCATCAGATCTTGTCGAAATGCCGAAAATTTGGTTTCCATCTCTTAGTGGCAATTTCGGGTCTTATTTGCGCGACCCTGGGTATACGGGGTGTCAAAAAAAGTAAAAAAATCAGTCTTTTTTTAAACAAAAAAAAAGCTGTAATATGAAAATAATTTTATTTTTTATCATGCTTTAAATTTTGATATAATTTCTTGTAAATTTTGAAGTTTTTCTTTGACTTTTGAGAACGGCACTAGACTAGGTAGCGAAATGTCAAGATTTTCTAAATTTAATCAAAGAATAGAAAAAAGTTTTTATTATTTATCATCCTCAAAACAAATTTTTTTAAAAACCAGATGGCGAAATACTTAAAAAAAGCTGCAAAAACAATATACCCGCCACAACAAATATACAGAGCCTACTCGGCAGCTGCATTTCACCACAAAAAAAAAGAAAAAACGAAAACCCTTTGTCTTATTTAAAGGGCTTTTGACAACGGCACAAGACCTTCTGGGGAAACGTCAAGTTTTTTTTTAAATTTAATCAGACTAAAAAGAATTATTCTTTTTTAATTATTACAACAAATTTTTTGAAGAGCCAGCTGACGAAATACCCAAAGAAAGCTGTAAAAACAATATTCCCGCCACAACAAACATACAGAGACAACTTGACAGCAGTATTTCACGTGGCATTTCATCATTTTTAAAAAATGTATCTTGAAGATGAAAAAAGAAAAAACGGAAACCTTCTTTTTCCCATTTAATTGGCTTTTGGCAACGGCACCCGATTCGGTGGCGAAAAGTCAAGTTCTTTTTAAAATTTAATCAAAAAAAAAAAAAAAAGTTTTTGTTCCTTATCATTTTTACAACAAATTTTTTGAAAAGTCAAGTGGCAAAATACTTAAAGAAAGATGCATAACCAATATACCCGCCACAACAAACGTACAGAGACAATTCGACAGTTGTATTTCACGTGGTGTTTTACCACCTTTAAAAAATGTATTTTAAAGATTCAAAAAGAAAGAACGCATTTTTTGAATGGTGGTTAAAAACATTAATGGACTGTATTTTATTAGGGACGCTATTTCGCGCTGACCCCCGGAACCTTCCCTATATTCCTGTCTTCCCTCCCTGTATAATCGTGAAACCCATGAACAGGTTATGCAAGATAAAGAAAATAAGGTAAAAGAATAGCAAAATCTCGACTCACCGTAATCCGGGAAAAGGAGATATAGGTAAAATTGTATAATATCCAGCTGAGTGGATTGGCAAAAAACACTTCGGCAGCGGGCCGTTAGCACGTTATGTCGGTACTCGGGTACTACTTGTAGTACTCGTCCACTTCAGAAAGCAATTGGTTTTTATAGCAAACAACATAAAAACTAATAATGGGCGCTAGTTATTGCCCTTAATGGCACACTGTCTGGGTTAGTAGGAGAGGAGTAGGAATTGCATTTATTTCTAAATTAGGATTTGCCTTTAAGATAAAGGGTTTCCTTCCTGACGCGGCCTCAGGACTTACATCGCTTGATGCTTGATCTGAATATACCATAAACTCAGTACACATGGCTCTATTAAACTCCAATAGCCACTTATAAAGCACAATGGCATTTATAGCCATAAAATACTGTAGCCATGCATTATTTCTTTCCGAATTTTGATTTAGGGCGTGCGAATACGGCAATTAACTTTTTGTTTTATTACCCTTACAACTCTGGCAATAGAAAAACTTTTTATACGTAATAAATTATGTTTCGATTGCTCCAAAGAGAAAATGTTAGTTTTTAGTATTATTTGCAGCAATAAAACCAATAGCTGCTATTTAATTTCATTTTGTTCATGTCTGTGTCATTTTTATCTAATCGCAGTTTTTGAAAATCCTTTAAAAACGTGTGTAATTTGCGCCAAACCTATGGGATTTTTTTAAACACCACAAAACGAAACATATACCCCGGGATTCACTGTCTTAGCAATAGCAGACCAGTCTAGTTTGACAATCAGTGTTTTAAACTCACTAGTGTCAGAATAAGACAACTAAATTGATAATAGTTATTGAATATACAAGTGAGTTATGTTACATATAAGTCACGTAAGAAGAAGCTTAGACCACGAGGCCGAAGGCCAAGTGGGATAATTTTCTAAGTAACTTATATAGAATAACTCACATATCTAATACAAAAGTTTATACAAAACTTTCATGTAATAGCGTAAAAGTAAAATTTACAAAATGAAATTTAAAAGTCAAAAATTACATTAATCGCTGTGAGCCAACTATTCTATGGTAAAAACCACTCTGAAAGTTTACAATAATTTAGGCATCTTCAGATATGGAAAACTGATCGCTTTTCTGAAGTCCAAGTCTAAGAATTTTAGGTCCAAGGAGTCCATGATTTTGGAAAGACAACAAATAGAACAATTTTTGCGGGAAACTTCTGAATTGTATATTATTTATTTGTCATTTATTTTTTAAGGTGCCGTTGATACTGGTCTCCGGTGCCTATCATTGTGATGAGCTGACCCACTTAAGCATAGAAAAACTCAGGACAAAGGGCAGTAGCTGCTTATAACAATTCCAGATACGAAGGCAAACAGATCAAGAACCTTCACCGTATTAAATGATGGATTTTCAGTAAACACAATTGATTCAATTAGGAAATATGTACAACCAAGGCCACAAAATATGCAAAACAAAAGATTTTTTAAATTTATCAAAAAGAAAATGCACACACCAGTATTTTAGCCTCCAAAAATTGGCAAAAATTCCCAATGTTGTTGTACAATTTTTAAGATTACAGAACCAAATTTATATACTGGCCATAGCTTGCGTCACCATTTTTTCTATCTCGAATTTTGTGTTGATTCCATGCAACACCAACGTTAAGGTTTTAGTAGAGTGCTAAAATTCCTGGCACCACCACTGATTCTAGCTGAATTTAACTTTCATATTGACTAACGCTGGTTACTTATGAACATTTTATTTTCCTTTAGCGAAAATGAAGTTTATTGGCTTATTTTACTTATCCCAATATTGACCGTACCATCCTCCGGCATTCCTTAATCTTTAATAAACTGCTTATAAATTCCTCAAAAGATTAAAACCGAAATTGCTTCTTAATACCTCAATCAGCCCAACACCAAAAGTTAAACTTATGACCCTTCTTAGTTAAAATTTAATAATTCAGAAACATTTTGTTCAAATAAACTTAAAATTAAATCATTTTCGCCCATGGCCATTTACCGAAGTATTAATTTAATACTGTAACCAGGCCCTTAACGATTGAAACGCGATCAACCCTTTCAATTTAGCCCTCTCTTATTTTGACGAATTTCGTCTCTGACCTTAGTAAAAGTTTAAATTAATTTCCTTCGGTACAAATTAATATTATGATTTAGATCGAAAGCGTTAGAAAAAGTTGATATTAAAAAATGTGTAAAAAATTTTTCACGAAGAATAAAAAACTAAAATCATCAGCAACATATTTTCAGAATCTTGAGTAATTAGCTTTTGTTTTCCCTGTATATATGTATATCAAATAAAAAGTACATCTAACCTTTGCCACCTTTGCCAACATCACAGTACCTATATAGGCAAATAGACTATATTTTTTAAGTTGTCCACCCTGTATACCATATCAAAAATTTGTGTGGGGCCCGAGCACCTGTGGGCACCATTATTATTTTATTACCTCGGTGCAGGCCCGGATTGGAACAGGCGGGCCCGAAGGGGCCGGTGAGGCCGAAGGCCTGGGTAGTTAGAATCTATTCCACTTCGAAACTTCGAATCATAAGAGTTCCCAACCTCAAACATAAAAAGAAAAAACCTTGAAAACGATGTAAATTATTATTTATATATTAATTTTTACTTATTTATTTTATTAAATACTTATTATATTTTTCAATATCACTTATATCACGTGTGAAATAAAATTAAAATAAAAACTTTTTTGAAGCCATCCGCTATGTGCGTATGTGTCAAATTTATATTTGGTTATTATTCAGTAGGAATGTGCAAAATCAAACAAAATTGTTTGATTTATAATTTGTAAATTACAAACAAAAACTAAGAAATTGTTACATTGTTAATACAAAATTTCCCTCTTTTGTTAAAAGAGAAATCAAAAATTCTTCCCAGTTTTGTTACAGAAATCTCAAAAATCGGGAAATTCCCCACGAGTTGGCAACACTGTCGTAGAAAACTATGTTGTCCACCTGTGCACGAGCGCAAGTAATTCTAAACAAACGTTAGCAATACGTCAAATATTTTTTTCCAAAACGCGTAATGTCTAATTTAAAGCAAAAATAGACCAAAATTTATTTTTTTAACCCTGTATATTTTTGATCCCAACTGTATCCGATTTCCCACTATGAACAAAATTTTATTTCTTCTTTTAAGTAGTTGTTGAGCTTTCGCGCCAAAAGTCCGACCAGACTGGTTTCTTTATGGAAGAAACTTTTATAGAACTTTTGATAGACAAGTTGCCTCCCTCGCTCTACCCCCCAAATCATAGAAAAGCAGCATAATAGTATTAATACATACAAGAAATCTTTAAACAGAATTTAATCTATTAATTAAAATTTTTTGTTAAAATTATGTTACATCAAATGGTTTTGTGCCGCATATTTTCTGCGTCCGTACTTTAATATTAGAACGAATTAAATACATTAAAAATAATACCCTTTTAGAACCTGCCATAGAATACTGCATATCTGTGAAAATGAAGTTTAATACTCTCTACTCTACTCCGCATCATTTATTTAAAAAGTTTGGTTATATGAGCAACATTATCAGACATTATTGCTATTATCTCGTAACGCATATTAGGGAGCTACTAAAGAACTGAAAGGAAGGATAACTATAAGAAAACATGTCTAAATCAGAACCACAAGAACACAATAAAGTCGTAAGCTTGTTTTTTGTGGCAGATAATGTTATAACAAGGCACACCACTTTCGGTTCAATTCCAGTATCGTGCTGTCTGTGCATCGGGTATCTACGAAAATAAAACGAACGAAAACGGGTCAACGCAAAGCGAAGTACATATTGTTAAAAGATCCTATATAAAATTACACAATCCTTCGTTGTCTTTAGCGGAGCCTTTGCAAATTTTAGATGACGTGTAAATATTTCTACAATCGTTATGTCCAGAAAAGTGGTTGCGTGACAGGAAAATTTCAATTATTCTATTACAATAAGAATGTTGGCCTCGATAAATTGAGACAGATTTATACTGCAAGTATTCCAATAAATGGGTTAAGCAGTTTCCAAGGCCATTTTACTTACGTACATGTTACATAGATGGATCAGAGAAAAACCAAGACAGAGAGAAGAAGATCTCGTACTGATTTCATTCATAAATACGATTTGCTTTCTATGACCTCCATAGCGGCCTGACGCACTCGACTGCCGACCGACGTTTAAATAAAGCTGCCACTGGCGTGCGTTGCAGATTTTGGGTTATTATAAGAAATGCTGCAAAACAAAAACAACAGTCAAAAGTTTAAAAGATTCTCCAAACATGTAGCTAAGCGTTTACAACAGAATAATTCGTCCGTATAAATGGTATAAAGCACAGTAAGAGTGAGTATTGAGACGCGCCGCGTCGCAGAAAACTCTCTCTGCTTGCTGTGTTGCTACCGCACATTAACGTCTGGTCGGTGCGCATTTTTCTAAACGCCACACGTGATCGCAAAGCGGGTCATGCCGAGCGTCGCGTTCTAAACGCCACTTGTGATCGCAAAACACCCTGGCTAAACAGCACACGTTATAGCAGATAGGATGCCTTTGTGTTCTCGTTGCTCTCGGTTTTCTTGCATAAGAAACGTAGTCCAGAGGTAGACCTTGCTCGGGCGGACTTTTTTTTAAATTTTTGTCTAAAAAATTAGATCGGCTCTAGAAGGTGTATCGGCAACGAGTTTAGCACTTGTTCCGGTGCAATTTTTTTTTAAATTATTGGTAATCTCATGTACTACTATCAAAATCTCAAGCATGGACACATATCATAAACCAAGTATCGCCGAGCACATGCGAGAGTAACGAGACAAAAATGGTGTCGCTAATAACCTCTAGCCTAGTTATAAAATAAAATAAAAACTCTCATATTTGTTCAGTATTAGTTGATCAGTTTTTGTTTTTAATGATATAACAAAAAAAGAAAAGAATTGTGAGCAAATCCCAGGATTTTCTTATTTTTATTTTATAACTAGGCTGGAGGTTATTTGCGATAACGTGTGCTGTTTAGCGCGGGTGTTTTGCGATCGCAAGTGGCGTTTAGAACCCGACGCTCGGCATGACCCGATTCGCGATCACATGTGGCGTTTAGAAAAATGCGGCCGGTGCCCCCAATATCTGTCCCGAAGAAAGCCGAGTCATTCAAATGCGTATATTATATAAATGATGCACTTGTTAATAAGTTTACCGATTTCCTAGCATCAGCCACGTAGTGCAGTGGTATGAAATGAATGCTTATTGACCCAGACGTCTTGGTTCGAATCCGTGCTCGGCTCGCTACCGCACTGGCTATGTCAGGATGTATTGTGAGAATCACACGCGCCATCTCGGGGTGTTACCGTTTGAAGGCCATGGCATTGTCGAGGTGGCGGGAAGAAGAGATATTCTTCTCTCTGTCTTTGTTTTTTTCTTGATGGCTGTTAAACGGTCGTTCTCTTTACATAAAAATATTTTTTCAGCGCTGCGAACGTCAATCAAAGAAACGACTGTGGAGACATGTATGCTGCAGAAGTTCAGTCGAACTCATCTGGATTTCTAATATTCACTGGGTAAGTGTTTTATACTATAAAAAAATACGAATTCAAGGAAATAAGAAAAATTTTGTTATGCATGGACAAAACGCCATCTATAATTGTGTTTTTAATTGTAACACGTGTTCTAAATAAATATGTATTTTTAAAATACTGTGTTTTTCTTTTTTTCCTAGGTCGAAATATTGTATTTTTCTTTTTGCACTTTTGTTGCTTCGGGAAATAGTCCATCAAATATGTTTCGGGCATATGAACTATGTATAACATTTTGCCTGAAGGCTTGTTACCTTAAAGAAACAGCTTTCATTTATTTTTATTGTTATGTGCCTAAAATATTGCTGTATTCATTTCGGGCATTTTTTGTCAAATAATAATAAAAAAAAGAATTCAAGCTGTTTCTAAGTCAAAATGTTCGACTAGTTTATATGTCCTTAACGTATTACTACAGATTTGTTCTAACCCTTGCAATATTTTTAAAATTTTCGGACGTTTTTCGGTTTTGTCTTAGCTATGCATTGTGTATTTTGACAAAAGTATAAAAAAAAAATAAAAAATTTGAATTTTGGCTACCATCTTTCCTCATCTTTTTTGACAAATTTTATTGTCATCTTTTTACTATTTTTCGTGTTGGAAATATTAATCAGCTATTGAAATCTGTTGTTTACTTTTTTTGTGATCTTTGAGAAAATGTGATCTTTTATATATAGGTACAATAAAAAGTAATGATTGTTGGGTTTCCATCTTGCAAGAATTCTCTCGGTCATTTTTCCACAGCTTTATTTTCCACTCTGTATAATACAAGGTAATATTCAATGAGTCCAAAAGAGCCTCGTAGCTAGATCTTCATAAAATAAGCTTTTAAAATTTAAGAAACCTCGTCTATCAAGAAATCTCTGTGCAAAAATAATGTTAAATGACTGTTCATAACCATTGGTAATTTTCGTACTGCATATTGGTATAATAATTTTACCACTGATTTACTAAAAATCTGATGTAAAAAAAGGGAAAAAATGAACTTTTATAACGGGACTACATACAGTATGCGAATTTTTAAATTGCGTTGTATTTAAGGTAAGTCTACATAGCCTTCCTATTGCTCTAGATTTTTAATAATTATCCCTCGGGCATCTATTTTATTAAATGGCAGGTTTTAATTAGAACAGAGTACAATTTTAAACCAAACTACCAGGTTTTATCTGGTAACGTTCAGTTATTAAAATTTTTCTAGCGATTTTATTTCTCCGTTAAACTGCAACTATACTGTAATTTACCGTCAGTTGCAGGAGAAGATACCCCTAATTACTTTTTTATTAAATGGGTTGTTAAAAAGTTATTAAGAAAGTCTATAGACTTTTCAATAGTTCGTTTTAATTTAATACGATTTATATTTATTAATTATACAAAATTAATTTTTATCCAAACCAGTAAGCAATATCCATGTTTTTTATTGCATAAATCGTTTAAGGAAGCCATTTACAAACTCAATAACATTATTTTGAAGAAAATTACTAGAATAATTTATCTATAAAATGCTTCTACTTCTCGGTTTAATTTGTTACAAAAAGCAGCCATTTGCCCTCAGTGACAAGTGACGTCAGGAGATAAGCATAGATAAATGTCACTCTACATGTTACTGTAAATCGTAACCTAGGGCTGCTAACTATACGAGTAAACGCATGATACCAATAAAAGAAGGTATGATACCAAACCGTGTCAAATTCGTCCGGGTTCGCGCATCACGTCACGCCGTGACCTATTTTTGAAATTTATAACGCGCAATATAGAGTTTACGTTAGTTAACGGCGATTTTATATAAATTCTATTGGCAATATACTTTGCCTCCTGCTTATAATACAAATTTTATAGTATATGATTTAATATAATCATATAAATAAAGGGATAAATACATACATATTGCATTGATTGATTGATTGCCCACAACCATACACAGCACATCTCATTTTTACTTTTAAACTCGTAAAATTAATATAAAAAGACCAAAAAATGGTTGAAAACACAACGCTTTCTTAAAAAAGACGTGTTTCGTTTACAAAGTATAGCGGAATTGGTCATGGCGTGACGTAAATGGCCACGCCTAACTGCGCGGTATCATATCTTCTTTTATTTGTATCATGGAGTAAACGTATATAAATCGATAACTTCTTTAATAGTCCAAAAGCAAGTGAACATTTTTTCGTACCATTTAACCTATATCAATTGTTTTACCAAACTGATTGTTATTTGTAACCTTCTATGCTTAAGAGTGGCAAAATATCAGTATACAAGACATTACATCTAGGTGGTTTTTCCCCATTTTTTCACTGAAAACTAAACAGAAATCATTTAACAAATACAAAACAATAAAAGACAAATTAGTTTTTTAAGCTATGCAATGCAATTTTCTTATACCTTGCATGGACTTCCGAATGACGCTTACTTAATCATTCTGCAGTCATTCCGGTCTCCCCTAGAGCCAACATCAGCTCCCAGTCATGCTGGACTATTCGTGGGTAGGTATGCTCACGCAACAGACCCACGAAATCATTTGTATTACATTTGTATATAATAGTTGCATGTTGTATTGCATACACGTGTAAAAGTAGAGAGCATATGACTGATAAACATACTATTATGAGAATAACGCAATTTGAACGTAGTGTTCAAGATCTAAAGTTGAACAGGTTTATTATGCAACACAAAAAACATCCACATTTCCTAGCGTCACATACTCTATCCGATTTATTTTTTCCCTTCGCAATACATCAACCGATCAGACGAGGAATTTAAAGTCGGAAACCATGGTGTGCGTTTAGACTAGTAGCATGTGCCTTATTTGCACAGACAGTAACTGTTTGTGTTACGGTTGTTATTACAGTGTTATTTGTGTATTATTCTTTATATTAAACAATGACATCTATTTAAAAAACTACCCTATAAATATTGTATTATGCCAGCGTGCAAAAATACCACTGTAAGTGCCCTGAAAACCTCTTTTTTATATGCCCACCACAGTCTATTTTGGAAGAGAATACATATCTGGTACAAACTTCGAATCGTCAAATTTAAGTAAGCATATTAGAGCGTACGTTTATTTTAATGTTAAAATATGTATTGGGACCGAAATTTTAAAGACAAATAAACGGTCATCCACCATACAAGCATTAACGTTCAGCAAATTATCCGATTGTCTCTACACAAATTCCCTTTCGGACATTGTTAAACACTTCTTTTATTCAAATTTAATGTTTCTATTCACGAAATCTCCTAACTTTTGGCAAATAATCAAGAAAATAAATTAGCACTGAAATTCACCATGTACTTTTTGAACTTTTGTGAAAAATTTGTAGTGTAAACAATTTGTTTTGGTAAAAAAGCAAAATAAATGGATAAAAAAACAAGCACCATAAATATTTTTTTTATGTAGAGAATACAAAAAAAATATTTCAGATTTATTTGGATTATATGATTTTGACATGGAAAGATGGAGCGAATACTTTAAGGAACTCTAGGAAGAGGATGAAAACAAAACTATAAGTAATGCACTAAATAGTGAAGAGCAACATACCCCAAGACGGTAATGAATATACAGAGCCAATAACAGAAAAAGAATTAAAAGAAGCAACATAAAAATGAAAATAGGCAAAGCACGGAAACAAAATGAAGTGACAACAGAAATGATCAGATTTATGAACGAAGAGAGATAACAAGATCTGCTGGATATTATAAACCAGACAAAAAAAGAAAAAAGAGTACCTTTAGACTGGCAGATAGGCATCATAACACCAATATATAAAAAGGGAGATAGCAAGGATTGCTCAAACTTTAAAGGGATAACACTAGGTAGTACCGTTGGAAAAATATATGCGAGAACTAGGGAACACATTAGAAGAAAGCCAGAGCGGATTTAGAAAAGAAAGAGGGACTAACGACCAGATATTTATACTTACACAAGTGTCAGAAAAAGCAATCAAAACAGAAAGACGGATACATGCTTGTTTCATAGATATGGAGAAAGCTTTCGACAGAATAAAAAGAGAAGATATCTGGAAAATTTTGGAAAATAGGGAAATTGAGAAAGATCTAATATAAAACGTACAAAGTCTATATGAAAAAACTGAATAAGATTAAGAAATGAAAAATCAAAACAATCCTCTAGTAAAATTGGACTCAACCAGGGGTGCATTCTGAGCCCACTGCTTTTTAATTTACTACAGGATGAAGTTATTAAACAAAATAAAGATAAACTAAAACCATATAATGTCGGATATTGAAAGCTAAGTTACATTCGTTTAACAGAACCATGCTATGCCGATGACCTTGTAATATTGGGAGAAACAGACAAACAACTGCAAGAAAATATCAACATCCTAAATGAAGGATTAAAATCATTGAATATGAAAATAAATAAGTTAAAACTAAAACAACGATATTGGGACAGCAAGGTGAAAGACACAGTATACAGATAGACGGCGAAATATTACAACAGGTAGATAAATTTACATATTTAGGAGTAATAATAAACAAAGAAGGAACACTAGAAGACGAGATAAATGAGAGAATAGCAAAAACTGGGAGACTATGTACTCGCAATAGCATAAACAGTAACTTTTTAAGTAAGAAAAAAATACCAAAACAAATAAAACAGAAATAGTTAAACGAATTGTAAAACCGACACCGAAACCGACCGCGTGCGAATACTGGACAATAACACAAAAACAGAAAAGTTAAGTAACAAGTACGGAAATGAAATTCCTTATAAAATAGAGGGAAAGGCAACAGAATTTAAAATTAGAAATCAGATATTCCAAGAAAACCTAAACATAGTCCCTGTCGAGACAACGATAGAACAATGACAACTAAGATGACTAGGCCATGTGATGAGAACAGGCTAATTAGACAAATATACGAAGCAAAGGAATTGGAAAAAAAGGGAAGCAGACCGAGTAGAACGTGGAAAGAAGAACTGTTATACGCAAACAGTTGAGAAAAGAGGAACAAGATGGGAAGATAAAAGTGTTAGCGAACGATCGAAAAGAATGGAGGAAAATATAAAAGGAAATATATGAAAACTCAACTCCAATATGACTCGACACCGAAAGCTATAAGGGTTACCAGGATTAAGTAAGTAAATATCAGTTTAATATCAGAGCCATCTGATTTATAAGTACGTGGCTAATTTCGACACCAGCGTCTACAGTGTTAAAACTACAATCTAGTTGTATATATGGTTGCTTGCAAAAATTCTCGCAATGTATTAATAATTTTTATTTTTTATTGTTATGTGATAATAATACATACTTAATCTACAGTATGTACTCACCCCCACAAAATCTGCCAAAATTTCGTTAAAATCGCGATATATTATATTCCCTTATTTTACGCTTATCATTCACAATCTGCTACGTTTTGTTTGTCGTGTAAACAAATAACTTCGAAAGTTGGTCGTATTATCTTACGTATAATTTAGGAAACGAAGCCTCATTCGGAGTTGGCAATTTCTTTTGTCTCGCGGAGGCACTTTGTTTTTGTTTTATTGTTTTCGTCCTTATTTGTATCGAAATTCTATACGATTGTGCTAAAAGAAGATCTTTTTTGTAATAGGGCTGGTTTTATTTTTAAAAAAACTTATGAGACCGCAGAATTGTTTGCGTAAACCATGAAAAATGAGCTTTTTTATATAAAAAAATTGGGACAACATTCTCGTACGTAATTATCAAAGAGGCGATTTGTTGCTATAAAAATCCTTATACTTACTCTACTTTATTTTTTTGTAGATATTAAACAAAGCTGTCAAAATGCTGTACAAATTTTTTTGTTCAATGCTTTTGTTCCAATGACTTTCAACAAGGGGAGGCAACAGCATTCATTCATATACTCAATAACAGGTACGATTTTATTGGCGGCCGTTGATACATGTTATTTCTAGTAACATTCTGTAAACACAACTTAACCTTTGGTCAGGGCCGGACTTCACATTTTTTATCAAAATTTATTACCGTTTATACAGTGAAACATAATCTTTCTGAAATTAATTTACTGACAACGGATGTGTAGAAATATGAAACAACAATTAATTGTACTAGAACTATGAATAATTTTAAATGATCATGTGGTGATATTTGCCACTAATCTTACGCCGCTCTTGGTACAATAAGATTTGTAGTTTCAATTAGACGAATTCGATACGAAAATTAAATTAAGTTTTGCCCTAAAATCGTCAAAAACAAAATTAATGATCGATCAAAATTTAAACTTATTTTCATTAGATCGATCGTATCGATTCGTATCCACTTTATGGTTAGGTCGTGTGGAATGGAAAGGGTAGAAAAATGTAAACGAATACTCCCAAGTTGCTTTTGGTTCGTGCTCCACAGAATTGTCTTAGAGGTGATCTTCATCTGACTAACCGTCGCCACCGTCTGAAACTTGAATAAGTATGGGCTCTTGAATGACCATAGTATACTTTTCTTTCTCCCAAGCCTCGTTAAAACCCTTATCAGTGTGCTGCACGTAATTAGACCACTGTTCGGCCCAACATTATTTAATGCCATCCTCCACAATCAACCCCCATCTCTAGAAGAATTGCTATTTACACCCTTGACTTGAATTAAAACTCTTTGAACCGCCATCGCCAGCTTTAAATATTTTAAATTAGGAAGATCTCCATTTCAAATGTAAAACTTTTTAAATTTTTTTAAAGGAGTTGCTAATTATTTTTTATTGTACCAACATTTAGGTATCAGAAATGATTTTTTCTTGAGAAATCAATGATACAAATGATTTCATCTTTCTGCCCGTCACTGAATTACATACATGTATGAAAGTAAATAATATGAAAGTATGTAAGTTATCATGTCAATATCAAATATTCAATAGCAACAACAAGTTACCAAATCCTCACTACTTGTGCTGGATATACTAATGCAGTAACCGTGATCCATAATAACTTAATAATATCTAAAAATGTTAATAAAAGTTAAGCACACCACTCCACAAATAATGATTTTTCTGGGATTACGCAATTTGAATCGTATATTACAAAGCTGAATGTGCTGAATACAGTCAAAAATAATAGAACAAGACGTGCCATTTTTGAGCGCGCTGGAGGTGCTTTACTTGGGCGAGATTGTCTACGATTATGTTGTCTTCGTGATTAAGATAACCTCTAAAAATATGGTAATTTAATGTAAAATTTTAAAAACTATAAGCTTTTCCACTAAACTACTCGTCGATTAGATTCGTAATTTACGCCGCAAAACATATAAGTCCTAAAAAATAATCCTTGTCTGATATATTTTTTTTTTACTTTTTCCCTTCTTAATTAAAAATTAAGACGGTTTTTTATCCTTCGGTTTATTAGTCCTAGTGAATCAAAAATCGTGTATTGGTTTTTCTACACTTTCTACTGACGCCCCTAAGAAATGTCATGGTTCCAAGAAAAGAAAAATAATCAACGAACCTTTAGTTGCGAGAGAGAAAATCATATTTCCACCTTTGCCACCATCAAGTTGGGACTTATGAAGCAATTTGAGAAGGCGTTAAATCGAGATGGACTTTGCTTTGAGTACTTAATATGTAAATTACCTGGGGTTAGCATGGGAAAATTGAAAGCAGGCATATAGATAGCTCTCAGATGAGAAGCTTATAAAAGATCCACAATTTACCGCAGCAATGAGCGAGATTCCATCTAATGCTTGGTGCTCATTTGTTAAAGTAGTACAATCATAAAGAAGGAGACTTTTACATGCTTTTACCATTAGTACAATTTTTTGGATCAGATGTGTATCAAAAAATTCATATCAGATATTATTCACACGATAAATCTTATTCTCAATCCCCATTAACCTTAATGCATCACTCTGTATACTAAATTCCATTTAAAATTGTATACTGAAGAAAAGGGCCACAATAAACACAATAAATACTTTTCTGTCGCCAGTTCTTTTATTGCTACCATATGTGATCAAAAAACATTTGTCCTAATACCGCCACATTCTAAGATTATAAAGACATAAAGTCGAGAACACAAAATTTTATTAACGAAGCCATCGTAAAAGCGAATTTCGTCTAAATGTAAATATTTCCCGGTGGTCCCTCGTTGTTTTTTTAATGCCGGGTTTAAAGGGGGTGCATACAAGCGTTCGGAAAAAACATCACCGTAAAACTTTTGTCATACTACAGAAACTTTTCCAAAAATTATGGCGGAAACAGTTCGCAGTATTTATCTATTTAGATTTGTTGACAACCAAGCGATCCGAGACGTAACATCATCTAATATCAGTGCAACTCTGTTAGCACTGGCCATACAACGGTAACAGCACAGTAGAATAGCACACGCTTTTGCGTAAAGAACGCTTGCATATAGTCCGAGAAAATAAAACTCTTTCCCATACCGAAAACACCAGCTATTTCATCCTGTTTTGATCCATCTGTGAACCACCATGAGCCATTACCAGGGACAGTGAGTTAGTGCATCACTTTCCAGTCCCCTTTCTTAGGTGGACCTGCCTCAAAGTTCTGTTTGGTTTTAGAACTGGAATTATGAAATCTTTCTGCATAAGTAGAAGTTAAACATTCAATATACTCGTACATAAATGATACGAGTATTTCGGCGGCCGTCAGTACACAGTAAAGTCATGACCTCTCTTCTAGCCGCTACGTCTGTACCCCACAAAATCTCCGACATACTACTTAAGGTCAAACAAGTTAAAAAAAATTTGTATAACTTGACACAAAAAAGTCCTGCGGTCTGGATGGCATACTAGCGAACTCGTCCTTTCCAGGCATCCGATGACAAGGATATCTTCCCAGATAGCTGGACAGTGCTCGTGTCCAGCCTGCCCCGAAGAAAGATTCCAAGTCCCTTCCGTCCAATTATAGACATATATCTTTTCTCTCTGTTGTCATCAAAGTTATGGAGAAAGTCATCAACTTGCAAATTCTAAAATATCTAGAGGAACACAAAATCATCCATGACAGACAGTACGGACTTCGTCACCAAAGATCTACAGTTGATGTATTTACCCTTACACATAACTGGAACAAGTCTCTCGAACTTCATGGTGAATCCCAGATTGTTGCTCTTGATATTTCCAAGGCTTTGGATCAAGTATGGCATGCCTCACTCCTCAACAATCAACCTTTTTGTGAACGATCACTCATCTAACTTCCATCCTATCAATGCTGGCGTACCCCAAGGTTTAGTCCTGGCACAAACCCTATTTCTTCTTCACATTAATGACCTGCTCCCTTCAACTACCAATCTCATCCACAGTTTTGCTGACGATAGTACTCTTCACTCCAACATTCATTTTTCCAGCCAAGTCTCGAATAAAGAGCTGGATAATAGACGCGGATCTAGGCACGTATCCATTTCCTAAGATCTCCCATTAATCTTAGACTAGGGTGCCAAGAACCTCGTTCAGTTCAACGCTTCCAGAACCCAGTCTTGCACACTTACCTCATCCACATGAATGGCCAAGCCCTACATAACAATGAAACGTTCGATTTTGTAGACATCGCTTTCGACCATGAGCTCAGCTGGCACAACACATTACTTCAATAGCCACATCAGTAGCTAGAAAGCTTGGTTTTCTCTTTCGAGCAAACAATGCTTCTGTCGCTCATCGCCGCTCTGTTGTCCCTTTTCTACCAATGCTTCCAAGGATTTTTCACTGAAAAACTAGCCGCTATTAATTAGTATATTAACGATAACTTTTAGTATTTTCTTAGTATGTTGACAATAACTTATAGTATTAACATTGTCATACATCAATCTAATAAAAACAGCTTTTCGAAAATACAGTTTTTAAAAATACCTTTTTTTGTAAACGCTATTTAGAAAATAAAATTTTTTAAAAATGTTTTTTCGCAAATTGAGTTTGGAACTCTAACGGTCAGATTCTCCAAAGCTAGACCGGTCTAATTCAACAACCTAATTTTTAAACTGACAACTGTAAGAATAAAACAATTACATCCAGTTTCTCCATCGCAGATCGGTCTAATTTGACAACCAAAATTTTTAAACCGACAAGTGTAAGAATAAAGGCCTGTTCTCACTTGCTACTCAACATTGTTATTCGCAAAGTTATTTAACAAGTCGACATTTCGATAAAATGGAAAAAGTTACTTGTTATTTCAAAAAGTTATTTGTTAACGGCTGGTGAGCGGTAAACTTCAAAACATGTTTGCAACAGTGTTTTGGTAACATGTTGCGACTGCTTCCACATTAACGTTTTTGTATTTAATTATATCGAAGTTTGTCTCCATTGTTTTGTCTAGACAAGAGACGAGTGCGCATGCAAGTGTTTAAATAAAAATTATTGTGTTCAAAGTGAATTGGTTAAAAGAACCCACTATTCAACTGATCGATTTGTTCCGACAAAATAACGTGTTGTGGGATTTGTTGACATTCTGGCAAAATTTTCGAAACCGACGTCACATCGTAGTTCGCCGCTAAGCGAAATAATGTCATCGGCTTTCAAGTCATTTAGAAGATCACTATCAACGTGGACGCAAAGTAGGGCGTATCCAAAATGTCGTCATTTTCTTTTTTTTTTTTTCCTCTGCGCATGATAAAATTACAGACACTGAAGCCGCGAGAAGAACATTTTTTGTTGGGTTGGGCATGTTGGAATGGACTGTTGCAATGGGAATACTTAATGAGGACGTCTAAAAGTTGTCAACAAGTTATAGAAATATGTTTCCGCAACAAGTTTCTATAACATGTTGCTAAGTGTGGAGAGGCATTTAGACAACTAAGTTTTATACTATGAATTCGTTTCAAAATTTTGTCGTAAATTTATAAAGATAGGGCGATTCTAGTACGTACTTTCCATAATAATTGAACTATTTTCTAGCAGCACATTTCATGATGAGAATCATTTGGAAACCTAGCAAATCGCTGAAATATTAAACTAATTCATACATTTTTAACGATGATTTTTTTTAAACACCTAACTGATTAACTAGAAGATCTTAATTTACACCAGTACTAAATATTAAAAACTTTTTAGTGAATCTGAATGTTAAGTTCTATACTATGAATTTGCTTTGGAGTTTTTTTGCAAATTTATGAAGAAATGGGCAATATTAGTGCGGCCTTTTAAGAATGAGAGAACTAACTTCATTCTAGAAATACGTTCCAAGATGAAAATCATTAAGAAAACAATCAAATCCAAAGTAAAAACGCATACGTTTTTAATGACGGATTATCAACAATCACAAGACAAAAACTTGTCAAACGATAACTTATCAACTATACTCGATTTGAAATTGGTTGATAGTAATAAATCATTTTTAGCAGCCGATTCCATAGGCGCACCTACCTGACGTGCCGGTTTGAACCCTATTTACTTATCCGAATAATTTAGTAATCATTATTGTCATAACAGGTAAAAATAATTATGCCGAGAATTCCGGGAACAATTAATACACAATGTTACTTTTCAGGTAGTTACGAAAAATTAGGTACCTCTACTTATTGGTATAAAACTGTGAGTCATTTTAAGAGCGAACAAACCTAATGCGAGTATTCTAGGACACACATTTGGGTAATTTGTGAAAATGGAGAGTCTTTCAGGATTTATTCCAGTTAAGCGAGCTGCGAAATCAGCGCTAAGCATTAGTGAAAAGATTATTGTGCTTAATGTATTTAATGCACTTAGATATCAAAAAAGTGCAATAAGTATCGATTCTGCAGTGGAACTTTGTTCAAAGATGACAGGTATTGGAAAAGCAACCATCTACAGGCTGATGCGGGAAGAAAAGACAGGAACCGTGACGCCACCAAAACCATCTCCAGGAAGGCGAACAATACCGATCGATGAGGACGAAAAGGCCATCATAAGACGAAAGGTGCATTCATTCTATTTCAATAAGGAGATCCCTACTTTGGATAGAGTTTTAGGGGCAGTAATTATGCCACACATCCGAATGTTCACTAAATTATATAATTATTGTGTTTAATATAAACTTAAACCCACCCGAAAGCACGTGCATGAGTGCAAAACATCACAGGTAGAATACTACCGCTTATTGTTCGATCCTCGGGTTAAGCTTTGTATTCGACGCCCTTATCAGATCTATAGGAATGGAAAGTTTAATAAATGCAAAAGGGTCTAGACTTTCAATGTATATACTATTTAAAACTTGGCAATTTAGGTGGACCACTCTGTGTACGTGTTTGACGGATTTTAATGATTTATTACTATCAACCAATTTCAAATCGAGTATAGAAGATCTAAATTTAAGCCAGTACTAAGTCTTTAACCTTTTTAGTAAATCTAAACGTAAAATTATTTAGAAAATGTGGTAAAAAAGAATCATAATTTTTATTTTCTTAAAACTTATTTAAAGGACACCACATGTGTAAAAAAAACGAGAAAGTTACTTTACAATCGGATATCGTCCCTAAACTAGATTTTAATCGATTTCTTGCCTAGATGTGACCTCCTTTAAATTGTTTCAAAAGATAAAAAAAATATCAACCGGAATGGAACATGGAAGAAGCGCTTCCATATGTACTTGAGAAAGCTGTTAGTAACTTAGGGGACAAGAATTGTTTTCTTTTGTCCTCGTTCAATTTCATTATTATTAATAGTCGCGAAATCTCTAATAACGTTAATTCTTTTTCTTTATTTTTAATATATTTCTATAATTTTACACAAAGTTTGTTGAGCATCAACCCAATCAATGACTTTCAATCCCTACGCGTTTGCCTTGAATATATTTTTTAAAGCATTTTTATTGTCGAAAGTTAGATCTATAAAAGTATAAGAAAATAGATAATACTGTCAATGACAAAACTCCGTATATTTTATGTATTCTTCTGTCAAGCAATATGCGTGCGTAAATGCTATATGGGGTAGCTTAGAGCACCCTAAAACAAACAAATATATTTCGGTATTTGTTTATTTCTTTGTCTGATGTTTCGTCTGTTACTCATTTTATGAGTCGTGTCCCTTTTTTATGTCGACAGAAATACTATTGTTTGTTTAGTATACGTTTGGTTGGATGTAATAAGTAAAATAAATAGTTCTGGTAGTAAGTTCAATGAACAAATATTTTGCTTTATATAACTAAGAACAGTAGTTACTGCTGAACCACTGATCATTGCTCATTCTTCAAAATTCTTAAATTCAAACGTACTCTAGGTAAATATTTCTGAAACCATCCATCCTGGAAGTTAAGAAATTTTTTTTGGCGCACCTAACGACACCTAAGAGCCTAGCAGCTCCACACAATAAAGAAATATTCAGTTATGTTTTTAGCTCTTTTAAACATAATCTCAGCTGTCACAAACACATTACTTCAATATCTACAGGGTGAACTTTTAAAAGTGTTACAAGGCGGTATCTCGAAAACGGTTGAAGAAATTTCATGAAATTTTGGTGGGTTAATAAGGAGATGGGATTTAAACATATTTTTGACATTTGTCCCCTCTCTCCTTTTTGAGGGGTGGGGGATAACTTTGGAATTTTAAATGGAATGATGTACTTTTCTTTATAAAATTCGAATCTCTCGGTAACGGAATTATGATTAACTAAATTTTGATTGAATTTAAAAAATAAATAAGTTTTACCAGAAAATCAAGTTCACTTATTTCAGAACTATTATTCGTTTCCATGGAAATACCTCATTTTTACTTAAGTCAGTTATGAATTTTGACGTTTTAACGATAATTCCTTAATTTATTGCTCAATTAAACTTGGAAGCGAATTTTAATGTGCAAGTCGATATGTTGTTAATTTTGGGGGAGTGCAGAAAAACTACAGAGAAGCTGCACTAGTGTGGGCGGAGAGATTTCCTAATAACCCGAAATCTCACATGGCATTTAAAAGACTGGAAACCAGAAGTGGTACTACTGGTAGTCTGAAGACGAAACCACGATTTCGGAAGCGAAAACGGACGAAATTAGGAGCGGTAGCTATTGATCTGCATGTAGGCTTCCTAAAACTACTGGAAAGAGTCAAAAATCAGTTGTGACCATATTGTACTTGTATACAATTTTCATCCATACCATAGTACACCCCACCGAGAGCTATATGGGGAAAACTTTGAAAATCTCGTTACATTTTGCAATTGGGTCACAAGACAAATGAAAGAAAATAACAGGTTCCTAATGAATGATATCTTTTCTGACGAAGCTACTTTTCATAATAATTGTAGGCTGGTAGGATTTAGGAAGTTATCCGTTTTCAGTAGAAATTTAATATCTTTTTTTTTGTTTGGTTGCTTTCTTTAGGTAAATAGACACAATATGCACTAGTAGGCGTCGAAAAATACCCACTGGATGAGAACTCTAGCAAATAAACATCCCTGGTCAATTAATGTCTGGTGGGGTATAATCGGGGATAGATTTATTGGTCCACATTTCTTTGAAGGACATTTAAAAGGCGAAATGTAAACAGACTTTTTAAGAAACCAATTATTCCAATTATTAAACCAAAACATAAATCCTGACATGTGGTTTCAACAGGACGGAGTTCCCCTCGATTATGCAATAGTAGCAATACAGGCCCGTAATCATTTAAATGAAATATTTGAGAACATATTGATTGGACGAGCTGGTCCGGTCAACTGGCCTGCTAGGTCCCCGGATTTGAACCCCTTTAACTTTTTCTTGTGGGGTTTTATAAAGGGCAAAGTGATGGCGACTAAACCTACAACTTTAGATGACATGACAGACAGAATCCGCTTTGCCTGCTTATTAATAACATCTGAAATGTTACAGCGGGTACGAAAATCATTTATAAAAAAAAAAAGTGAGAAAGTATTTGAAAGTTGAACAAGCCATTTCGAACAACTTCTCAAGCATGACAGACGATAAATAACTGCAGTTTGTAGTCGATCTCAACAGTTAAACATAACGAAAAGCTTTCTGCATCGAATTTTGACCAAAGATCTTTTTACTATTTCACTGGCAACTAACATCAAAATTTACATTGTGAAACAGAATACAAAGCTTTTAAGATTAGTAAGATTTAAAGCTTTAGAGAAAGGCCTCGATAAAAATGTACAATGGAAAATTCAACAAAATCAAATCTAACGGTTTTTAATTTTAAAACTTGCATTATGCAGTGATTGCGCCGAATAGTTCCCAATATAATTTCAAATGAATGGGTCTGATACATTGTCTCTGGTGCATGCAGTGCTGTGCACTCGAGCGTTCTCAAATAATCAAGATAATTATCTACTATTTGGAACAATATGTCTATTTGAACGTTCTAATTTAGTTACATCCAATTCAGCTGTGGATTTTCATTGCAATCAAATATAGTGGTTATGGAGACAAGAACTTTCTACAAATATATAGTAACAAACAGTGGCTGATGCTATTTAGATATATGTAAAAATTGTTTTTGGTACAATGATCCTTTATACAGGATGTTTGGTAACAAATACTTTAGCAGTGCTAAAGCAGTCGATTTAACCTAACTTTTTTTTTATCTTTGACAGCCCACGACGACCGAAGTCTAAGTACTATCTACCGGGGAAATCCGACTCACATATCCAGAGCTAGAAACATCCGTAGGGATTTCACCAGCCCTTTAAGAGGATGTGTGGGGTAGTACCACCTCGGTCGAGGAAGAATTCCTCTACCACCTTCCAACAATTAGCATTCACAAAATATCTGTCGTCGAGATTCGAACCCGCGACCTCTCGGTTGCAAAGCTGGCGCCGGAGACTCCAAAGAAAACTTCTCTGTACAAAAGTTGATAATAAAATACAGGGTGTTATTTTACATTTTTATCGATACGTTTTGAAAGATACTAAATAAATTCATAAAATTTGGTTTACGGGTTTTGTTGGGATGACGAAAGCAAATTCGTTCCCAAATTTACCGTATTTTTAGGAGGCGACACATACGGCATTAAATGCTATGTTAAAATGTTACAACTTTTTTGTGCTTCAGGGTACACAAATTCTGAATAGAAATTCTTATTCTCCTACGTTTTCTACTTAAAAAAGGTGTACTTTATTAATGTCGCTAGGCTACGACCACCTGTTTTTGAGAAAAATGCATTGAATTCGGTGTTGCAGTGATGTCATTTTCACTCTCATATCATTTTCAGAGCAGTTCTATTTCTCTTAAGCTACAAATTTATATGCTTTAAAATTTCTGTTGCTCTTTAAGTTCATTAACATTGATATGCAAAAATTGAGAATAAATTCTCTAACCACCTGAAAATTCCTTATACAATAAGGATTTCAACAAATAATGGTAAAACAGCTATTCTCCGGGCTATATGCCCCTCCGAGCGCTGAATTACATACCAAAATTTGCCGTATTTTCTTCTAACACAGTTAGATAAGAAAATACTAATGTTTAGAATGCAAGAAACTACCAGGAAGAAGGAAGCTTTTTCTTTAGTTAGAATGTCGTCACCTGCAGACCGGTTTCGAACTCGTTGGTTCTCATCAGTACAGGATAGACGAACATACCAACCTTCCGAAAAAGTAATCCCTTAAAGCTACAACTGTCGTACTGCATAAGCAGTGAGACACAGGCAGCGCCATCCATTAGCAGTTTCAAGCATTCAGAGTAGAGTTTACCGTAAGGTAAAATTTTCAAACGTATGAATGAAAGTCTACTTGTCAGGGGTACATATAAATATGCAAAAATTGAGAATAAATTCTCTAACCACTTGAAAATTCCTTATACAATAAGGATTTCAACAAATAATGGTAAAACAGCTATTCTCCGGGCTATATGCCCCTCCGAGCGCTGAATTACATACCAAAATTTGCCGTATTTTCTTCTAACACAGATAGATAAGAAAATACTAATGTTTAGAATGCAAGAAACTACCAGGAAGAAGGAAGTTTTTTCTTTAGTTAGAATGTCGTCACCTGCAGACCGGTTTCGAACTCGTTGGTTCTCATCAGTACAGGATAGACGAACATACCAACCTTCCGAAAAAGTAATCCCTTAAAGCTACAACTGTCGTACTGCATAAGCAGTGAGACACAGGCAGCGCCATCCATTAGCAGTTTCAAGCATTCAGAGTAGAGTTTACCGTAAGGTAAAATTTTCAAACGTATGAATGAAAGTCTACTTGTCAGGGGTACATATAAATATGCAAAAATTGAGAATAAATTCTCTAACCACCTGAAAATTCCTTATACAATAAGGATTTCAACAAATAATGGTAAAACAGCTATTCTCCGGGCTATATGCCCCTCCGAGCGCTGAATTACATACCAAAATTTGCCGTATTTTCTTCTAACACAGTTAGATAAGAAAATACTAATGTTTAGAATGCAAGAAACTACCAGGAAGAAGGAAGCTTTTTCTTTAGTTAGAATGTCGTCACCTCATTAACATTGCATTATGTCACGTCAATAGACAAGGAACATTCTCGAGAATTTATTTTTTGGCAATATTCCTCGAGAAAAATGAGAATGATGTTAGAGAGTTTTATATTTCGACTACATAAATTGAAAGAACATATTTTGTTACCAAAAATAACGTTTACAATAATTCTAAACAAGTTATTTAAAAAAACATAGAAAAAAATTAAAATATAGATGCTCCAAGCTCCATCTGTGATACAAGAGCGGAATTAAAATAAATTTCCATAAATTTCCGTAAAATTCTCCGAGAATATTCTACAGGAGAATTTTCCCGAGAGAACCTTCTCGTTCTCAGAAATATTATCGGTAATTTTGCAGTAATTAATATTTTTTTCTAAAATCATAAATTCTCCACAATTTATGCTGGGAAATATTCTCGGTAATTTACCATTCTCCAGAAATATTCGCTTGCGAAGATTCTCATGGCAAATCTCTACACGTCACCTTGCATGAGTTCATTTTTAGCAGTTTATTTTTTCATTGTTTATTCGTGTTTCGTTTGGTTTTTATTATTTTCACTTGACGTTTGCATTTCCTTAACTAAAAGGTTTATTTTTTGCTGATATTCAAAATTTGTATTTTTTATTTGTTTCGTGCAACACAGAATTCAAATGCATTTTTCTCAAAATCAGTTATTTCTAGCGACATTAATAAAGTATACCTTTTGTAAGGAAAAAAGATAGAGAAAAAAGAATTTCTATTCGGAAATTTTATACACTGAAGCACAAAGAAGTTGGGGCATTTTAAATTGCATTTAATGCCGTATGTTGCGCCACATTTAAATTAAAGTAAATTTGAGAACAGATTTGCTTTTTTCATCCCAGAAAACATCTGTAAACGAAATTTTGTGAATTTATTTAGTATCTTTTGAAACATATTGACAAAAATGTAAAATAAACTTTTAACTTTCACACCCTGTATCTCTCTTATATCAACTTTTGTACTAAGATCCATGGCTTCCACGTTGCCCTCCTGACGTTGTCCCAAATCCCAAATCTATAACACAGCAGATTGCCTAACTTTGGCAAAGTTATAGAAGAGAATGCATGTCGCTTGGTGCATTGCCTCAAGAAGACATCAACTATGTGCTTAGAGGCATAACCAGATCGATTTCAATGTGCAGATTTCCACATTTCCGGTTATGCATATTTTTGAATTGAAGAATTTACCATATTTGACTCCAAAGGGCATACAGCAAATATAGAAAAGAAAATCATGAAGCTACGTGAATCGTTTCTAAATGCAATTATTTGGGTCCTCAGATATTAATTTTAATATGAGGAATACATAATATACCTTATGTAACAAATAAACAGGTCTGGATATATTATCGGTGACGTATGCATCGCTGTGTTCTCGAATGCTTCAAAGCTATTATCCATTATCATGAACAATACACCTATTTGAATGCTCTAATCTAATTAGTGCTAACCAAGCCAATGGTATTGAATTGTAGTCACATGAACACTGTGTAACCAACTAAAATGTGGGCCAATAATTACAAATGAAGGGTTAACACGATCTTGCAAGTTTAGTGTTCGATATGATAAATAGAACTCCTTTTTAGGAGTGAGCAAAGTTTACATTTATTAAGCAGTATCTTACCTTTACAGTTTGGGTCATGTCATAACAAAAGCTGAACAGGGTGAATAGTGTAGATACTTATCTCCAGCTCCAATGAGTGGTGTTATTACTATGGGAACTAGGGAGATTTATTAATAAGAATGTCAGTATCAGTCCCAACTGAAGCTTTTTCTGAGTAATACAACAACGAAATCGATTGGGTTGGTTAGATGTCACCACGACAATAAATCTTATCGTGTAAGGTTGAAGAATATTGATACAGAGATTGAAGTGGATCGTTGAAATATTGTCAGTATTGATTGATATCAATATTATTGACCGTGTAAGGTACGCTTATATATAAAACTTCATTGTCAAAATAAATGTCACAAAAATGGCTAAATCCAGTAACCAGAGCTTCGTTGTCATGTCACAAAAAGGCAAATTCTTGATTGTTATAGTCGTTTCCATCAAAAATAAATAAAGAAATACAAATGCAAATTTTGTGAAAAATGTCGCAATCTAGAGCAGAAACGCTAGAAAAAGTTAATCTAAACATTAACAGCCAGATTCTCCAACGCTAGTCCGGTCTAATTTGACAACCAAAAGTTTTAAACTGACAAGTGTAAGAATAAGACAACTAAATTCTATACTTACAACTTATTTCTGAGCTTTTTCGCAAATTTATCAAGAAAAGGACAATTTTAGTACGAACTTTCAACAATAATAGAACTAAGTTCATTACAGCAACTCGTTCCAAGATGAAAATCATTTGGAAACCAAGTAAATCGCTAAAATATCACAATAATTCATAAGTTTTTAATGACGACTTATTAACAATGACAGGACAAAAACCTGTCAAAACATAACTGATCAACTATAAGATCTTAATTTAAACCAGTACTAAATCTTAAACTTTCTTAGTGAATCTGAACGTACTATTCTTACCCCAAAGAACACCAAAAGGTCCAAAGCTTGTGTTTGGAAACAATTTTAAGACTTTCTTGCCGAAAAACAGTACTCTGGACAAGAGTACAATAGAGAAGCTCTCTTTAATTTTATAAGATTGGGGGAATAACATGCTACAGAAAATGAATAACATGCTACAGAAAAATGGGTTGTTTTACAAAGAAAATGTGATCAAAACTATATGGAACGTTACAGCTAAACTGGTTTAACAAAAGTTTAATAGAGAGTTTGGTGTGGCTATTGATCCCTTCACTGATGTTAGATTCAAGAACGCAAGAGCGCTTTGCGACGTAGCTTACAAAGCGATTTGGTTAAAAGAAAAACCAGTTCCTCAACTTTTACGCACCAAGAACTGCCAACTGGCTGTGTAAATTAATACAACAAAAATACCCCAGATGGCCTTCAGAAAAAATTGTTTCATGTAGTGTCTTATGAGTTGGCATTTCTGGGAGATCAAGCTTCAAATCGTTTAATAGAGTTTTTTCAAGAAGAAAAACTAAGTGATGGTTCATTAGGTAACAGAATCGAGTACAATCCAGTTTTTGTCTTAAACCTGCCAGGGTGGAGATCGCAAACTAATGGGAAGAAAATGGTTGATTAGGAACACTACAAATGAGGACATTTGTCCGGTAAGGTAGGTCCTTTCTACAGCTTTACTTTCCTTAACTTACTTAAATTACGGTGTTTGAGATACACACATTTTAATGTTTTCTTTTTTGTTACAGATTATATAAGAAACTGGTCTCCAAGAGCAACTCCAACATCACAACCAACCGCCTTTTCCTCACTCCAAATCCTGACTGGTAACAATCTGGCAAATGATATAAGGATAGTCCGGTGGGAAGAAATGAGATTTTGAAATAGACTAGAACTTCAGCAGACAAAGCTAGCCTTGATATAAAAAACTTAAAGTTTACTAACCACTCGCATAGAGCCGCAACAGTTACAAATTTAGCTGAAGCTGAAGTGGATGATCATCAGTTAAGAAAATTTACAGGACATGTTAACATTAATTCTACTAAGTCTTATTTACAACTTGATTAGCAGTTTCATCAAAACCTTATCACATAATTATCGAGTGAGAATGTTGAAAACAAAGGAGTGGTCGCTTCTACATTTTGCGCAACCAGTAACAATAGCATAGCATCTGGACCAAGCGGGGACAGGCCAATCATCAATTATAACAACTGTGTGTTTAATTGTAACAATTTTAATAATTATAGATATAAATGCCTGTCAGTTTGTTAAACTTATTAATAAAAATGGAAAATAAAAATTATATCATTATGTTGTTTATTTAAAAACTATGTTGTATATTTTGCAACTAAGAAAAAAGCGAAAAATAAAACAGAAGGTACTTAAACCTAATTTCTACCAATACTATTCTTTACACAAGAAGGCTGATAATGATGCACTACTGCAATTATCGGATAAATCACGCTGGTGCATGATTATTGCGTAAGTTTATTCTGATTGATTTAAATCAACAATTTAAACTTGCCATTTTAGTGTTAGAATGCCTACTTTGACTGACGAATGAAATTCTCAAACGGTAATTTCCATGGATTTATTAGTAGGACTGGATACGGGGTGATTTCACATTCTTTGAAGCCAAAACAAACCATTCTAAACGACACTGTAAACACAATTTGTAAACATTGGCAACATCTTATTTTACCTTGTATTTTTGTACAAAAAATACGTTAGAAGCATCACAAGATTTACTAAAAGTAATAAAAGCCCTAAAATATTTTATTTTTCTGCTAAATAATAATAAATTTAAGTTAAAAAGGTTTTATTATTTATAGGTTATGTTATTTCTAAAGGTGTTTATTTAAAGTCGCTCCGAGTCATTTATAAATCTATATAAATCTATACGTCGCACTTTTTCTTTTCTAGTTCATTAGACAAAGACGTACGTGTAACCGAGTGTTCAGACCGAGATTCAGCCGTTTTCCTAAACAACCATAACAGACAGCAACACTTCTGAGCTCCAACACTCCAATGCTATTTTATCTCTTTCTACTACCATTCTTGATTCAATTACGTAGTAATTCGTAGTCTTGTCTATGTTCGTAGTTCGTAAACTGCTCCCCCAAGAGAATAACAAAAATAAAAACAAACAACAAAATATAAGGCTTCACGTTCGATACGCACACAGTACACGGACATCGAATCCTTATTATAATAAATCCATGGTAATTTCTTAATTATCTTTTGTTGTGTCTGAAGAGAGGTAGCATGTTCTTTCATAAAACATTTTATTTGGTTAGCTAATCTCAAAATGTTAATACGAGTATACTATACTGACTCAGATTCCAACAAAAGCAAAGTTTCCAATATACATATAATTATAAACAGTCTGGCGATCGTCTCTGGCTAATGCCTGGCTATACACTGTTTCAAAATTATCAAGATAATTAGCAATTATTTTGAACAATATGCCTATTTGAACATTCTAATTGAGTTACCTTTACCGGAGCTAATGGCATTAAATTGCAACCAAATGTGCGGTTAGAGCAACAGGGATAAAGCAGATTGCTGCTGCATCTTTTAGGATAAAGCAAGTTAGGAAAATAGAGCATCAAGCAAAAGCAAAAGTTACTTTGTATACAAAAGAAATATTAAACATTTCTTTAAAAAAAATGTTTATTCAACTTAGACTTCAGCTGCCTAATTTTTGTGGTACATAACCTCTAGTTGTGGAAAGTTTTGGTCCTAATAATTGTTTGTGTTTCGTTTATTATTATTCAATTTACTTATTTTTCAGATGTACGCTTGCGAGCGAAAAATCCCGGATAAATTATTTTTTCTAAGGTTGTTGGGGAAACCCAACCGTTCATTCAATTTCTATAACTCTATTTTTATTTCCAAATAAATATTAATAACCAAGCAGGTATAAAATCCCGTTTAAATAAAACAAGCTCAAACTTGTCTCCAATGTAAATTTAACTAGCATAAATACACGCAGTTATCGGCAACAACACCAAGATTATTTCAGCTAAAATAACAAAAGAAAATCTTTCCTTTAATTTAGTTCTTCTAAAGCACCGTTGTCGGCGACCGCCAAAGGCTTAGTTTGCTTTGAAGATTTCTTATCTCTTAGTTTTATGACTGTACCGTGCTAAAAGTGAGTTCCTGGTAAATGCAAGATGGCCGGTAGGGTTTAAACTAGAGCCTTATCCTTCCAAAGGTAATTCAACTTTCTATACCTTAGATCACCCAAGTTTTACCTAAAAGTTATCATGAAGGCACAAATAGATTTGAAAAATAGTTGTCACTTTTTTTGATAAAATGAACGGATCAAACTAACAACTAAGAGCAAGATTGATGATCTTACTTGAAGAGGATCGCGCAGTAAGAAGAATATCCGAAGAAATCGGTTTACCAAAAAGCACCGTTCAAGAATTGAAGCAGAAATGGGAATATACCGGCTCTCTAAATAGAATACCTGGAAGTGGAAGGAAGAGGATAACAAATGAACAAGATAATAACTTGGTAATTTTTTTGGAGAACCATCCATTCCAAACAGCCGTGGAGGCGCAGAGACAAACAAACTTTCCTGGCTCTGTTAGGGTAGCAAGATGCCGCGTAAAAAATCTAATTTAAGAAATCGTGCTGCTGTTAAGAAACCATTTCTATCTACTGACAACAAAGAGCAGAGGGTGGGATTTGCTTTGCAATATTTACAGGAAGGGTTGGTGTATTAGGAAATATTGTTTTTACGGGTGAAAAGACCTTTCAATCCTATTACAATGGGCGGATAAGGTTTACCGACTTGCAAATACTAGATTTTAAGAAAAATGCACACGAAGGGTTAAGTCAAGTGGTAGATTTTCTGTTAATGAATGAGGATACATGGCCTCAAGGGGGAGGGACTGTGGCATCGCATTAATGGCAGATTTACAGCGGAAGTATACATAGATATATTAGAAAACGTTATGCATCCTTCAATGAACAATATTTATCCTCAGAGAAATTTTATTTATCAACATGAAAACTGTCCTGTCCACACGCAAGAAGGATTTTGTATTGGGCGCCAGAAAACAATGTTCATGTACTACCTTGGCCCTCAAGAAGTCCTGATGTAAATTCAATTGAAAATGTTTGGGGCTACATTGTCAAAAAAACTAATAAAACAAATGATTTCCATCCAGAAAATAGTGATGACTTGTTTAACAAAATAGAAGAAATATGGAACAACTATAATCCACATCATGTTCAAATGCTGCTGGTGGCATCCATGCCCAAACGTTTGGAATTAATTATTATTAAAAAAAATGGCGCTTCGATAAAATAGGTATTAATTTACTCATATTTTTTTGTTTGTTGTCCTGTTTGTTATAAATCTTGAAACAAAATATACTAAATAATTATTTTTTAATGGATAAAAGTTAGAACTGGATGGATTCATTTGCTTTTTGCAATGAATCTGTTAACAAAAAAGGCAATACGAAATGGACCATTTTCCTAAAAATGACATCTTTGACCAGTTTATTTACCTAAGAGGCCGTAAAGGTAAAAAAAACAGATTTATCAAATTTTGTAAATTTGACAGAAAATGTTAACCTAAGTGTCCGGGATTTTTCGTCCGCAACTGTACATTTATATACCAGTCATTACAAACTTGGCTGCCTCCAGAATACTAAAGCAGTTTGAACAATATGCCTATTTAAATGTGCCAATTAAATCAAGTTTAATCAAGCTAATTGAATTGCATTGTACCCAAATCTGCAGTTACGAGTATGTGTAATAGTCACATATATATGTAATCGCAACGGCTGGCTATAAATAGAGGTTATTTAAAAATATATTTGGTTTAAGAAATACTACAAGCTTTAAATTATCTTTTTTTGAAAGGATTTACTAAAAGACAACATACTTCGTGAAGAAGTAGTCCATTTCTCTAAGCAGTGGCGTAACTAAGAGTATGTGCCCCCCCCCCCCCCCAGGTATCTGAAAGCCCCCTGCTATTTTGCACCCGTCTTGATCCCTCGTATTGACGGGGGATTCGCGGGCGCCCCTGGCTTTGGTGCTGCCCCCCACAACAGGGGGCTTGCGGGGGCGTTATTTACGCCACTGTCTCTAAGAGACTTGGTTCAAGTTACAGATAAATAAAAAATCTCCAAGTCAAAGTCTCAAACTTCTTTAATCCTTGAGATCGTACTGAGCGGTTCCATATGTCAGCCAATGTGATGTGAGCATTATCAGACCTAACAAGCAAGAAATTACAAATCAAACTAAAAACAAACACATGGCATTAACAAATTACAGTGACTTGTAAATAACTACTAATGTTATGTGCTTGTTTTTTAGTTTTTAATTTGATTTATAATTTTTTTATTGTTAGGTCTGATGATGCTTGCATAGCGACGAAACATATGTAACCGTTCGGTAAGATATTACGGATTAAAGAAATTTGAGACTTTGACTTGGAGATTTTTTATTTATGTGCAACATAACATTGCCTAAATTCTTTTGTAATCAAGCGTTTACATTTTCATACTTACTAAGAGATTTCTCTCATAAAAATGAAAAAAAGTTTTATTATGATGGTCTGGAAGTGAACAAAAAACCTGTGTGACATAATTGCTAAAAGTTTTTTCATATCTTAATAGAACTCCTAAATTTTTTTTAATTATTGTGTCTTTCAGAAATTACGTGACCCTTTACCTCGAGAACAAAGAATTTGCGGACATTTTTTTTCCTATTTTAATACAATGAATCTGATCACGTAGGTTCCAACATGAAATAAATTACACTGTGTATGATGAAACTAAGAAGAATGTTATGGTGGTTTGCAAGACCTTTATTTTCAAGGTACAAAATGTAAAAAAGTCGGCAAAAAAACCAAATTAAAAAAATTAACTCTGGTTTCCAATTTTTATAATTAGTTTTTTATGGAACTCCTAAATCTCATTTAAATATTATTTAAAAACGAGTAATCTGGTTATGTAGTATCCAATATAAATAAGTTAACACTAGATATGAAACTGAGAAGAATATTTATGGTTGTTTGCAAGTCCGTTATTTTCAGGGCACAGGGTGTAAGAAAATCGCCAAAAAAATTTAATTAAAAAAATTAACTGTTAACGTTACACTAGATATGAAATTGAGAAGAAAATATTATATTATGGTTGTTTGCAAGTCCTTTATATTCAGGTACAAGATGTAGAAAAATCGCCAAAAAAATGTAAATTAAAAAAATTAACAGAGATCCTTAATTCATCTAATTGTTTTTTTATGGAACCACTAAATTTCATTTAATTATTATTTAGGAATGAGGAATCGGATTATGTAATATCCAATATAAACAAGTTAAATAAAAAAACTGAGGTCCCCAATTTATATAAATTGTTTACTTTAAGTCATGGCTTGCCAAATATCAGCCGAACCCTATAAGATTATGAAAAAAGTACAATTGATGAAAAAGTTCAAAGATAAACCAAAAAATTTCTTTTTATACAAGAGGATAAACAGTGCCGGATCAAAAAAGTTCGGGTGGTCGAAATAAATAACATCCTGTAGATAGTTCTAAATGGCAATAGGTTAATTCTGTAGGTACTTTAATATGTAAGATACGTACTCATTTCGAATAAATAATCCTTAAGCGCGCAGAAAATAGGAAACACAGAAAAAAAAGTGAAAGTCTAACACCCTGTATCTTGGAAACGAAACGTTTCCGAACCTACATTATTTGGAACTTTTATATTATCTTTGGTCAAGGAATCACAAGTTTAAATTTGTCGGGACAATATTGAAACACCCTGTATATTGTTAAATTCGTGTTTAAATAAGCTTTCATTTGACACCCTAGACGATGCTCCTGAAAATGCTTCCGTTTCCCAATTTACCCCCTGAAATTAACCCCGAGAATCAAAATTTAACTTTTTATACTTCACGTCTATAATTAGGCCACCACACTCCATCTCTGTGCTAAATTTCAAATTTTTACGTCGAATAGTTTCAGAGAAAATCGCCTGTGACAGACGGACGGATATCGAAGTGATTCCATGTTTTCCGTTTTGCACAGCACATTAAAAGGAGCTAAAGGCCCCAATTAATATATTTTTTCTTATCTTAATAGAATCCGTAAATTTTATTTAACTATCTTTTAGAAAATATATCAAAAAATTCATTAAAAAAAAATTGTTTTACCTAATGAAGAATTTGGCGGACCTCTGTTAACAAAACTTTTTATCCTATTTTAGTACCTATATAAAGAATCTTTACCCGGAGAATCCAACATGAATTGATTTACACTCTATATACAGGATGGGAAGTATATTATTAACTGGCCCTGATTGATTTTAAATTATACCATTTTGGTTGCATTCCTAATAGTTCGTTCTATAAAGGCTCTTCTTTAAATTAGTACTAATATACATAGTTTAATAATGGTGGCTGACGAAAAAAATCTTATATTGTTCACACATATTTTTCCAAATTAGCATTTATATATACACAATCGGTATAATAATTAGTTATTTTAAATGATTTTCTCTTCTGTTATGCCCTCGGAAAGAGAGTTTGTTTAGTTTTACATTAAATTTTAGATTTCATATTCAACGATAAACATAATATTTTTAACGTTCTGTATTTGTGTGTAAAATCGTATATTTATAAAATCAATATATCTGCCTGTGTGTCATGTTTCTTACTTATACGTCAATTTCTAAAGGATGATGGTATAAATTCATCTGATTTTAATGTGTTATCCAGCCGCGGCCCGTGAAATTTCAACGTTGCATATCTCTGTTGCTACTTATGGGACCCATACCAAATTCAGGTTTTTTAATAGTGAGCCTACTAGGAATGTTTTGGTAAAGAAAAAAAATGTTTTGCAATTTGCGAGAAAAAGTTGATTTTTTGAATTGACCCACATGCGTAAAAAATTACCACGCTTAGATATTGTATTTATTATTTTTTCTAAACAAATTTTACATCATTTTGTCGACAATTCTTAAATTTTAAGAGAAAAAATGTGTTAGTAGAAAGTTATAGTCATTTGAATTTTTTGCAACCGAAAATTTAAATTATTTTTCGGTTGAAAAAATTCAAATGACTATATCTTTCTACTAACACATTTTTTTCTCTTAAAATTTAAGAATTGTCGACAAAATGATGTAAAATTTGTTTAGAAAAAATAATAAATAAAATATCTAAGCGTGTTAATTTTTTAACCTGGTGGGTCAATTCAAAAAATCAACTTTTTTTCGCAAATTGCAAAATTGTTTTTTCTTTACCAAACCATTCCTAGTAGGCTCACTATTGAAAAACCTGATTTTCGTATGGGTCCCATAAGTAGCAACAGAGATATGCAACTTTGAAATTTCACGGGCCGCGCCTGGTGTTATCCAATCTTACCCCCAATACGTTCCTAACCTTCTTCTGTTCTGTCCCCTGTAATGTATATTTCTTTATCAATTCTATTGTGTATACACCGTCCTTTTTCTTACATTTAATTTGTTTCTTTTTCTTTGCTTTCTTCCTATTTTGATTTTCTTTTCCCTCCCCATTTTTTGCATAATCTTGTCCTTTTATTATCTTTTAAAATCCCAAAAGATTGGTTTGTATCTAGAAAGACAGAGAATTAGTTTTTAATATCGTATTCCATTCATTAATCCATATTTGTAAAAATAAAATCAAATAATACACTTTGGACATCCGGCACGACATAATTTACATTTTTCATTGCAAAAATATATTTTCCCTATGCTGCATCACAGATAAACATTATCTTAAAATGTCAAAAATGAAAAGTTACTACAAACCTAGTTACCTCCGTCTAATATAAAGCAGGATCGTAAAATTGTTACCCTTATTTTATTTCGTGGAACAAGGTACTACAAAATTGCCTTATCGCACTAGTCAGTTAACATAGGGCATCTAAAAATTTAATTTCTGAACATTCTAATTGTAAATCGTTATCAAAGAATATTAGGTTATGAAATTACTAAAAATTTAAATACTAAATATAATGAAATTAAAAAAAAACATATTCCATAATGAATTTATTTATTCTTAGTTTTTTTAAAGGTTAGATACAAGCAAACCAAAGCAATCAGTGTACAGGCTTTAAGATAATTTTTGTTTTATTTCAGTTATCCATATTTATTAGTTCAGTTTTTCCTCGACAATAAAATTATTTTGTTCCCAATATAAAAACTCCCACGTGTATGTACGTAAATAAAACTTTATGATTACCACAAAATTCTCATTTGTTATCTGAGTTTCATCCCCTTCTGAAAGAAAGGTCAAAATCCTGCTAAATCTATTTGTCTTTGTTTAGTTCACTGCTAATACCAACTTAATATCACGAATGTCGATTCAGTCAATACCTAATGATGGATCTCAACCTAGCGGAAAGACCCTAGTTAAGCCGAGGCCGATTCTTATTCCTTTTTGCAATTATTTTGGTCAGCAGCTGGTGCTATCAGTATAAGATTATTGGATTTTTTGTAAGTTAAATACAGGGTGAGTAGTCTTTCGTATGTTTGTGTAGGGTACAAATATTTTTATCGCTTGACAATCACAAATATAAAAGTAAGCTATATGAGAGCACCCCAAACATATTGCAGGCAACCAGACATACAGCTAGAATACGGTTTTAACGCTGCAAGCGCTTGTGTTAGAATTAGATACCGAATTTTAAGTTAGATAACTCTGCGGATACAAATCAATAAATCCAGTTCCGGTGTTTTTGAAATCTGTTTTAAAACTGCGAAATATCGAGATCTATTGAATACTGAAATGCGAGGGAATGCCTTTGACGTTGGCCTTGACCGTCATTGAGAAATTTATCGAGAAATCTAATCTCAAAAAAGTATGTAAAACTTTTTCCTGAAAATATGACTTGTTTGAAAGTTCAACTAGCTCTCCTACTATTCAAAAAACTGAAATCTGTCCTATAGAATTTCACCGTTAAAACTGCACTTAGAATCCATTTAAAATGCATCGCGACGAAGTTTTGTTCCATTTTACGTGTGTGATTTTTATTACATTCATGCCGGTGTCAACGGCAGTTACTCTAAAAGGCAACATACCGAATTTCCCCCCAATACAGCATTTTCGGACGTTTCCCCCGTCCTTTAAAAGAGAGTTTTTGTTTGTAATACTTTACTTAAATATTTAACTTTAATTCCTATATTTGAGCCTATGAAAGCCAGAGTCGAGTGGTCTAAGTCAGTTTTTTCGGAATTCTGTTTCTTGACACCATCGTATTGTTTACGTAGTAATTTACCTCTGGACAAAATGAAATTTCTATCTTCAATACAACCCTAACAGATATCACTACTAACATGGATGTAAAACACATCCACACATACCGATGAAAGCCATAGTGGCCCAAGTCTGACTTAGACCATTATGCCTGTAAACATTTTGTATCGACCGTTAAATGCTGCTAAATCCTAAAAAAATGAATATTAGGGATTTTGACGCTGAACCATATGAAGAAAGTGAGAGTGAATATGAGCCATCACCATCTACTGAATCTGATACTACAAGTTCAGGTAAATAAAACGTAAAAAAGTATTTTTTTAAAATAATAACCTACTTGTTTATTTTGGATTAATCAAAAGTTAAAATACATACTTCGGATTCAAAAGTGTTTAAATTTATCGATAAGAAGCAGCCATACAATTTTTTAATAAAGAACCCCTCAACGAAGATATTTCGTTCAAAAAAATGGATTTGGCACCAAAGAATAAAAAGGGTAGATTGATGGATTTCACGAATATTGACCTGCCCCTTCTTTATAAATCTAACCTCCCGGTTAGTGTGAGCAAGAAAAAAACATGAAAGAATTGTTTCAGTTTATACCACGCGTCTACCAAGACTATTTTCGATCATTGAAAGCTGATGGAGGAAATAGCAATGTTCCAGAAGATATTGGTCCCCTAGAAGACTATTTGTTCAATAATGATGAATATTAATTAATATAAGTTATAATCTATGTGTTTGATGATTTAAGTATAAAAGAATAAATAATAAAAGTTGAGAAGATATTTTCTACGAAGTACGTTAACACACAAACAGTGAAAGCCATAGTGGTGTAAGTCACAAGTTTAAACAAAATAGGGACAAGAATCATTTTTTTTTAAATACCAAACATCACAAAATTTAAGTTTAGCTTTTCCCAAGAAAAATCTCCTGAACCCATTCGCTATTTGTTTTTCGGCATTTGTTGATCCTCATTTAACTTTGAGCTTTAATATCTCAAAACTACTTTTTTTGCTTAGACCACTCTGGTTTCCATAGGCTTATTTATTTTACCAACACACTGTTTTTACTAAACTTACTAGAGAGAGAAAGGGACAATAAGTCCCCAGCTTTTTAAACCACGATTAACAAAAATTTTGAGAAGTCTGTTTTTTTAAATAAAAATGCTACTGAGAAGTTTTCAATGTTGCTGGAAATTCGGTACTACAGATCCATGGAAATAAAAACATTCCCAAGGAGTTACGCGGTGAAACCAGCTCCTTTTAGTAAATAAATTACATTCTTTGTACTCCTACCGAACATTATTCAAACTAACTTTTCCTATTAATGTTTCTCCTCCAAGTATCCTTTTTTCAATCTAATCCCAAATAGTCTGCTGTGAATAATATTTTGTTCAACATATTGATCCGTTTTAGTAAAATACTCGGTCTGTTAAGGGAAGTCTGAAGATGGCGATCCACAATTTGTCTATTGGTCGTACTAGAAGCCATTGTTCCTCTGAGAATTAACGTAATCTCTCTCTCTCATCTGTTTAGGCAACAAGGTACCTACATTATTTTATTGAAAACATTATAAAGGCTCTATAGACTGACAAAATGATAAAGTTATCTACTACAAGTATTCCAAAAACTCTACAAAACTAAAATTTCTCGCTCCATATTGGCTTGACACGTAACATAAAATTGTTTGTGTTTGAAATTTGAAAACTGAACCCCGAAAATGTCTACATATTCACCAATCTACACCCCTCGACTCGTGTTTCATAAAATAAAAAATAAAGGTAGCAATGTTTATTAAAGAAACATTAGTTTTTTTTATTCAGGCTTACATATTGCGTTATGTAATATGACTGAGCCGAAAAATTCTTCGACACAAGGACCATTTTAAAAAGCGCTGCCTATTTGGTGCTACAAGGTTTTAAAGTACCTGCCCAAATTTATACTCGTACTTAAATAATGTTAACATTTTGTGAAAAGAGACAGATTTTTTTTAATACTGAACAAAATTAATACAGTTTCTCTTTGGTTGACTCTGAAGATTAATATAAAAATAATATATGGAGGTATCCCGAAAAATTAACTAGTTTTGAAGATATTATTAGAAGAAGTTATCTGGAATTATGAGGATGGGCTGCAAAGTTCGTGAAATAAAACTAAAAAACAGAACTTTGCGGTTTGAAATTACGTCTATTTTTAACATAATCACCTGCTACCTCGATATATTTAGACCAGCGATAATCAAAAGCCTCTATGCCTTGATAAAAAAAACAGACCTATCAAGTTCTTCGTAATAGACATCCACAATAGCTTTAACATCGTATGCCTGTGATGGTTTGGACTTTTGAAACTTAATCAATTAGAAGAATACCTTTTGCATCCCAAAGAAGGTAACCATTACCTTTCCCGCCGATGGAGCAGCCACTGCCTTCTTTCAGGGAGGAGAACCACTGTGCCGCCAGTAATTAGATTGTTGTTTTGTTTCTGATGTGTAATGGTGGATCCACGTTTATTCTGTGGTGATAAGTCATAGCGTATAAAATTCACTTTGTTCTTTCGAAAATGCTCCAAATACTCATGAAAAATTTGCATCGGCACCAATTTTTGATCCACAGTGAGCAGTCTCGGCAGTCGGCACCCATATTACAGACAGCTCTTTTATGCCCAACGCTTCATTTAAAATCTACTTTGTGAGTTCTTTAGAGGTGTTTACAGACTCCGCCATCGCAGACGTCTTCACCTGACGGTCTTTTATCACCATAGCATGCACTTCTTCAATAAATTCTGAAGTAGTGGCAAATTTTGGGCTTCCACTCAGGGATGCATCTTTAACCCTTGTACGATCACATCAAAACTCACAAACCCGTTTATTAATAGTGAAAAATAGAGGAGCCCATTCCTTTAGCAGATAATCTCATTATGAATGTCGGTTACTGATAAGCCTTTCAAGAATAACGATATTTTAACACTATTCATCTCGTCACCTTCATGAACCGGCTTTCAAACATGGATGGGCGTCGACGCGTCGACTTTAATTGTCGACGTTGACGCGTCGACAATGCGTCAACAATGAAATTAACGTCGACAATGTCGACAATGTCAAGAATACTAAATATGTGAGGTTAAGTTACTTAAAATTTCAGCATCTTCAGCAACACTTGAAAGGTTGTTCTCCTATTGGGGATACATTCACAAACCAATAAAAAACAAAGTGCCTTTCCCGCATTCTAAAATGTTGATAAATGTTTATTTCACACTTGAACTCGAAACAGTAAGAAACATGCTAAATTGTGATCACTATGAGAGCGATTTCGAGGATGACCTTAATTAATATTGATTTCTTAATTTCAGTATTATTATTGTAAGAATGTAAGTTTTTATTGCAACGTGTTCTACATGTATTTTTGTATCTTTTAATATTATTTTAAAGGGCATTATAAATTTTGAAGTGATTGTTGACGTTGTCGACATCGCTTAAGTTGTCGATATCATTTAAGTTGTCGACATCGACACCATAGTCGACGCGTCGACAATTCAATTGTTTACATGACATTGTCGACATCGCCCATCACTGCTTTCAAAACGAAATTAATGCACACGATCAGCGCATCACACGAAAGTCTGAAACAACGTCATCTATCAGTCATTACACGGACTTTTCAGCCCGTGCTATAATAATATAATAATTATTTTTATATTAACCTTGATCAATAACAGAACATTATATAAAATAACTGTATCTTATCTGTATCTGTTATCTTGTGTTCTGTTCACAAGACTTCGTTTTTATGCACCTCGGCACTTTTAGCCTCTTTTGAATTACGTTGGTGCATTTTCATGCTATTTATACACCATGTACAATTTCTAGGCAATTTTTTGTCTTAATCTTCCAAAAAATAAATTTAACACATATGGCGTTAACACTAACCTCAAATCGTATCGAAAGGTGATTATGGAAGAAAAATATGTTTTATATATTTTATATTAAAGCCAGGGCAGCCACAATATATTTTTGATTACGTAATGATTTGTTCTCGGTTTTCGTGTTGTGGGTTTGTCGAAGAAAATTGGCAATATGTCGAATTTTGGTATTTTTTGTCAAGAGTAAATGTGTGTGGAGATTTTTCTGTCACGTTAGACGGTAGTTTATGAAAGGTACGTGATATTTCGGTAATGCACCCAGTGAAAACTTGCAGGAAAATTGCATTTTCGTTTTTCAAATAAAGACTTAGGAAAAAAGGTCAATAAAACGTTGAACTTTTTTTTAAATGACTAAATTGAAGGAGAATGAAAATATAATTTACGAGAATGGCAAGAAAATTTTCCAGTTTGGCCCAGAGGGGGTGTAATTTACCGTAGTATTGACACGTGTTTACGCAGCCGCACTTTTCGTTAGAATTCCTATAAGGTTTCAAGAGAGTGCATTAAGAAGCTTGTATTTTAAAACCGTTAAATTTTATAAAGTGTTATGATGGAAAAAATTGATCTGATTCATGCTACCCCTGCACGGGACCCAATCTGCAGGGTCCGATTTGCAGGGTATTTAGGAAGAGAAAAATCAGGTGCTGCTTTCCACACCACATAATCTCGCAGTAGGTTTTGCGTCGCGAAAAGTTGATAGTGTATATATCTAGTCCCCTAAGTAAGTTTCAAAAAATCGGAATTGCGCTGACTTTGCAATCGGAGAACAATTCGCGGAGGAAAAACAAGAAGTCGCTGGGTTACAAGTGGTTATTGGAGAGAAAAAAATTTAGCCATATAAATATTATTAACGAACTATAACTAAATTGACTTTAAAAACTTTTTGCGAATCCATAAAATTCGACCCCACCGTGCTTCACACGATCATACTTCCAGGGCGTTGAAGTGGGGAGTCGGAAGATCGTGTGGTCGCCTTAGACTTAGATTTTGTCGGTCTGGCATACCCACACACTGCCCAATTTGCAGGGTTCCTGCAGATTGGACCTTGCAGATTAGGTCGTGTGTATACACTTTAAATAATTGTACTGGGGCTGGACTGAGGAGCTTTTTAAAATTATTTTTAGTCCCACTTTGCATTTTTTTTTTAAATTGAACATCATGTAGTATAGCTAATAATAATTGTTAGGTACAAGTAGTAACAAGATATTATGAAATGCAAGTAAAGCATTTATTATTATGAATATTATTATTTTTGGTTTTTCTTATCCATAAACTTTGAAAAACGTTGTGTGAGTGCCAAATGTGTGGAAAAATTGACTATTTCTAGCCCGAAGTGTATTTTCGGAGGTTTGCTCAGTTGAGTACAGACGACTCGGAAAGCCACAGCGACGGCGCCGGCGCGCCAAATAGGATGTTTTTAACGTTTTCATTCTTCTCTTTCTTTGTCCTACACATGCATAGTGTATGAATCAAAACAGAAGGCAAATTAAGATTGTCTCTTGCTCTTCCTGAAAGTCAATGATTGTAACTTGAAAAGTACGTTGAATAATTTTGCTTCTATTCGGTAAATTAAGTCACTCTTAAGAAGTAGGAGGAGAGGATCGTATTAAGACGAACAAGTGAATTCTCAGATACAACAACAATTTAAAAAAAAATATATTCTTTTATTAGAAACCACGGACTCTTAATTTTATTAATCACCAGAATTTTTATTATTTTTTTATGGATTTCACCATCGAATGCCCAAATTATCTGCCAAAATTCTCATATATCTAACCAATAATACTGTATTACTGTTTTACATAAAGAGACAAGTAATAAACGTTTTAGAGCTCAGAGCTTCAGTTAAATTCATAGTAATGCGGAACAGTGGAATTTACAAAATTAACAGGACTAAAGTTTTGCATGTATAGCCTTATATCCAAACTCCATATTATGTAACCTAAACGAACTGGTTGGCAATACTGTCTATACTATAAAAGCAAAGTTTAATTATACGTACTAGTTTATCAATAACTAGTTTAATCTAATAGTTATAAACAGAGATTACTATTTGCATATGGCAATAAACTGAGGGTCAATATTAGCCTTAGAAATTAGGACACTGGGATGAGTGTGTTTTACAATTATTTTTATTTTCTTGCTAGAAGGTGAGGTTAGAATTATGTACGAGAAGTCTCAACGAGTTTTCTAGCGGTAAGAATGCCGTAAATATCAATTCAACGTTTATATTTTGTGGGCGAGTGATGTCATCACTTTTCGGCAGATTTATTCAAATAAAACATAAAACAACAGAATTTTTTTGATTTACCTGTCTTCGCTAAGGCTATAGATGTAGACACACGGAGGAGATAACATTATTTACATTTTAGAACAATCAGCGATTCTACGGTTACTCTTAATTTGAGTAACTATATGGTTCCCAACCTACTTTTTGATAACGGCTGTTGCCAGACTTTCAGTTATGTGGAATATTTTCTGAAACACCAACTCCAACTCAAACTCAAAAAGCTTTTACTGCCTCAAAAATTTCTTATTGAAAAAAGCTCAATTATCAAGTATGAAGTAAAATACAAACTATGTATTAGAGACAATATTCATAAAGGTCAATAAAGGAACAAGATGTAAGCCCATATCTCAATATTCAGCTCAGCACGAACAGTATACATAGATACTTAAATACAGAAAAGAATATAGTTTTTTATCTGAGAGAGCCCACGTAGACTTCAAGCCTAAGTACTAAAGTACCGTGGGCATCTGAAGAGAAGGGAAATGTAATCTATTGATACGGGATTTAAAGGATTGGAAGTTTAGAGGGGAGGAGAGAGGAAAACATCTGCAGGCAATTTGTTCCGTAATTTGGAGAACCTAAGTATGAAAGAGCGGAAAAAATTGTCAGCTTTGGAATACAGGCATCGGAGGGCGCTGACCGTGAAACTCGTCTATCGAAACCTACAATGAAATTGTACTTTTTCATATTATTATTTTCAACATTAATCATTAAGATGGCACCGCAAGTATCAAAAGGGGTGGTTTTTTAAGTTTTTGGCGAAGGGTAAGGGAAGAACCGAAGATTCGCCATCTTGGTTGCTGTTTGATTTGCGTTACGCATCGTTGTTTTCCATCGAGTTTAATAGTGTGTGTTAGAAAGGAGATTAAAAATTGCAAGTTATTTAACTTTTGAAAATCAAGGATTTAAATTGACAAGTGTAAATATAAGAAAAGTAAGATTTGCACGGCGCGCGGCGACGAAATTTAAAGTGAGAGTGGCAATGTCGTTTTTTCTCCGTAGCATGTGCTGCACTCTCGTTCATTTATGCTTAAGCAGTTGTTAAGGCGTAGTATTTTGTGTGTAATGTTTCTGAGAGTTCGAAATATGCATATTGTACGAAAATATTAAGTGATTTTTGGTTTTTAGAGGACTTTATCCATAAACTTTGAAAATTGGTGCGTCAGTGTCCAGTCTGTGGATAAATGGATTTATTCCGGAGCTGTCTTTTCACAGGTTTGCTCGATGGAATACAGACTGCTCAGAAAGCCATAGCGACGGCGTGCTATGTCAGATGTTTGGCGTGCTCTCTTCACTTTTCTTGTTCTATACACACGAACAATGTATGAAGCAAAACATAACGCTTGTCATGAATGAATGGTGATATCTCCTTTTGCTGAAAGTCAATGGGCCCGATACAAAATCAATGTATTCAGAGAATAAATGACGATATTTTGAAATTTCTCGCCTGGCAGGGCCATCCAGCCCGAGTTTTTTTTTGTGACTCGCGATGGTATTAATGGTTACACTGCGTTTATTTCAGAAAAAGCTAAGGAGAGCATGCAGATGTAATACGACGTGAGTTTCGAACTAACTGAGCTAGGAATCAAAATGACTTCGCGTTACTGCATCCACATGAAATATGAGTTTAGATCAAAAAACTTCTCGCCATGAACATTTTAAAAAAGTACTAGCCACAGAAAATTAAAAATGGCCCTTAAAACAGCATAATATATAGTTGTCTCAAGAGCACTGTAGATATTTCTTAGGATAACTTTCAATTTTTTTTTATATTTAGGTATGAAACTTAACTTAATGCCATAATATACCACTAAAATTACTCCATATTATCGAATATACCATTAATGCTTTTACCCTCTTCCTATTTTGCTAAAATGCAAATTGTAGAGTAAAAATGATCAGCGTTCTTTAAGGCTAATTGCCCGAGAGAAAAATTCTCATCCTTCATGCCATGGCAGATTAACTACTTACTCTTCCCAATATTGATTTTTTCGCTCCATTAATTTTACATTTTTATCGCTTAGGTCGTGTATTTGATGGAGGAATTTTGGACTTACATACATCAATTAGTTCCTATGGATAAATTCGAAAGTTTTTTAAATGTTCTGGCAAAATAAACATTCTTTGAATGGATATGAGGCAGATATACCCATATTCACAATCTTTATTGCTCATTTGTGACTATAAACCTATAGATAGATTGTGGCAGGTCACAATTTTTTTACAATGTATTATAATATTTATTTATAGATAAGAAAGTAGTATAATATGAATCGACAACTTCTGTGATAGTCCGAGAGCATGTAGCATTTTTATTTTACGCATAATTCCCCATAAGAAAAAATGCTGCGGTGATTATTTACACAAACTTATTCATTTAAGTCCTTTATAACTTTCTTATTCTGTCTTTATAACAAATTAAATAACTTTCTACTTTCTGAAGAAGAAGTAGTACAGTAGTACTATCACTCGCACCGTCTTATTTGACCTTGCCGTTTGACATTTGACATGTGAAGCTGTCATTTTCCCGATCACGTTATTAGGGCTGAGGAACGGGGCCTCCTTTTTTGAGGAAACTAAATAAAATCTGGTTTTATCCCTATGGGATAAATGTTTGTTAGGGACTCTAAGGGGTGAATAGCGACGATTTTTCTTATTTTTATTATATATTTTCAATTGGTGTGGGTTCTAACCTATCACGAGTTGGAATTTCATTATTGTTTCTTTTTAGCGAGAACCCAGCCTAACTATAGAACCAAACTAATGGTTTAATTATTTTACCAACCTAATGACCTAATGGTTTAACTATATAGCTATCCTAATTACCTAGCTAATTTAATCGACCTGATTTGCCTTAGTGATTGTTTATGTGATTAATCATTCCAGTGCATCTTTGCACGACGTTCCTTTGAAAGCAAGTTACGGTGTTCCATAGACTGCCCCTTTGATGTTTATTGGCCGTGTTAGATTTTTGACAGTTGGGAAAGATCTTGGACGTGTGTCCTTGTTGAAGCCCTTGAGGATAATTACCGAAGGAGTGCGCAATCATTAAGATAAGTACCTAATTATATAAGTGCCATGAAAAGCCAAATGCTTTGAATAGTCATATTTTAAAAAACTGCGTTAATGTAACGTCTTAGTACTGTAAGGGCGTTGCAATCCTAAAGCTAGTAATAAAGTTATCATTTCCTTTTCCAGTACATTTTATTTAAATTCCAGTATGCTTTCTATTTTTCTAAATTAAACATTTTTTAATTTACTTTTAACGTTGCTGTATTATGTGAATTTTCTGAGTTTATTTACAGGAGCTTTAATTATTGGTAGTGGGCTGTTTGACACATTTATAATGCTGTAAGTGGCGCCAAATTAGATCTGTTTATTGGAATCCATATTAATGGTATAAAGAGGTGTACATTTATTTTTGGATGTATATCGATAGGTCATCAGCATGTGGCATTAAAGAGCTAAAATTAGGAAAACTCCCCCTCAAGTAAACTGCCCCGCAACTTAGAGCTACTCGATGGCTTGTTAGTCCTTTACCATAACAGCTATTAATTTACTTACAACAATAAATCGTTATAGAACTAGTTTTGTGCTTTAAGGCAGGATAGTCGCCGTCAGCATAATAATATATTAAACTTTTATTAAAATGGATTGTAAAACAAAAAAGTGATTAAGAGTTGAAAAAAGGGGCTACTTTAATTTCGCCCACAACGTAGAATCCCTTTTCTATGTAAAGGCATTTCATATTATGTGAAGGATAAGAATTTTTATCGGGTTTTCCCTTTTTTTCCTTATTGCTTACTTGGTCCCGTTGACCCGCAATTGCTCCGTCCGTAAAATTCAAAATTTTTTCTTACTCTATTCAAACACTTCCTTGCATTAAAAATATATCTCATTTGTTCTTTACATTTTAGTATTTGATTAGTAGCCAACACTGGGTTTGTGGTTACCTGAATGGTCGATATTCAACAATGATCCATTAGATAAATTAGAGTCCCTATACCTGGATTTAATTAAGGCTCACTGTGATCCCAAATCAAGCTAAAATTATAAAACAATGAATCACGGTCGGTAGAACAAACAAATTAATTAACAGATTTTCAGAAACTGTGTTTTCGAAATAGGGATAAATTTGTATTTTGTGTTATATGTTGCTTTGTATTTACTAACTTCACATAAATTACTAAAAAAATGTATCAGCATGATATTTTTGCAAGCTATTACAATAATTCTAATTGACATTGGTTGCTTAGTCTTAGGAACCTAATTCTTGTTACTGCGGACCTTACACAATACTCACAACATGTTATTATATTGACAAAAGTATTGACCCTGTAAGGTGGATATATTGATGGATTGAACTGACGCGAATTCGGATTTTCGAATATCAGGTATCAATATCAGCAACTAGGGGGATACTGTCAGTATTACTGATCGTCTAGGGTGTGCTGTCGATACTGGATCAATCCTTAGTGTAACGTCAGCTGCTGTCAACAATGAAAGTAGCAAGCACGCTTTTTAACCAATCCTTCATCCAGCGCTTACGCTTTACTGTATGTTTTATGCCTAAAATTATCGTAATACATGTAATTCTGTCGATGATCCATTTAACAGGCACGGATAATAGTAGGTTATCTACTGAAAGAAATATTGACAATAATACTTATCGTGTAAGGTTGAAGAATATTGATACAGAGATTGAAGTGGATGGTTGAAACATTGTCAGTATTGATTGATATCAATATTATTGACCGTGTAAGGTGCCACGCTCTTTTCCGCAATGAAGAAAAATTTAATGTACTTCTACTTACCCTCCAAAATTAAAATACAAAATTCAATAAAAATTCCAAAAATTTGAGAAATCTAAAATTATCCTACGTAACGAGTCGAGCTGAATGCGAGAGGCTTGCACATGCGTGCCAAAAGAAAATGCCCTAGCTCAAATGCCAGAGGGATTGGGATGGGTTTATGAGGGCGCGACTGTTTTTGAAGCCGGGTTATACACAGAAACCCTCCTAGATGGTACTGAGACCTCGCTTTGAACTCACTCACTCACTAAAGTCAACATATTAATCATTAATTGGAAATTGCGTTGGCCGGGGAGTCAAATAAAACACGAATTTAAAACAAATTTACAAATATATTTACACCAGACTGATTCAGACAGATTGACAATAAAATTGGAATGAAGTTTTAACCCAAACCCTGAAGGTCAGACACACTAAATTACCTAATGGATCATTAAAAATGATCGAGTAGTAAACTACGCTAGCTAGTGTTTTGCGCTGATATGTGGGTGTAATTTTAATTAGGAATACTAATTATCATTCTTTGGCAAACAACAACAACGAAATAAGAGCGAATTTTGACTTACCTAATACAATTTGCAGCAGTGGATACAGGCTCTACGAAAAATTTTCTCCTGCGCACAGTGTGTCGATCAAATCCAGCAAGCTGGACAAAATTATTTATTGTAAGTTTCTGCTTCTCCTAAATACTGTTATGAACATTTTTTTGACTCAAAGGGTGAGGCTGCCAAAATATGAGACGTTTTATTAAAAAATGCGTTCATTAAGAAAATCGAAAATATATATTAGAAATGAAAGTAAAACAAAAAAAAATCAATCGAAATCTTACATGCCAATGCAATAAACCTCATTATGGTTACAATAACTTATCCTAAACATACATACAGGGTGTCCAAGGAAAGTCTTAGTGCGGGCAAATATCTTTACTACTCGTATTAGTAAAGATAGATAAGCCAAATTTTGGGTGTATCTCATTGGTTAATCTACTTTTTTATGCAATTTTACTTTTTCAACCACCTTGAGGGGTGACGCTAGGGAGTTGAAGTCCAATCATATGCCGTGTGGTACCACATTTTAGAGGTCTTCAAAAAAGAAACATTTTACCGCAAACCCAAGGTCCGTATCTTAATTAATTTTTAAATGGCAAGCTTTTAAAAATTCAAAATCGTAAAATAAAATAAAAATGTAAATACCTTTATTTCTCTTATTTCTTTAAAAGTTGTTCAAAATGACCACCATGAACTTCTTGGCAGTAATAAAGTCGATTTTGGAACTCATTTCTCACATGTTCGAGAATGGCAGGTGTTGCTTCTTTTATATACGATTTAAGGACGAATTATTTGCAGAGACTAAGACTTTTCGGACACCCTGTATATGTAATAATTACGGGAACTTAGACTACCTAACTAATAACTAAACATTCAACGTATACGTAATTATATAAAATTCTTAGTCAGAAAGCGCTTGCGGATCTTTCCAGAATGGGTCCATTGGTCGGACAATTTGGCAGAAAATCTGTTTCCTGCCTCAGTGATATCCGAGAAATCATGATTAGACTGCAAAACCTTGTACAACATATTGTTTCGGTCTTCTTTTGAATGTTTAACCAATTCGTCAAAAAACTCTACTTTCGTAACAGAGTATACATGGTCTGAAAAATTTTAAAAAAATAGTTGTACAAGAGTGTGCAACAAAAGTTTTCGTCGCGTCGTTTGAAAGTAGAGGGTGGCTATCACAATTGTAACCTGGGGTTACGCGGAAGCATATAGTTTCTAGTTTAACAAAGGGTAAAATCGGAGCAAAAAGTCAGTAAATATCTTGGTATTTTCCGAATTACTACGATAGTGATTTATTTATGTTTTTAGCAAAATAAGAAAGTACTTACCTTAAACTTGATTATCCATCGCTAAAATATAATATGCACACTACTAAAAGCGCTGAAATATGTTATCACAGGAATAGCAAAATTATGAATAATTATTGGAAATGCATGTACCCTTTTATCTATATTAATAGCCCATCATTAGAACATTTTTGGGCCTTCGCCCTTCAGCAGACCACGTTTTACCAGCATCAAAATCAGACCCTTTACATCCATGAGTTTTCTATGGATGTTCTTGAGACACCCTGGTTGTAAGTTTACCTGATAAAGGGCAATGACCCAGAAATCACCATAAAAGAAGGGCACCTGTACCAGGATAAAAAAAATAGTTACTTTCTCTTGAGTTCTTTGCATTTTTAATATCACCTATAAACTGCAAGTATTTCCCTACGACAGACATACTTATTCTAGTAAAAACCAACATTAAAAATAGAAATAAAGACAAATCGAGCTTGTGCTTAATTAATTAATTGTGTCAAAAGTTTAAATCAAAGGCCAAACCGTTAATCACTTCCAGATTAGTGTATTGGCGGTCTATTTGTAGTTCTAGAATTTCGTTTTGTTTAAGTCTATTTTACACCCCAATTAAGTAAGTTGCTACATCAATTTTCTTGTTGAATGATGCTGAATTCTTAGAGACTTGCGAAAAATTAAATAAGGGTTTTATAAATTTTGTTTCTATTGTGGTTATAGTCATCACTCATCAAAGACGTCATTTTCTATTAAAATTAAAAAGTAAAATATATATTTACAAGCATATTAACTAGTGTAATTAGATGTATATACGTATTGCTCTTCTCCTAACAACCGAAAGTGTTGGATTCTACGCCATGCGAAGTTAGGTAAAACCATTGACCTTCAGCAAGATGAGACGCACCTTTTCACTTGCTTTTGTTTGCTTCGTACATTGTGCGCGTGTAGGACAAAAACCAACTGCTATAATTTCGTCTTGTCGTGCCGTCGTAATGTCTTTTCGGGCCGCCCTACTCCACCATACCATATGAAAAGAAACCACTTTTCCACACAGTTGGCCAGTGCCAACTGTGATGATGCGTCAGTACGCATCATTTCGCAAAGTTCCGTCAGAAAAAAAAACAAAAATTACGTAAAACTTCACTACACACGTATATTTCGACCTGCCTGGGACGCACATACACACAAAGTTACGCCTTTCAGATTCACCAGATTTATCAATGAACCAGACGACGCCCCATGAAGCGACGTTGCCACTTTCATTCTTCATTTCGTCACCATGCGATGGAAATAAATTACTAAACTTTTATTATCACGAAAATAATGGTATATGGTATTTATGATTGTAGACAAGTAGTAACACACAGTAAGTGAGTTGTTTCAGTGGAGTTCATCAATCTGCAAATATGCCACATGCCAGAGTTGGGTAGTATTCGAATACTCGGTATTCTAAATCCTATTCAGAATACGTTTTGCTGGTATTCGAATACTATTCGAATACCTTTGTGTATTTGGTATTTGGAATACTTTTTTGGTCAGTACTCGGTATTCTGTATTCTGAATACCGTTCTTGAATCCCAGTATTCGAATACCCACTTTGTATTCGGATCCTGGTATTCGAATCATGTTTGATTATTTTTATGAATATTGCGTTACGCTTTACGCAACTTAAGCGTGTTAAAACACGTGCGCGGTGGTTGTGGACGGTGGTGCTTCTGAATTCGCTATACCGACGATCGGGCAGATCGGGCTAAATAAATTTAGTCTTTGCGGAAGCGCGAGACGAGACAGGTCGCTTAAGGAACGTGATTAGATTACGTATGCACTTGTGCAGTATTGCCATATTATTTTATAATAAATTTTAATACCTGTTATAATTTGTGTGTGATTAGTGATACCTGATAAAGTAGGTATATAAAAAGGTACACTCACACATATTTTGGGTATTTAATACCAAGCATAACTTCTTTAAAAACAAAACTGTTTAAAGTTAAATCAAGCATGACACTTAATAGGAGTACCAGCTTAATTCTAGAACACATAATTAATCGCGTCAATGCTAGATTTGAACAGTACTTTGACCTTGCAAAAGCCGAAGCAAGGCATGCAATAATTGCTGCAGTAACTTGTCCGACTATTAAATCTAGGTGGCTATCACAAACAGTTTCTGCGAAGTTCGGAGTAGACATTGAGCAACTAAAAAGTATTATAATTGATGCTGGTGTGGAACTCCAAATAGATATTCAAAAAACAGATTTTAATGGAGAAGAATCAACGCCCAATAATGATCTTAAATTTTTCGAATTTGAAAGTGAGGAAAATCCGGAAAAAAATAGCGATTTCATTTCTAGGGATAATAGGGATAAACTAAAAGAAAAAATTCAACTTAATCTTTTGCAATATCTTGAAGATAAAAGATTAGGTTTGGAGATGCTTAATGATTACCCTTCAATTAAACAAATATTTTTAAGATATATCTCCATATTACCGTCGTCTGCTCCAGTAGAACGATTGTTTTCTTTTGCGACTATGGTACGCCAATACGTCAGAATTTAAGTGACGATCTTTTTGAAATGTTGGTTTTGTTAAAGGCGAACGGGATAGGAAATTCTTAATCTTAATGATTTTTTTTGATTGAGGTTCTTTCTCTGTTTATATCTAAGTACCAGTGCGTCGTTATGAGGTATATTGGTTCCTATTTTTTATTTAAAATAAAAAGAATATTATTTTAAGTGTCATTAATTATTTAAGATTTTTTTTAAGGATAGCTTTTTTGCTACACAATTATTTTGTCTAACCTCACTGTTGACACTGTATATCGAAAAATGCTATTTTAAGTTTTGTTTAATACAGTCAAGTATTTTGATTTATATATATATATATATATATATATATATATATATATATATATATATATATATATATATATATATATATATATATATTTACAACTTATGTACATAAATAAAAATCAAGTTTAAAGGGTGCATATGTTTTTTTAGTTGGAATATTCAAACATTATTCATATTTAAAAGAATCCAGGTATTCAGATACAGCGGTATTCGAATACTTTTTTCTCATTGTATTCGAATCTTGAGTATTCGAATACAATTTAGAATACAGTACTCAGGATTCGAATTCGAATACCGGATTTCAGTATTCGACCCAACTCTCCCACATGCCTACTAAAAAGTAGGCGGGGGACTATATAGTTCGCGGGATTATAAATCACTTGAGAATTTCTGGTTGCTCGAAAACGTAAATGATGATACCTGTACGGAATTCTAAATCAGTGGGTGAAAGAATGAATTTAACTTTCACATTCAGTCGGCAACAAAGAAAAAGACTAGAAATCACACTGAATTAGTATATTTCAATATATTGAAATAAACTTAACCGCTAAAAAGGTTAGTACTGGTAAATTTACCAAATAAAAATATGTAAATACAGGGTGTTACAAAAAGATATTAAGAAATTTTAAGGGCAGATTCTACATCTAAAAATATGAAAATAAATATATATGTATAAGCATGGATCCTCAAACGCTTCTTTTTCGAGATACAGGGTGTTTAATATTTTCACTCCTCATGTATTCCGAAGAGTTAGGAGAAATATGCGAAGACGATTTAGAGCATGTTTTGAAGCACGGAGAAGCCATTTCCAGCATCTAATATAAATTTAAATCAAAAAGCACCGTTTTATGAACTAAAATATTTCTAAAAAAATTCCTTTTCATTATTTGTTTTTATTGTAAGAAATAAATTCATCAGAATCAAATCAAATCAGAGCAAAAAAGCTCAAGAGACACTTGTCACGCAGAATTAATTGGGCTTAAAGAAAACGATATCAATTTTGCAAAAAATCAGTGGCGTGCTATTTTCTTCGCTAAAAATAAAGACTTACCGCACGCACGCCACTGATGCAAGTCCTTTAGAAACGGAATTTTTAAAAAGAAACATTTAAAAACGAAAATATTAAACACCCTGTATCTCGAAAAAGAAGCGTTTAAGGATCCATGTTTATAAAAACTTATTTTCATATTTGTAGATGTAGAATCTGCCCTTAAAATTTCTTACCATCTTTTTGTAACTCCCTGTATATTTTTATTCGGTGCAACATTACTGAACAATGGTACAGGGATAAATTAAGATATTATAGTTTATCAGGTTTTGGCCTGTTTTTGTATCGTCATTGTTACTGAGTCATTATTTAATACTATATTACGTAATAAGAGTTGTAAGAACCATATTGCGCACGAATGGAAAAGTTACGCACGGAGCCGCGTACCGGCGAGTGCGTAATTCCTTGAGTGCGTAATTGCCTTACAACTTCAATTTACTTGACCTACGATCCCAATTATTAAAATTAAAAGACAACCTTTAACGTGTACGAATATTTAATGGTAATATGGAGTATTTCATTTAACATTTTGTTAGAATATGTGAAATATGCCTTAATTAGAATTATAATAATTTTTAGTAACTGTACAGTTATTAAATACAGAAGGAGTATCGTTTGATTTGCTACTTGATGCATAGGACAGACTTATATTATTATCTGATGTTGATTGCTACGGCAAATGTAATTTTTGTTGAATTGTTAGTTCTATTATTCATCGAATTATCCGCATAGCCTTCAGCTACCGTCGATGATTGCCATCCAACATGTCTCTTTAAATCGTCGAAAACAGTGTCCGGTATAGGCTTCTGCTTGTGGTAGTCCAAGATATATAGCAATTTGCTTTGGTACGCGCCCTAACTTATTTATACCAACCAGTGGTGCACCCAGGAGAGGGGCTGGGGGGCTGCAGCCCCCCTCAGTCCAACATCCTAGACACACAAAAATTTAAAAAGTGCACTACTAATTGAAGAATTCCACCGAATTGCATTAATCAGCCCCCTCCGAGACAAAATCCTGAGTGCGTCCATGATACCATTGTCTGGTGCATTTCCCATTGACATAATTTAGAAAAAAAGATAAATTTGTAGTATCCTTTGTTATAGAACGAATAGTCATGTATTTTTTTGGGGTAAAAATGTTCTGATACAACAAAAGATCGTTGCGTTTTAGTAGGAGTTAGGAATATTAATAGTCAAAGAGTTTCCTGTATCTTCTATATTATGTTCAAGTTCAAGACACTTACAGTATCAAACAGCCCACTACCAATAAACTCAAAAAGTGCACATAATGAAACAACGTTAAAAGTAAATTAAATGTTTAGTAAAGAATTTGAATCGAATGTATTTAATGAAAATGATAATTTTTTAGCTAGCTCTTGGATGTTGCAATGCCTTTACAGTACTAGGATACTATCTTAAATTAGTTTTCTTTATAAAAATGATTATTCAAAACATTTGGCTTTTCTTGACGATTATAAAACTAAGCACATATAGTGGTGATGTCTTTTAAAACTCGAACTATGCATGAAACACCAATAGTAGTTTCCAAAACAGAAATAACCCCTGTTACAAAAGTTTTGAGAAAAAGTTTGGCCTTAGTTACTTTTCTAAAACTGAATAAACTTTTATTGTACAACAATATATTTATAATATCAATTGTTACTCTACAAAAATCATCTAGTTTAATGCCGCTAAGGGTCCGTGTTCTTCAACAACTCTCAGTATATGTCGAACTGGTCTCATGAGGTTTTGGGCGTCATGTATATTCATTTCTCTTATTTTCCGGATGATTCGCTGCCGAAGTTCCTGCCCGTTTCTGGCCTCCCAACCGTCATTGTAGACTTTCTGAGCCAATCGAGCCCAGAAAGTTTCAATTGGTCTGGGTTGGGGAAGATTCGGGGGATTATCAATCCTGGGCACATACGGAATGTTTCTTGCTTCCAACCAGTCAAGTGTAGCTCTAGCATAATGTGCTGATGCTAGATCCGGCCAAAACATATAATTTCCATCTGCGTGATGCTGGTTGATAAAATCAACTAATTTTGTGAGACAGTCTCTGATATAGACTTCAGCATTCACTGCCTCTCCTCTTACACGACTAACAAAAGGCCCCCTTTCGGATATGGCACACCAAACCAATAGTTTTTCTGAAAATTTAGCTTTGGCTTTATATCTAACTTCATTTGGGGTCTCCTCTATGTTGTCGGTATAAAATCCAGAATTTCCAGGTAGTTCTGCATGGCTAAGGGTGAAATATTTTTCATCATCCATGACAACGCATCTGTTGTTCGCGAAGTGAAATCGTCTTAAATTGCGGCAGCATCTGGGTATCCTTGCTATCTGGGCATCGGTATATTTGGGCGCCTTTTTTCTCTTTCGTTATTTTATACCGCTCCTAGCATTATAACGACAAACGGTGGCGTTGGAAATTAGGAAACGAGGAGCAACCTTTCTTGTAGATTTTCCAATGGAATTTTTCATTATTCGAGCTAACCTGTTCTGCTGTGCTTGAGATAACTTGCGTGGTCGACCAGTTTTTGGGAGGTTCACACAAGGGATTCCTTCTTCACATTCCCGAATTGTTCGATATATCGTTGCTTTTGAAATATTTTCGCCTTGAAAAAGTCTTACTATTTCCTTTTTGGGTATTTGCCCAACAAGTCTATAAATACTTCTGCGAATATCTAACTTGTATGCCATCGCGAAAAGAACTGTCAACAATTTGACATGTCTAACAAAATGGCAAAACCCGTAGCAACAGTAAATTCCAAGGATGACTTGATGTACTGCATCCCTATTTTTGGACAGCACCTTAATTTTTTTTCTCAAAACTTTTGTAACAGGGTTATATTATTTATGGAGTGCACTCCTACACTAGTCTATTACAAAAGGCTTGAACAATGACTCATGTCCACGATTTCACAAACTATTGAAAACGTCTATCTTCGAAGAACTTTAGCTCGTAGTCAAGGGGACACGATGCGAAGATCAAATACTCAAATAAATAAATTATCAAGCAATTAGGCTGGGTCGGTCCTAAAACAAAAAACAGTAATGAAATTATAGGTTCCATTTCCATTCCCGTCCACACAAAATATAAAATAAAAATTAGAAAAATCGATTCTGCTCACCCCTTTAGAGTCCCTAACCAAGATTTATCTGTAAAAACAGGAGGGAATAAGCCAGATTTCAATTTCCTCTAGAAAAGGTGTTTTTTATCAACCCAGCATTCGGAATGTCATGTCGGACAAATGACAGTTCAAAAGTCACAAACGTCAAACTGGACGGTATGACTGACACTTCTACTTTGAATTCATGCTCTCGCAAATTCATGCGTTTCATTCGCTCATGCTCTTTTGACATTAAATATATTGTTTTTTAATTTATTTATAACATCAAACTAGACCACTTCTACTACTACTTTGTTATTGTCAATTAAATTTACTGCGTATATAGAGTAATGCAAAACCAACTTTTTCATATAAATTACTCTGAGTGATCTTTTTCAGTAAATTAAATGATATTAATTAACGTCATATAAAGTGAAACGTGGAGTAATTAAAACGGATTACGCTAGGCTTCGTGAAATGAATAAAAATGTCAGAAGATTCGCCTCAAAGGGTAAATAAAAATGTACAGCTTTGGGGATTTATGATAATTTTATTTAAAAAAGCCCTTTAAGTAATGAATTTTCCTTTGGGATTATAAAATATAACGATGGAAGAATCAGAAAATAGTTTAAGATCTTATGAAATTTTTTTTTTATTACTGAACAAAATTGAAACAAATAATGCTGTTTCTTTGGATAAAAGTTTTCGTTGATTTTAAAGGTTAATATAGGGAATAGTAGCCAATATTGTACCACTTTTAAAACATTACTTCTGTAAATTACTCAGTTGGTCCAAATAGACTGAAACTTTCGTTTTTACTTTCATATTATATTTTTTATACTAGCAAATTGTATTTAATAGGCAAACAGAATATTTTCAAAAACCCTTGCAAATGGTACAATAGGAAATATGCACATAATCCAAATAAATTAAATATTTATTGTAGTTGCTTTTATCCATGATTTTATTAACACAAAAAAATTTTTTTATTATAAATTTTCGTATAAATTTCGACGCTATTGGTTGTGACGTTACTCTATATTTAAGTCTTAATTTATTTTCTTGATTATTTTCCAAAGATTAGGAACTTTCGTGTATAAGAAACATTATATTTGACTAGCTTGCGCCCGCGACTTCGTCCGCGGTATAACAATTTTACTCAATTGCAAACTTTGAACCCCATTGTACCCCCTTAGCGGTTGATTTCTTAAAAAATTTCCTTTGGGATTATAAAATATAACGGTGGAAGAATCAGAAAATAGTTTAAGATCTTATGAATTTTTTTTTTTATTACTGAACAAAATTGAAACAAATAATGCTGATTCTTTGGATAAAAGTTTTCGTTGATTTTAAAGGTTAATATAGGGAATAGTAGCCAATATTGTACCACTTTTAAAACATTACTTCTGTAAATTACTCAGTTGGTCCAAATAGTCTGAAACTTTAGTTTTTACTTTCATATTATATTTTTTATACTAGCAAATTGTATTTAATAGGCAAAAAGAATATTTTCAAAAACCCTTGCAAATGGTACAATAGGAAATATGCATATAATCCAAATAAATTAAATATTTATTGTAGTTGCTTTTATCCATGATTTTATTAACACAAAAAATGATTTTTTTATTATAAATTTTCGTATAAATTTCGACGCTATTGGTTGTGACGTTACTCTATATTTAAGTCTTAATTTATTTTCTTGATTATTTCCCAAAGATTAGGAACTTTCGTGTATAAGAAACATTATATTTGACTAGCTTGCGCCCGCGACTTCGTCCGCCGTATAACAATTTTACTCAATTGCAAACTTTGAACCCCATAGTACCCCCTTAGCGGTTGATTTCTTAAAATTGTAAAACACGTGTTTAATCATTTATTCTTTGGAGTACCGAATTCATACTACGAAAAAGGTTTTAAGCGTTTTGAAATTTCTTTTTTGGTTCGAAACTTATAGCCCATTGATCGTTTTCAAATTGTCACCCTGTATGTATGTTTTGAATACGATTATATCAACCTTTTCTTGTTGACTGTAGCCCATAATAAATAAACTAATAATAAGCCGTCTTTCTTTGAATGATTGAAGCACCCGATTATAACACCTGTCACTTAACTAAAGATTGTCGATGTTTCCACAGAAACCCTATACGAGTTTCATTAACTTATATACGAGGGGTATGGAAAATTATTACAAATCTACAATTTTTCTAATTTAATAAATTTTCTATCTCTTCTAATAAACAAGCTATCTATTGGTCCAATACAATCAATATCCCTGTACATTGTTGCAAGTTTTAAGAAATTATTTATATAATGTGGAATTGTTTTTAATATTTACATTGAAAAGTCATTGGTTCTTCATAGACAATAGTTGGGTAATAAGAATGTTAAAAAAACCAAATTATTAGGTCGCCAAATATTTTTCTTAATTATACCAATACGAAAGCCTGATTATAATCCACACTAATCCCGAATAAGAGTCATTCTATGTCATTAATTACAAGAGAAACTAGGTCACAAAATAAATGTCCATCTAATTTTCCAAAAAACAAAGGAATTTTATCACTTAGAATCGCATAAAAAACAAACAGAACCTTCCACACAATACATTTTTCATCGAATGGGGATTTATCCAGATCGGTGTGACAATTTCGCGGACTGGTGCACCTCATCAATCAATTAACGTGGTTTAGTGTACAAAAGGCCGAACGGCTTTTCTGTCTGGAAAAGTGAAGAAAGTCGTATCCAGAAAACCACACACAGGCAAAGCGTTTAGGAATTGACGGGGTGGAAACTATTTATTACCAGGGGATGGAGGTGAGCTTTCAATTGAAATGTCGGTAATAATAGTAATAGAAAGTTAATCAAAGTGTATACCTTTGGTTTTTTTGTTTGATTTAATAAATAAAATAATTAAAAATAAAGAAACTAAAAGTTTTATAAGGAACACATTTAAAAACAAAAATGGGGTAGAATACAAATAAATATAAATCAGAAACCGGCATATTATCACCGCTGGCAACTTACGTTTTTATTCCTGTAGCATGACAATATTGTGGTTAAGGCAATATTGCGTTGCCATGTTGTGTGAGGCAGTGTAAAAGCT